>JAWWLV010000040.1:11220660-11267345 GCA_035041135.1 Platyrinchus mystaceus
GGCGCGGCGCGAGCGGCGCCGGCGGCAGCAAATTCGGTGGCGTCGGCGGCGGATTCGGCGGCGCCGGGAGAGGGCTCGCGGGCCGGATTGAGGGGGCCCGCGGGCTGGATCCGGCCCACGGGCCGTAGTTTGACGACCCCTAGTTTAGAGTGACCTTCTCTTAGATGGATGGCCTTAGGGGCTAAGTGAAATCGATGTGCGGATCAATCAGCAGTTTTGGTTTTAATTGGGTGGGAAGAGCCAGATGTTGCTGACAGGCTGTTGATTTTCCTGCTCCTGCTGTTGGATGCTGCAGGCTGGCGTGTGCCTCGGTGGGTGAGAATCAACACTGAGGTAATCAGAGAGTAGCCCTGAAGGTCTGAGCCAGACTGTTGTCTTCCAGCCCCTCTTTAATTCTTCCATGGCTGTCCCCTCCGTCTGACCCCTGTCTAACTTGATTTCCACTCTGGTTCCTTCTGGGAGAGGGCCTGCTCTTGCCTAGCCCTGCTCACAGCCATGGCTTTTCAGAGCTCCCAAAAACATTCCCAACGAATGCCTGGATGTCAATGGTCCTCATCCCTGTAGCAGAGACTCACAGATGTGGGTTTAGGAAAGGTGTAAACAGAGGGATTGTCCCATTCCTGTGGGAGTGGAGTGTGGCAGATCAGGCTTGAGTGCCAACCTCTGCTCTCGTTGGCTCCAGGGTGGGGTGGATTTCTTCCGCCAGTGATACCATCCATCTGTGTTCTGACACCCACGTGGTATGGGAGGAACAGGGCATTCCAGAAGAGCCTGAAACTGTTTATACAGAAATGTTTGTCTGGAGGTTTGGATCTGCGCTGGCTGAAGTTACTGGGTGTCTTAAACCATTTACATACAGAGCAATTGCACTGTGAGCTCAGCTGGGCTGGTTTCCTTCCCGTGCTGCAGGCAGGGCTGCCTGCTCTTGGGTGTGGTGCTGCTGGGAGTTGGAATGGAGGATAAATGCTGGGAGATGGAGAATGTGGAGGGGGTGGTAGTTTCACACCCAGCATGTTAGCATGGGAGACCATAAGTTTAAAATACTCTCTTTTAAAATAGTTGTCTCTACAGTGAAGTTTTCTTCCTTCAGCCAGACCGTCTGTCCTTCTGCCAGTACTTTGTGGGTCGTGGGGGAGATGCTATCAGGTGTTTCTAGCACATGAGAGCAGTAAGTAGGTGGGTAGAAGAAAGGGCTCAGCCCCTCAGAATGAGTGGGATGAAGGCAGGCACTTGACCTCCTCCTCCTGCACAGGCCAAGATGTCTGTGCTGGAAGAGTGTCTGTGCAGGCAGAGTTGTCCGTGTGGGAAGAGTGTCCATGTGGGCAGCAGTGCCCCCTGCAAACCCTGACAGCTGGCTGGTCACCAGGGACATGCAGTGAAGCTCTGAGCCTGGTTACTCACTTAAAGCATAAAAAGGGGAGAGTAACCAAGAAGCCAAAGCTGAGCCACTGATGGTTTCATTTTCCACTTTCTGATGTGTAGCAGGATGAAGTTTGTGTGTGTTTCCCACCGCCCAGCCCAAGACAGGACCTTCTGTCAATATGGGCTAAATGTGAACAGGTTTTCAAACATGTCATTTCAGACAGCTGTATTAGAAATGCTCCTGGTTGGTATATTTTCTGTCCCTAGCATGGCAGGAGACTTCAGTGCCCTTATCTTTTAATCTGAATTTTGATCTACATATTCATGGTGTTTCCAATGTCTTATTTGAACTGGTCAGTGAGTAAAGAGAAGGGTTAGGCAGTGTGGAAATTACACAAAAGCTGGGGTATGTTCCAGCATTCCCAATTTAGCTGGCATAGCTGCCCAAGAGTCTACTGAGGACAGAGGATCATGTTGCCGTGATCAGTTGCTTAGCCCCTCTGGCCATCACACAACCCATGAGCTCTGGCTGCAGGGGCAGGTGCTTGTGTGCAGGGACTGCTAAATGAAACAGTTTAAAAATGTTTTTCTTTCTGCTAGGAAAATGGTATTCTGATTCAAATGGGAAGATACAATCAGACAGCTCAGCCTGGTGTGTGATGAGCCAGTGCTGGGCCCATGCCTTGACTGACTGATAACCATTACAGTGGAAAAATTATCAAAATTATCCTGCTAAGGTAGTGGCTGACTTCACTCAACCTGCCCCTACATGTCTTCTGGCAGAGCCATAAATGGAACTTCCTGTTGATTATCTTGGCCATCAAAGCAGTAATTTGATTTTTTTTAAAAAATCATTATAGCAGCTTTTAAATGGAGGTTGAGTCTACATAGAAACCCAAAACTGGGGTAGCCTGGAAGTCACAGGATGAATTAGCAGTGCAGAGTGATCAGCATGACCAAGGTCTTCTATGTAGGTTGGTAAATACAGCACTCAGCTGTAATAAAATATAAACCCACCCTCAGTGGGGCTTTTATTTAGAAGATGTCTCATCTCCATTCTTTCACAGGCTCACGACGAAGTCTGCCCTGAATTCCCGCTGACTTGCGAAGGCTGTGGGAAGAAGATTCCCAGGGAGAAGGTATCCATCCAACCCTGTGCCGTGGAGGTGTTTGTCGTGATGGGCTGAGCTTGGCATTCTGGGAACAGGGAGGAAAACTGAGTCCAATAGGAAGTGGAGTGGAAAGAATGATTGAGTGGCAGCTGTTAGTGTGGATGTGACCTTTCTGTAAGGCTGAAAGTACTGGGTGGGTGTGAGGGAACGTGACTCACCAGCGCTTGCAGGTCTGCACTGGTGCTGCTGATGGCACCTCATGTCTGGGAGCAAAGCCTCTGTGGGAAAAGCATGCTCATGGGTTTGTGTCCTGCAGTTAAGGCAAGGGAGCCCATCTCCAGCTATATTAATTGATTTCTAATTAACTGTCTAATGGAATCCATGTATGTAGGATCTCTATGCTGCTGGCTCCTGGGACAAGGCTCACAAGTCTGAAAAATTAAAGTTTTGGGAAACATATTCAGAAAGCATATTCATCTGAAACCATCCTGCCTGCTACGGGCAAATGTTTTTAGTAGCAAGGCAAGGGAACAGCGGCAGCAAAAAGAGGAGCAAAAGAGTTCTCTAAATGGGCAGCATAGGGCATGGCTGGGGGCTGGCAGGGCAGCCCAGCTTGTCTGTACAGCCCTGCTTGCCTGCAGGCTGGAGCTGAAGCCCTGCAAAGAGCTGGCTCGTGGGATCCCCATGGGTGATCTGCCTTGTGTTTAAATATTAACTCCGTTTATCTCCAAACTCTTGTTGATTATCTGCAGCCATGTTAACTCTGAGTAACCTAACACATTACACAAGCCTCTAGATGGATCTAGAAGCCTTTAAAAATGTGGTTTAAAACCAGTCTTAATCGACATCTTTTGTAGCAGATGTAGGAGTTAAGTGGGGAATATGGTGGTTGTTCAGAACAGAATTCTGGTATCTGTTGAGAGATGTATCAAACTCAAGCTGATGTTGTGCCAGTGCTTGTTGGATTAATCATATGCTGTGTGGGAACCTGAACAAGTCATCTCAATGCTGGGGTGTTAGTGGCACCTCTCTGCAGAAATGTAATGCTCGGATGGAGGTAAAAATACCAACCTGTGGCACGTCCTCACCAGTGTTATGTGAAGTGCCCAAATGAAATGTGTCCCTGTTTTGTGGGGTTGTTCCCTCTGCCTCCCTTTCCTCAGCCCTCAGGGAAGGTTATTGCTCAGCATGTGCAGCTTGTACCTGTGCTGGTTGCTTTTTCTCTCTTGTATGTGGAGGTGAACAGTGAGACCTCCCAGCCGTCAAGAGAAGGAGAAATTAGGCTTTCTTCTGAGGTCAGGGCTGTATTTATATACAGTGAAAGTCATGCCTGATGGCAGGCAGTGCCCAGGTTTAGCCAAGCATGGTAACAGCTAGTAATTAGCCTTGGCTTGGGTGTTGTTCAGCTCGGCTCAGTTTCCCAGGTGTCAGTGAGATGGAAAGGGAGCACTGGGGACACATAAGATCTAACAGTGTCTGTCTTCCTTCCTTCCTTCCTTTCTTTCTAGTTTCGGGACCATGTGAAGACCTGTGGCAGATCCAAAGTGCCTTGCCGGTTCGAGGCTGTGGGCTGTGCTGAGGTGGTAAGGGCTCCTCTCTTGGTTTACCTTGAGGCTTTTCAATCCCACTGTTAGACTTCACCTGCAAACTGCTGTTGCCAAAACTGGCCCAGGTGTTTGTGTTCAGGTAATTGAACAAAGAGATGTTTTAAACCCTTTGCACATGGAGCTTCACATCATCTGCTCTGCAGAGTCTGGGTATCCCATGAACTTCCTGTGGAACGAAATCTCCTCTTACTTGAGTGCTTTGGGACTCTGGTGGTCATGCTGCTTTCAGGGGGAAAGGCTTCAACTGACAGGACAGGGTTAGATGAGACCTTAGGAAGAAATTCTTCTCACCACCAGGGTGGTGAGGCACTGGCACAGGCTGCCCAGAGAAGCAATGGCAAGAAGATGGGACTTGGAGCAACCTGGTCTAGTGGAAGGTGTCCCTGCCCATGGCAGGGTGGGACAGGATGAGCTTTTAAGGACTCTTCCAACCCAAACAAGTTTGTGATTCTGTAAGCAAAGAACTGGGGCCAGGCCATATTTCTCCATGTCACTTAGTTTTCTGAGCTCCCACTGGTGATGTTCATATAAATCTCTCCTCTAGGGGGGTTATGTGAGGCTTTGTCCTTTGGTGCTGTTAAGCACATCTGAGAGAGCCTTTCTGAGGGGGTGGAGGAAGGCAGACCCAGACCAGTGTGTACAGCTGGGGAAGTATCCAGCATCCCTCATTGTATGTGATTTGAAGCACTTCTAAAACAAAACAAAAACCCACACCACCCCCACCAAAACACATTTTTAATCTCTTTCTTTGTTTTTCCCCTTTATAATTTAAAACTGGTGTTGTGACCTCGAGAGGAGGAATTTGTTCTGTGGATGATGACAGTGTAAATTGTGCAGGCCGAATAGGGGACGTGTTTCTCTTCGTGTAGGTGGAAAACGAAAAGCTCCTGGAACATGAAAGCAAGTGTTTGGTGGAGCATCTCTACATGCTGCTGAGCTCTGTGCTCAGCCTCAGGGCTGGTGCTGGGGACGTGAAACCCCTTCCTGCCCTTTCCTCATCGCAAAACAACTCCCCACTGCTGGCAGTAAACTCACTGTGCTCGGAGTCAGAGCTCTCCCGGTCCTTGGAGCTCCTAGGAAGGTGTGAGGCCCTTGAGAGGAAAACAGTGACCTTTGAGAACATTGTCTGTGTGCTGAACCGGGAGGTGGAGAGAGTGTCCCTGACAGCCGAAGCCTACAGCCGCCAGCACCGGCTGGACCAGGAGAAAATCGAAACGCTGAGCAACAAGGTGTGTAACTGCTGACCTGAGGCCTCCCAGCACTCCCAGCAGAGGCTGTTTCCTATTTCCTTTCCCTGTTATGAGCTAGCAGAGCTTCACCACCTGGCCCTGAAACTCTACAAATCTGAAGGCAGAACTAAAATACCCTTTGTGCCTGTGCCCAGCCTTCAGCAGCTCCCTGGAAAAGCTGGGAATTAAACTGACTTGCATAAAGCATCAGATCTCTGCTAATTATCAAGTTGGGCAGACACCAAGGGGTTCTTCCTCAGCAGAGTTTTCCAACAAGAGCCAGAGCACCCATGATTTTACTGCATCTCCCTGAATCCGTGGGGCTGCTCGCCTTCCAGACCTTTCCAAAGGAGTGCTGCCTTTGCCAAAGAAGTGCCTTCATTGCTGCTGCCTGCAGCGTTGTGCCATGCACAGTCTGAAGGTGTGAAGGAGCTACCCACACCAGTCTGCTCCAGCACAGTCCCTGTGGAGTGCTCCCAGTGTTCCTAGCACCCGGAGCTGTGCCGTCTGCAGTGAACCTGTGCTCTCTGAGCAAGGGAGCTGCCCAACTGGCGTGACCCTGTGTGAGCTGGCAGGGACAAACCTTCCAGAGGGTGTAGGTTCTTTTCTTCCTCAATTTAGTTTTGTCACAGTGCTGAGTTATTGGGGGTTTTTTCCCCTCATCCTCACTTCTTGTGCTGCTCACCCAATGGAGTGGCTCCTGAGAGGATTTTTCCATTGTCTGTGGGAAAGTTCTGAGCTGTAGCACTGAATCTTCTCCAGAATGTCAGGGTACAGAAGAAAGCCTCAGTGAATTGGTTTCTCCCTCCCATGATCCCTGTCTTTTCTGTGGAAGGTCTCCCACTAAGGAGCGGTCCTGGAGGGGATGCAGCAGTGTGCCAGTGTGTGCAGGTGGTGCCAGTGCTGCTGGTGTGTGCTGGTGGTGCCGGCTCTCGCCAGGCTCACAGCCTGCGTGTTTCTAACCAGGCTGCACCGTGTGTCCCACTGAGCAGGTCCGGCAGCTGGAGAGGAGCATTGGGCTCAAAGACCTGGCCATGGCTGAGATGGAGGAGAAGATCCGCAACATGGAAGCTTCCACCTATGACGGGGTCTTCATCTGGAAGATAACGGAGTTTGCCAGGAAGCGTCAGGAGGCGATAACAGGCCGCTCTCCTGCCATCTTCTCTCCAGGTGTGCAAAATCCCCAAAAGCTTTTGTGTCTCAGCTGGGTGTGGAGCTTGTGGTGGGTCATTCGCTGCCAAGGCCAGGTTGGATGGGGCCTTGAACACCTGGTCTAATGGAACCCATGGCAGCGGGTTGGACTAGCTGATCCTTGCATAACCATTTTGTTAGAATTAAAATACTCAGAGACTGTAAAACCAACAATAAAATGGTTAAGGAAGGGAGGAAATACATGTTATAGCCCCAGAAATATGTTTTTAATGCCTAAAGCATAACTGTGCAAGAGACAATGTCAAAATAAAGCCCAAACCTTACCTAGGGAAGTGCTCAAGTATCTGTCAGAGGAAGGGGCTCTCCTCACAGAGCTGCCCCAGCCTAGCACTGGGACAGTGAGCAAGCAGCACATTGGGATCTGGTTGTTTTCTTGGGAAGGCATTTCCCAGATGTGAGCAGTAAGCTGAAACCAGCTCCTCATACAATTCCCTTGCTCAATGGGGAGCTTGCCTTGCAGAATGGTTGGGGAGAGGAGTTGGGGTTTGCTGAGCAGGAATTGCTCAGGTCCAGGTGTGCTGGAGAGCTTTTTCAGAATGCCCAGACACAGCCCTCGAGCATGTACTCTGTACGTGCTTCCCAGGACTGTGGAACAGCAGCTGTGGCTGGGCCATGAAGGAGAAGCAAATGGGTTTTTTAAAAGATTTTTAAAATCTGTTTTCTGGGTGAAGACTGTTCCAAGTCCCTTTTTCTGAAAGAGAAAAGGATTCTCCTTCTTGAAGGGCAGTGAACTGCTGGTGAAGCTGCATGTATGCAATTGGCATTTCCTTCTCCAAGGCAGCAGCAGTCATCACTCCCTTCCCTTTCCCAAAGCCAACAAATCCACTTCAAATCCACTTTGTGTGACTTAGAGAGGACCTTAATTCTTGTATGGTGTCCCTCTCTTACACTGTGCCCGTGAGCTGCTCGATCTGAAGCTCTCCGGAGGCTGCGGTTTGGGGGGACACTCTAGACAGAGGTGACCTGTCCTGGCTCACTGTGCCCAGGATGGGGGCTCCTCAGGCCCCTCCACCAGCTGATGCCACTGGGGTCCTGGCAGGGGGTGGGATTTGGTTTTCAAGGTTGGAGAATCAAGTCAGCTGGGGGAGAGATATGAGTATGGGAGTGAACCCAAGGGAGGGAAAGGGGTGAAACCTCCCTGAAGGCAGAAGGGTCTGTCCTCTGTCCAGAGGTTTCTCTGGGATGAGCCATGCTCTGAGTGCACAGCTCATCCCAGAATGGCAGCTCATGGTTCTGGTGCCTCCTCCTCCTCCTCCCTGCTGCTGGGCAGTGGTGGCAGGGCTTGGGGCTTTTATAAGCTGTTTCATCAAAGAAGAAACCACTTTGTGGGCCACCAGTGCTTTGTTGTGTTGCTGGTTGATCTCTGCAATCTGCTAATGATAATGCTTTGTGTGGCCAGAGGGGTTAGAGGTGTGAGTTGCCTCTGCCTGAAGCTGGGACTGCTACTGGAAAAGGCAGGACTGGGGTTTTATATCTTTTAAGTGCAAAGTACAGGCCTGGTTTCCTCCAGGAGTCAGTAGTGTCATTAGAAGAGACATCCTCATTCCTGGTGGAGTTTTAGCTGAGAAAATCAGGCTGAAAAATATTTCTTGTGGAAGTGGGTCTTTTGTCTCAGAGAGTGAAGCAGATAGATCACTGCTGTTCCATCTGGGAAGAGGACTGAGAGGAGAGAGGTCCAGGCTCTCTGTGGGTGGTATGAAAAAAGGAAATAGCTGTAATTGTTTGGTTTGCATTAAACCTAAAGGTGAGGAAATACCAGCTGAAATCAGCGTTAAGGAGAAGGTAGAGGAGTTACCGCTCACTGTGTTGTGAGGACACAGTGATTGCCACAGAATTTGGCAAAGGGCAGAATCTTGAGTTCAAAATGGCAAATTGCACAAGCAAAGTTCGTTTGTTCCTTACCCAGGGCAGGCTGGGGTGGGGCTGCAGCTGCATCTATCAGATCCAGGAGCGGCTTGCTGGCCTCTTGCTTTGGTCCTGTTGTGCTTTGCCCCTGCTGGGCTAGGGGGAAGCAGGATGCCCAGCTGCCTGGTCCCTTTTCCTTGGTACTCCCACCACTCTGGAGCCATCCTTCATCCTGTTCCTTGCTGGGCTTTACATGTACCAGGTGACAGGAGTGCTGAGAAGCCCCAGGAGGGCAGTGGGAATGTCCTCCTTGGACTGGCAGAGGGATCATCTGCCCTGAGAGCCTTTGGGTGAAGCAGGTAGAGAGGAAGGAGCAGAGGAAATGAGCTGGGGAGTGCCAAGAGCGACACGGTGACAAAGCCCCTGTCTCTTGCTCCTCGTGCTGTGGAAGAGCACAGTATCTCTGCTATTTCTGGTTGGCCTGTTGGGAAAAGCACCCAAGTCCCACAGTAAAATATCATCTGTGACCTCTGATCTCTGCCTGGTGCTGCCAAGCCTGGCCGGCCGCAGGCAGGGGCTGTGCCGCTGCAGGAGGGTGGGTTGCAGTGGGTCCCCTTTCAAGCTGTGACCCCACAGGTGTCTGGTGTCACACCACGGGCATTCCTGGGATTGCTGGAGAAGGAGAGTGTCCAAAATCCCATCCCAGCCGTGCCCACACTGTGCAGAGCAGTGGGGATCCAAACAAGAACTGAAACTCGTTTGCTTGAGCCCCTACCCCAACCAGAGGCACCAGCGCACAGAGGGGGCACTGGGTGCTGAGGGTGTTCTGCCTCAGCCAGTTGTTTTTTGGGGCATGTGTTTCCTGCTCTCCAGTATTACGGCCATGAACCACAGCTCCTTCAGCAGTGGGGTGCAGGAGGACTGGCCCAGCTCATGGCAGAGCTCCAGCTTTGGGGTGCTCACACAGGTGACAGGGAGAATACTCAGGGCTGGCAGTGCCTGCTCTGCATCTGTCCAGGCCAGGGGCTGCACTGCCTGGCCTTGGGCTTTCCAGATCACCTCTGTGGTACAGGTATTTTAAGACCCAAGTGTGGCTCCTCCCAGATTCCAAACTTTAGAGCCCTCAAATTTCAGAGGGATTTTCCGGTGCCAGGCTGTGTGGGGTTGGACCCTCATTCTTCCTGTTCCGCACCTCTCTGGCAGCTTTCTACACCAGCAAGTACGGCTACAAGATGTGTCTGCGTGTGTACCTGAACGGGGACGGCACCGGGCGTGGGACCCACCTGTCCTTGTTTTTTGTGGTGATGAAGGGACCCAACGATGCACTGCTGCGGTGGCCCTTCAACCAGAAGGTGGGTCTGGGGCAGAGCCTGCTGTGCCCAGCTATGGGCCTCTCTGGTTTGGCACCCACTCAAGCTTCTCATCACTCTCACTCTGGCCCACTTGGCAAGGAGGAGAAAGGACTCTGTCTTGGCTGCCCTGGGGATTCCCCAAGTGTACTGAGAGCACCAGCTGTGCTGTGGGGCAGGGGGGTGACGTGGGTTGTTCATGACCCCACAGAGCATCTGCAGGGGTTGAAGGCGAGGGAAGTTTGTGGTGGCCTCGGAGCTTGGTGTCAGGAGCTCCGATCCCAGCTCCTGGACACTGCAGGTTTGGGGAACACATGGAGGCTGAGCAGACATGAATGGATGCAGAGAGGGAACACTGCCTTTCACAGGGGAAAGCAGCTCAGGGAAATACCTGAGTGCAGTGTTGGCATTGTGAGCAAGGTGTAGGTTTCAGTCAGTCGGACAGTCCTGTGCTGGCACAGGGAAGTTTACAGTGACAAGCAGGATGTGGGATGGTTTCTGCAGGATGTCACTGAGGTGACATTCTCTGCTGGCCCCACTCAGAGGCATTTCTCTGACTGGCAGTTTCACGGGGTGGCTGTGGCTGCTGATACCTGCACGTATTACAGCGGGTCACTGGGCTGGGCTTCCATGTGCCTGTTATTCAGCCACTCCCTTATGTTTTCACCTTCCCCCACAGGTCACCCTGATGCTCCTGGACCAGAACAACCGGGAGCACATCATTGATGCCTTCCGGCCCGACGTGACATCCTCCTCCTTCCAGCGCCCTGTCACGGAGATGAACATCGCCAGTGGCTGCCCCCTCTTCTGCCCCGTCTCCGTCATGGAAGCCAAGAATTCCTACGTGCGTGATGACGCCATCTTTATTAAAGCCATTGTTGATCTCACAGGCCTCTAACCCTCCTCACCTTGGAGCAGTGAGCGTGGAGCCAGCCCTGCCCAGGGCATCCCCCGCTTGTGCTGCACTTCAGGCAGGTCTCAGAGCAAGGAGGGGGCACGGAGTGGAAGGGAAAAGCCCTTCCCGAAAAGGGACCTTCGCTCTGAATGGAAACGAGGTGTCTGAACGGAGCCATCTTTCCCAAGGAGAGGTTTGGGTGGACATTGGCAGGCTGTGGGATATGGAAGATTTCCTTCAGGGACTTGGATGTCTGAACTGCTGCTCTCTGGACTCCCAGTGGAAACCAATGCAGCTCTTGCTCTACCAGCTTAGTGCACATCCACAGTGCTCTGTAGTAAAACAACAGTTTGCCCTGCCCAAGCTCCACCTGCTGTGGATTTTGGCTTGGCTGTCTAGGACTTCCTTTCAAGATCTCCATGTTCCTGGAAGTTTTGTGCTGCTGGCTGCTCCACACTACAGGGGACAGGAGGTGTGTGGCAGCCACAGTGCAAGAGAGACATGGACTGGTTTGATGCTGGGTTGATGCCATTGGTGTCTTCAGGGGGTGCTGATCTGCGGGACAGGAGAGCCCTGAATCCAGGCCTTGCTGGGAGTGGGATGGTTGGTGAGTGCTGGGAGTGTGGAATGGGGCAGGAGGTGTCGCTGCCCAGAAGGGAGCCTGGAATAACACCAGGAATGCCCATAGGGAAAGAGAAGTGAATCTACCTTGGAGACTGTCCATCCTGTGCCTGCAGAGGAGCCTGACACAGGGCTAGGTGTGCACCCTGAGAGTTCCTGGTCCTGCCACCCTCTTGGCAGCACTGGGCAGGGTGGGGACTGTGCTGGGAGCTGTCTTTGCTCACAGGCAGATGCTCTGTGCTGGCTTCCCTTCCATTGTGGGGCAGCTGCACCAGCCTTCCCAGGGCTCTTGCCACTGCCAAGCTCCACGTCTGTCTGTGCCTGTGCTGCCATGTCTGTCTATCTGGGCACTGTCACCTCTGGCTGTGGCACTGATGGATGGGGCATGTCTCCTGTCTGCCCATGTGGTGGGCAGTGCTGGCCAGTCCCTGCCCTCCCCCGGGGCCTGCAGCCACCAGCAGCAGCTGTCCCTGCCTGTTGCTGGGCTTGGGAGTTGTGGGCCAGCTGGTTCCTGGTCACAGCACTCTGGAGCTCTTCCTCTGCTCAGCCCCCTGTTGAGCCAGCAGCCACCTGAGTAGCACCTGGGGGCTGGAGAAGTCCCTGAGTAAAGTGTGCTCTCCCCTTTCTGTCCCTGGGTTCCTTCCCTCTGGGCAGCACATGTTCAGCACCCGTGAGAAAGTCTCTCTCTCAGTGTTTGTGGGGAAGAACCAGCTGCCACATCCCTCATTGGTGCCAGCTGGTCCTTGTGAAACTGTTGTGGGTCCCTGAGCCAGAGTGGACTTGAGGCTTTGTTGCCTTCTCTGCCTGTGCTTCTGGCACCCCTGTCAGTACCCCAGGAGATGTTTTGTTGGTGGCAGGAATCGTCTGTGAACACCCCTGCAGTCAGTGATCAGGGGCCCTGGCTGGCTCCTGTGCTGCTCCTGTGGGCAGCAAGGCTGGAGCGTAGCCACCCTCCTTGATGCTGCCGTGGATTGCCCTGAAAGGGAGTGGCAGCTGTGCTGGGCCTGGGGACTGCAAGGCTGCAGGGGAGGAATTCCCCAAGTCCCCCTGCCCCCAGCAGCTCCTGCCAGGTGCCCAGCCCTGGCCTGATGGCTGCAGAGTCCACCCTGCTTGTGGTGTGTTGCCACCTTGGCTCTGGCACAGCCACCCTGGCAGGGCCCAGGACACCATCAGGTGAGGGGCTGCAACCTGGCGGGGATCCCTGTAGGGTCTGGCTGTGCCCCCACACACTGGAATTGCCCTGACCTACTGCTGGGGCTGTTTGAGGTGTCCCTGCTGCTGACCAGGGAGCTCTGTGGTGCCCAGTGTCCTCCAGGCTGATCTGAACCTCCCACAGCCGTGGCTGCTGTGCTGGCTGGGGACTCTCCCTGCCTTTGAGCCCCCTTTGGAGTCTTTATGTAGAACCTGTCACACCTGCGTGGGCAGGGGGCAGGGGCAAACGCAGCCCCTGCTGTTGGAGCAGGAGAAGGGGGACAGAAGTGGGGGCGGGGGGGAGGCAGGACCTTTCCTTTGTGCAAGTCCCCTCCAGCCTGTCCCACGGGATGTACCAAGCCTGCTGCTCTCACCCTATGCCTTAGGAGGAGAATCCAGCCTAGCAGAAGTCCTGCTCCCACCCACTGCAGCTCTCTAGGGAGGCTGGGAAAAGTGAGGGAGAGGAAGGTCAGCTCTTCTCATTGAGTGGTTATGAATAAAGTGGGTTACGTGGGGGGGTGCTTGTTCTGAGTTGATGTGAATGTCTTTCCTCTTGGGGTGCTGCCTGCAGCAGGGCCGGGGGCTCCAGCCAGGTAGTGCCAGGAGTGGCTGTGGAGACACTGGCTAAGCTGGGGGGGTCTGGGTGGCTTTCAGGGTGCGAGATGGTCCCCTCCTGTCCCAGCACCTGCCTGAAAGGCTGGTGGGAGAGTCTGCTCTGCGAGCAAAGCTCAAGCTGAGCCATTCCAGCCATGGTGGGGCGAGGGGGTTGGTACTGGTGGAGGGGACATGCCCTGTCAGCCTTGGAGGCCGTGGAGGTTCCCTCCCTGCACTGCCAGGCTGAGGCCACAGCTCTGGTGCTCTTGATGCTGTCTGGGCCTTTTTTGGCTTTTAGCAGCTCTAGAGCTGGCAGTGGGAATTGTTTCCATGTGCTGCAGGCAGGGATCCAGCTCCTTCCTGGGCTCAGCTCTGCCAGCCTGGCAGTCACATGGACACTGGCCACAAGCCACCGCTGGATTTTTGTGGGTTTTTTTCCCTTTTGACCACACCATCTCAGCCTGGCACTGTGAACTAAGTTGTTTTTTTTTTTCCTTGAGGATGCAGTATGATCAGAACTACTAATAAAACCTGTTTGAACAGCACTGTTGTGTATGAGCCATTGGACATTGGGGCAGGATCGACTCAGGGTGGAGGGATTTCTGTGCTGTGGGCTCTCCCCAGCTCCTGCCTCCCTGCAGGCTGGGGCAGCTGCCCAGCACCAGCGGGGGCTGGAGCAGGAAGGGAAGGAGCTGGAATCTGGCAGCTGGAGCTCCACTGGGCCAAAGAGCCAGTGCAGCAGTGCTGGCTCAGTGTTAGAGCAGAACCACTGGAAAGGCAAATCCAGCACTCCCGGGTTATAACAGTTCTGAGCTGCCCTGGGACAGGCTGCTTTTCCCTTGCTGCTGTTGGGAGTCCAGTGTCTGCAGGATGCCTGTTCCTGCCCATCCCGAGCTGCAGCACCTGCCCAGGGACTAAACCTGTGTGGGGAGCAGCAGCCTTGTGGCCTCTACACACTGTGCGTAGAAGGGACGAACAGAAGGGACACCCATGGGGGTCTGTCTTCTCCTGGGAACCCCCAGACCCACTTCATAGTGACTACTGCTGCACCAGGAAGAAGCAAAGGGCTGTGAGGGGTCAGTGGCATTGCAGCTCAGGATGCTGCTGTGGCACTGGAATGCCAACGAGCAATAACAGGGCTCTCTGCTTACCTGCTCCATGCCTGTTAGTGCTTGGAAAAAATGTAAATCCAGGAGGGATCCAGCCCCTGGCCTGTTCTGGAGCCTGCAGTGCTCAGCCCTGGGAGAGAAGAGCATTCCCAAGGTTGCCAGGGACTGCTGCTGCCCTTCCCCTGGGCTGTTCCATCCCCCTCCTTGAAGGCAGAGGAGATTTGGGCAATTCTCTGCCTCTCCAGCTCTCTACCCACACTCCCTCACCCAGGGCAGGTAACCTACACAAGCTGGGCAGCAGTTCCTGCAGCAGTTCCTGGAGCCCCATCCCAGCCCTGTGACAGTCCTGGCCTCAGCTCTGCCTCAGCAGAGCAGCACTCCAAAAAACAAGCTCACATTGCAGAGATGCTTTAGCAGAGTATTTATTCAATGCCAGAGTGAAGAGCAAAACTCAGTACAAACAACCCCTTGGTGCCTCGCTGGCTGCTGCACCAAGCCACAGGTAGAGAGTTCACAGGTGGGAGAGGAGAAGGGAAATGCTGTTCCTTCACTGTGTGACTGGACAGAGCGGGATGTGGAGCCTGTGCATAAACACACACACACACACACACACACACACACACAGAGGAAGGAACCCCTTATTTCATGACAGAAAACCTGAGTACGGGGGTTTTGGAAGAAGCTGAGGCACAGCAGAATGTGGCTGCCGACCCTCCTGCTGCAGGGACTGCTAAAGCCATCAGTGCCATCATGACAGGAGCTGCCACCTCTGTCAGGTCTATCTGTCAGGCTGGGCTGGGGCTCCCAAGGGGGGCCCCAAAACACCTCCCCTTACCTGGGCTGCAGCTTCTTCCCAGCCCCACTCTCAGGAGCGACAGCAGCTCCTGGGGGCCCTGGCTAGGCCAGGTCAAGATTAGGAGCTTCATTTTAGACTCTGACATTTGGGTACCTGCTGTGGGGAGAGAAGCTTCAGGGGCAGACAGTGAACACCACTGAGTCCGCAATCACTCGAAGTCACCGGCCCCACCAGCTATGGGATCCTGGGGGAGCTGAGCCCCCACCCACAGCGGGTCAGCCCGAGGGACAGGGAGCTTATTCAGCTGTCACTGCAGGCAGGAGGACTCCGTCCCCATCACCTGAAAGTGAATGAATACCTGCAGCACCTGTGGGTGCCTATACCTATTCACAGAGAACTTACCAAGAGAAGCTAAAGTGCCATGACTTGGGTAGCATGGGAGGTGATAACAAGCCCCACCAGCCATCCTCACGGGTGCCCCAGAATGGGACAGCAGATCCCTCACAATAAATACATTCCTGATCCATAGCTTATTGAAGTGCTACTCAGCAGAGGAAGACAGAGGCAAAGCCAGCACCATGTTACCACCAGCCCTCCCTGCACCCGAGTTTGGAAACTAGCAACATAAATACGCAGTTGCTAACGAGGCATCAACAGGCACTGGAGGCCAGCCAGGCCCCCAGTCCTGCCTCCCCTCTGCCCCCTCACTGCCCCCTAGTTCCTGCCACCCCCCCAGGAAGAGGCACCATGGGGAGGAGGCCCTCAGCACTCCTCAGCAGTCAGATGAGTTGCCCGTGGAGGTTTTGGACAAACACAATAAAATGCCTATGTTAAGAGTCCTGCGGTCAGGCAGTGCAGCTGCACCACGGCTCCTGCCAAGTGCTCTGCAGCAGCAGCTCCTGGCAGGGCCAGCCACATCCCAGCCTCACAGAGACCCACACTGGACATGCCTCAGTGTCCTTCGAGCCCAGAGCTCACCCAGAGAGCTGTGCCCAAGTAGCAGCGCTGGTGAGAAGCTGTGAGGAGCCCACCCTGCAGTGACCAGCTCAGCTGCTGCCTGATGGGCCCAGAATAGGCCCCTCGGCTCTTATGTTCTGTCTTTGAAGCAGATGCTCCAAGGAGGAGGCAATTCCCGCTGCTGGGGCTCCTCCTGGCTCAGCCATGGGACTTTGTGTGTCCAGAGCTCATCTCTGTGCAGGGCTCAGGACTCCGTGAGCTCCAGAGGAGGTGCTGCAGTGAGGAAGCTGCAGGAGCAGGTGTACCTAGGTTCAGCTTTTCTGGTTCATGAGCCAGGAGAAGAGCAGTTTCCTGGGCCGGGGCCTCCTGGCCTGCCGGATGCGCACAGCCCGTGGGGACCGCCACACCTTGATGGTGGTGTCGTCACTGGCTGTCAGCAGCAGCTCCTGCTCCACCGGGCTGAACGCCACTGAGTTCACCACGTTGTCATGCTGCAGCTTGGCCAGGCAGATGTTGTAGTGCCGGTCCCAGATGTAGCCATGTCGATCCTCTGCCCCGCTGTGGCAGAGAGACACCAGTCAGGGCATTGCACTGGTCATGGTGTCAGCCCAGCAGCCCCAACACTCTGCCACTGCCACTACTGTCCTGCCGCAGGGATGGGGGCAGAGGGTGCTCAGTGCCCGCCTCTAGAGCTTCACCTTTTGCAGGCAGCTCCCTTTGGGATCCAGGGCCCCTACAACACCTGCAGCCCCTGAGAAGGGCATTTGCCACCCACCACCAAACACACCACAACCCCAGATTGACCCTTTCCTCACAGATTTACAGCAGGAGCAGGGCAGACAGCCATTATCAGCATTCTCCAATTCAGTCCCTCTGCTCTGTCCAACCCCATTCCCTGCCCTGCTCCCAACACACAGTAGTGTCCTGCTCACTCCAGCTGTCCTGCAGCAATGGCCCCAGGCCCTTGTGGATACAGGGTCAGGATCCTGCCCGCCCACTTGCCACACACCTCGCCACAAAGTCCCTGCTGACGTCCAGGAAGATGAAGAAGCACTCCTCGTTGGGTGTGTAGGCCCGGTGCGCGCGCAGGGCTCGCTTCACCTCCTTCATCGTCTTCAGGTCGAACACGTGCAGGTCGATCTCCTCAGCGATGGGCGGCGGCTGCATCGGGTCGGAGATGATGCAGTCCCGCGGCCAGGCCCGGCTGTTCACATACAGGTACCTTGGGGAGGGCAGGGAGGGGTCACCTGCACCGCGCCACAGAGCTCACAGAGCCCCCGGCACGGCAGGCACTGAGCCTGCAGTCCAGCTTGCTGAAATCCAGGCTGAAACAGGGGAACAGGCACTGAAACACTCCTAGCCATGTTTGGAAAGGACAACCACACCTGGGAGGTGGCTCTAGGGGTCAGGTCACACCTCTCTAATCCCATTAAACCCATCTTTAAAGATGGATGGGGGTGCCTTGTGGGCAAATACGGGGGGGGATTTTGCCCCTCTGCTCTGCTCATGTAAGACCCTACCTGCAGTGCTGCCTTCAGCTCTGGGGCCCCCAACAAATGAAGGGCATGGAGCTGATGGAGCAAGTTCAGAGGAGGCCACAGAGATGCTCTGAAGGCTGGAGTGCCTCTGCTCTGGAGACAGGCTGGGAGAGCTGGGGGTGTTCACTCTGGAAAAGGTTCCAAAGGGAACTTAAGAGCCCCTTCCAGTGCCTAAAGGGGCTCCAAGAGAGCTGCAGAGGGACTTTGGACAAGGGCCTGGAGGGACAGGACAAGATGGAATGGCTTCCCACTGACAGAGGGCAGGGCTAGATGGGATCTTGGGAAGAAACTCTTCTCACTGTGGTGAAGCCCTGGCACAGGTTGCCTAGAGAAAGCTGTGGCTGCCCCATCCCTGGAAGTGTCCAAGGGTAGGTTGGACAGGGCTTGGAGCAACCTGGTGTAGCGGAAGGTGTCTTTGCCCAGGCCAAGGGGGTGGGGTCTAGATGGTTTTTAAGCTCCCTTCCAACCCAAACTATCCTAGGATTCTACAGACGATCTGCCTCAGCAACAAGACACATTTGTGTGGGTAGCTCCTCCCCTCTCACAAGGCCTGACCCTGTCGTGAGCTGGCTCAGGAATACATTCCTGCTGCAACCAGCAGAGATGCTCAGTGGTAACATGCCTTCAGCACCAGGATCAGCAGGCACTTGCTCCATCCACCACAGTAATTTCTTCTCCTGGTCACCCCACAGAGCTCAGAAGCACCTCCTGCCCACCCTGGCAGTGGCTGAAGCCCCCCACGCTTACCGGTGGTCAGGGGACAGGCCCATGCCAATGATGTGCCCGTGGATGTCAATGACATGATCCAGGGAGTCAAAGAA
Organism: Platyrinchus mystaceus; assembly: GCA_035041135.1. Classification (NCBI taxonomy): domain Eukaryota; kingdom Metazoa; phylum Chordata; class Aves; order Passeriformes; family Tyrannidae; genus Platyrinchus; species Platyrinchus mystaceus. The sequence continues at coordinate 11,238,899 of JAWWLV010000040.1, forward strand.
CTCATCTGAGCGCCTCTCCTCCCCCAGCACTGGCCCGGCAGTTGTCATCTGATGGGGCAGGATCCTTTTAATCCCTGTGGGACAGAGAGCAGAGGGAGGTGGTTCCACAGGCCACTGCTATCAGGCAGCAGGGCTGGAGGAGTCCCCAGGCTTCAGGAAGGGACTTCCCTTGGTGCTGCTAAGGGAGAGCCAGCTCGCTGGCTGAGGACTGGGACAGGGCTGACAGGGCTGTTGTCCTGATCAGGCTCCTTCAGCTCTCCGAGTGGGCTTTGGATCAGGACCCTGCCCATAAGCGACACACTGGCACATCCAACCCCAGACAGGGAGATGCCTGGCACCTGTGGGTACAGCCACACCTTGCCCCAGCCCAGCTCCAAAGCACAAGGAAGCCGCGCTGGCCCAGAAACACACTCGCTGCAGAAAGGTTTTTTTCCTAAATGAATCCCCAAGTCAGGCACATTCCTGCAGTATCCAGCCTGGAGAAGCCCAACATATGCCCTGGCTGGGACAAAGTTTTCCCCCAATGCTGCCAAGTCAGTCCCAGAAAGCTCCAAGAACAGACACTTAAACTCAAATTGTGCTCAAATGCTTTGTAGCTTCTGAACTTCCTGACTAAAGGAGACACATGAGATGGATCAAGCCCTGTTCCTTTCCAGCTCTGTTTGCCAGAGGTCCCAAACACAAATCATCCCCAACACCTTCCTGGAGGACCCCTGTGAACCTCAGCAGCTCCTGGGCACACCCAGGCTTCATCTTCAGCAGGTCCAGGAGGAGATGGAAGATGGCTTAGCCGATCTCATCAGCCCTCTGAGGGAATTGCTGACAACACCCTTGATTTTAGCCCTCTCCTGCAGCCCAACAAGACAGGAGCGACACACCACTGCACTTCAAGTCAAAGGCCATTCCCAACATCCCTGCCTCTGAGCCTGGGCAGCCCAGGGCCCTCGGGACAGTACCAGTGTTCTTCCACCCCACTGGCACTACTCACCAGCATCTTCATCCTCCCTTCCACAGCACGACACTCAAGATACATTTGAGTTAGCAGGACAAGCTGCTCAGCTTGCCACCAGAACAAGGAATGGGAGCTCAAGGACCTCAAGCCAGAACAGAGCTGTGTGCCAGCAGCAGCGTGGGAGGTGAGCACAGCGTGAGCTCCTTCAGGTCCCGGGGCACAGAGCAGGCACACCAGAGCCGGTTCCGCACACAAACCAAGGGGCAAGCGACACTGCAGTGACTCATGGCAGGCCAGAAGCCAACTCAGCGTCCAGCCCTGCGAGCAGCAGCCTGTGCTGCAGGCGCTGGCCACCAGCCAGGGAGTCATGGAGTTCAAAGGCATCAAACAAATCCCTTGGCCCTGGAAGGCTGAGGGAAGGAATTTGGGAGCCCAAAGGCTCTGCCTCAGTGTGTGGCAGCCTCAGCTCAGCCCAGGGGATCTGGGTGCAGCCCTGGCTCAGCCCAGGGCTGAGCCCAGTTGGGTCACACCCAGTTGGGTCCATCATGGGTGTCTGCAGACCCGGCCACAGGCAGGAGCATGGAGCAGAGCTCACTCAGTCCAAGCTATGTTCCCAACCAAAGTAGGCAAAGACCAAGTGGCTCTTCTCCAAGTTGCCTACAGCTCTGTAAACTGCCTTCCCCCACCTTACTGGGTGGTACTGGTGTGGGACCAAGTCACAGGAAGGTCAAGAGACCCTGGCAGCAGGGAAGCAAGACTGGAACTGTGCAAGCAGTGAAAGGAACTAAAACTGTCTGGCTTTGTAGGAGTCTTGCCTGGGAGCAGCATTCTCCTTCCCTATGTTTCTGGTCCTTTCTACCTCTCTGCCAGCTTTAGGGTCTCTTTGGGAAGCAGCCAGACTACCTGGTCCTGCTCCCCACTGTGCTGATTACCTGTAAATTCAGGCTCTGCTAGTCCTGGTGCCTCAACAGGAGCACCCCAGGTGAGCAAGGGACATCTTAACCCAGGACAAGGTCCCCAGCAATGACACTGCCTAACACATGCTGCACCCACAGTCTGTTGTACCCCACTGAGCAAGGAGGCTGCAAGCTGCCTGGCATCACTCATCACAGGAACACTGGCTGGGGCAGTGAATAACTCCCCAGGAAACCTTCCTAGTCCCAAGGCAGGGGTGCCCAAGCACCTCACTGAGGCTGAAAGCCCATGGGAGGTTGGTTCCACACTGGGCAGAGGGGAGGCAGGGAAGGGGCAGGGGCAGGCAGGGCACTGACACTCAGAGCTAGGGGCACTGCACAGGTGACATGCACATGAACTCCATGCTGCTCAGACCAGTCTTGCCTTGATGCCCTCTCCACCCCCACGTGAGAACAGGACCAAGGTCCCTCCACACACCTCTCCAAGGGCAAGCGCTGCCCTCCCCTTGCACCAGCTCGTGGCTGGTGTCCTTAAACCAGAAGCTCCTTCTTGATCTTCTGCTCAGCCCTCAATATGACTTTGGCCACGTGTCATCCTGGCAGCAACAAAGCAACCCTCAGGCAAGCGCTTTCCAGGTGGAACCCCCTTCAGAACCTTGAGCAAACTGCAGCTCATGCCTCACAAACAGGCAGCAGAGAGCAGGTCTTTTCTGGACCCAAATCCAGAGCCAGCTGCAGCCCATGCCCCCAGGCTGGACAACTGCCCCAGGCTTAGCCCCAGCCTTACCTATCTGGTGTGGGGAGTAGGTGAGGCATCCTGTGGTGAAGATTAAGTACTTAGTCTTGCTATTGCTGTCCGTGGGGAGCAGGTTTGGCTCAGGTGGTTTAGTTCTATTACGCACAAACAGCTCGGCCACCTTTGTCTCCAGCTCTGTGTCAGTCATGGCAGGCCTCATGTGGCCCCCCATGATATCATCAAAGAACTGCTGCAGCCCATCCTCTGCCGGCACACCCCCGGCATCCGGCAATTCCTGTACGGCTGGCTCTGGAGGCTGCTTGGGCTTGGCCTCTTCTTCCTCGCTGTCACTGCCAAGATCAAAGACTGGGCAGGTGGAGGAAGCAGCAAGCTGCTCCTCGTAGTCCAGGAGCAGGTCCGGGGAATCGTACCGGCTGCAGTCAGCCACCATCACAGTCCGGATGGTGCTGGCGTTCAGGTTCTGGATTTTGAACAGTCTCTTCACTACATTCACGTTCTCGGACTCGATGCCCTACAGGCAGAGGGGAGAAGTGAGCAGGAACCACCCCACATCACTCCCACAGTTCAAACCAAGACCTGAGCCGGTGCAGGGACACCAGCCACCACCAACCCTTTCAAACTGCCTTTGGAGCACTGGCACAAGAACTGGCTCAAGGCTTGCCAGCTCTGCTGAGCTCCTTCCAATCCTGGATGGAGACATACCGAGGCAAAACATTCCTTCAGGCAGGCAACAGAGGAGCTGGGAAGCACAGGGGCTGGGCAGCCCTGCTGTCATCCCAGCCTGAGGTCATCGCCTGGCGCTAACTGGTGCTTTACAGTGCAGGGCCAGGAGTTGGACTCAATCCTTGTGGGTCTCTAATAACTCAGGATACTCTACGTTCTATAATCTACAAGGATTTCAGGACAAGGCCTCTGCAATAAGCATGAAGTAGGATCCCTCTGGCTCACAGCAGCAGTGGCAGAGGACCCCTGTGCTCCTAGAGTATGCCTGTAGCCCGCAGCAGGACGAAGCAGGTCCCTCCCTGCCTCAGTGATCCCAACCTGCATCTGCGCTCCCACACTCCCATCATGGGCAAGGACCTTCCTGGCCTCTCAGGGATGGAAGGGTTAGTGATGTATGGTCAGTGCAGCATGGAGATGTGGCTGTGGGAAGAGTCTCTGCTACCAGAGTATTTCACCTGGGGTCAGCATCACCTTAAAAACACAAAACATGGGGATGTGCACCTGTGACACTGAGACAGAGCCCAAACATGGAAGAGGAACTCGACTGCCAAGTGCCAGGGAATGAACGTCTAAGGCCAGCACACACGGCTCTCCAGGTCTCACCATGGCATCAGAGACAGCACCGGGCCTGAGAAACCTCAGCAAGACCAGGCAGGGCTGAGATCAGCTCAGCCTGCTCCAGCTCCCAGGAAAAACGCCCAGAGCAACCAAGTGGGAGAAAGGCCATTGTTAGGACACATGCCAGGCTACAGCCATCCCAGGCCCAGCTTCAGACTACCAAGGACCTTAGCAGCCCTGCTGTTAGGCAATGCATGCTCTGGGGCACTGCAGTCAAGTCCTCAGCCTAATTAATGGGGTAAGAGTTAATGGGATCTGAGAGCAGAGTCAGAATATTACAGTAGGTACCATGACACGAAGCATGGAGAAGCCTCATGCAAGGGTTGCCTTGAGCTCAGGATCCTGAGGACAAGTCAGAGGAGACAAACAGGGATGACAGGAGGATTGGGCCATCGTTCCCTGCAGCTTTTCCTCCCTCAGGAGCCAGCAGGAAGCTGCACTGCCTGTGGAACTGGAAGAAAGGCAGCTCACCTGGAAAGCATTGTTCAGCCACAGCACCGAGCAGGAGGTTATGCGCCCAATCCGATGCAGATTGCCTGAGATCAAGTTGGTTTCATTCAGCCAGCAGCCAAACACATCGTAGGGTTTATTCCTCACTCTGGAAAGCAGTGTGAAGTTCTCTGGAAGAGAGGGGAAACATGAGTGAGAGCCAATGACGCTCAGCAAGGGCCCTGGAGAAACAGGGCCTGTCTACAGGACAGGTCTCTGCAGAACAGGGACTGAGGCAGCACTGCCAACCTCCATCCAGCTCCAAGCCACTGCTAAGGAGACACATTATTTCTCTTTTCTAGAGAGATGTGTGATGAGACCTTGACAAGGGAAATCAAAACAACACTGCAGCCTGACAGAGCCAGAGCACAGAGCAGTCCAACCTCCCAGCCTTTCCCTGAGCGGGGCCCAGGGGACAAGAATGAGTTAAACACATATGGAATTTCACTCCTACTCCTGGGGCTCTTTCCCAGCAAGACAGTTGTACACTCCTGATTCCTGGCACAGTGGGACTGTGACACAGAGATGGTGAGAGACAACTCAGTGGGGATTAGCCACATGCACAGAGCTGCAGCAGAAGAGGTGACAGCCCCTCAGAAAGCCATGTGAGCCCTAAGGGTGGGACTAAGATCCCAAAGGTGGTCTGAGGGCTGTATCCAGCACCTCTGCTCTGCTCTGGAGACAGGCTGAAAGCCCTGGGGGTGTTCAGCCTGGAGAAGAGAAGACTCCAGGTAGACCTTAGAACCCTTCCAGTACCTAAAGAAGCTCCAAGAGAGCTGGGGAGGGACTCTGGACAAGGCTCTGGAGGGACTGGAAAAGAGGGAATAGCTTCACACTGACAGAGGGCAGCTGGGATATTGGGAAAAAATTCTTCCCTGTGAGGGTGGTGAGGCCCTGGCACAGGTTGCCCAGAGAAGCTGTGACTGCCCCATCCCTAGAAGTGTCCAAGGCCAGGTTGGAAAAGTCTTGAAGCAACCTGGGATAGTGAAAGGTGTCCCTGCCCATGGCAGGGGGTGGACCAAGATGAGCTTTAAGGTCCCTTCCAACCCAAATTGTTCTGGGGTTCTATGGTTCTATGCCTAGCACCACATGAGGCAGAAACAGGAGCTTCAAGACAACAAGTCACATGGATAACCCTTGCCAGACTGTCACGTAGGAGAGAAGTTAAGTGAGGCTAAATACAAGCCACGCTGCCTTGAGGTGCTGTCGTGGTGACCCGAGCAGAATTAAGGCTGTTCGTAAGGCTTCCCCTCCAAAACTGTGATTCAAACCCCTTAGTTCAGGTGTTGGGTGCCAGGATAAGCTGAGGTGAAGGCCACTGCACACCCTAAGAAGAAGGGAAGCCCAGCACTTACCCCTCCTGGGAGCCCTAGTGAAGGCAGCACTTACCCATGCTGATCACAGCGATCTCCCCTGAGGAGGAGTTGTGAGGCCCCACAAAGACACCCGACACCAGCAGAAGGGAGTCATCAGAGTTGAACTGGGAGAACTGGGTGTAGCTCCAGTTGTATGGCCTCATGTTGGAGCTGTGCTGCAGGGAGATGTCCAGCTCATTGCTCCAGATCTACAGAGAAATGGACAAACAGGCAGAAAACTGCTAAGAAGCCTGAGAGTGGTTCCACTTTATCTGTTCTGCCAGAACTCACCAGGACATGAAAAACAAACAATATCACAAACCCCATTTAACTGCCTCCCAGTCCCCTATTCCTGTCAGAATTCCCCATTTCCCTGACAGAAAAATTTGAGGGGCTAAATGGAGAACTGCTCTCCATTGGTCAGGGAGGGTGTTCAGGTAGTAAATGTTGCTGTCACAGCTGGTTTTCCAACATGTTCAGAGAGATTCCTCCCAGGACAACCACTTATGCAAGACATCTATTGCAGTGGATCATTATCTCCCCACTCTTTGTCAGACCCAGGTCACAACAGGGCACTGATTTGCACCTAGAAAGCACCAGAGCCAGGCAGGCACCTTGGCCACCTCCACACAAATGGACTGGAGCTGGAATCCACAGCCCTCAAGGCTACATTTGCAAGCCTCATTAGTTCTGTGGCTTTGACAACAGCTCAGCATCTGCAGGAGCCGGCCTGAGTCCAGGGACATCTGGTCAAACCTCTCCTCTTCACAGCCTTCCCAAAGGCTGCTCTCAGGGCTAAGCCCCACTGAACCTCATCTGGAAGGGCTGGGCAGGGCACCTGCCACTTTACCTTGACTGTGCAGTCTTTGGAGCAGGATGCAAACAGGCAGCCAGAGTGGGAGAAGCTGAGGTGCAAAACCTGGTCATTGTGCTCCTTCAGGGCCTGCACCTCCACACAAGGGATGGTGTCGTAGAGCCTCTGGAACTCATCATACCAGGAGACAGCAGCTGCAACACAGAGCAGGGAGACAGGACAGAAGTGTGAGCAGAGGGAAGCACAGAGCTGAGCTAAACACAGCATCAGTCTTTAATAAACCGATCCTAGGTCCTGTGAGCAATGCCAGGAGCTCTGCTGGGGCACCAACCCAGGGCTGCAGCTGAGTTACCAGCACTCAGCATTTTCCTCAGTAGCTTCCCTAACCCCCCACAAAAAAAACTCTTTCTGCCAGTACCGACGCAGCTCCACACCTCTGCTTTCCAAACCAGCACAGCCCCTGCTGAAACAGCCAGGGCAGAGCTGCTGGCTGTCAGACCAAAACCTAGCTGAGGAAAAAACAGTCCTCCAAAGGAAGACATGCTCCAGCACAATCAAACCAACCAAGAAGGGAAGCTGGGAAGCTGCTCCTCACCATACCTGGCTCCGCATTGATTATCTCTTTCATGTCTAATGCAGAATTAAGACAGTTCCCAAAAGGGTCTGGGACCAGAAAAGAAAACATGTCCATGAGATAAGAGACTTGAAAAAATGAAAGAGAAGAATGGGAGCTGGACAGAGTGTGCCAGGAGAGGAGGAGCCCTGCAAGAGCACAGCCTAAGGTACACTCACAGCAGTCCCACTGACGGCCAGTGAAGAGACAAATAAAGATTTTTAACGAAGGGCCCGGCCAGGCAACCTACAAACTTCTTGCAGCAGCAAATCCCAAAGAAGCAAAGAGGATTAGACATGTATATGGATAAGGGCCAACTTTCCTAGTGACACTGAACAGGACTGAAGGATTTTTTGGAACGTGCTGCAGCCCAGGAGGCATCTGGTCCCAGAGGAAGGGTCCAGCTGATACCAGCACGTCCCACAGCTGCTTGCAGCCTGGGCACTTCAGGCTCCTCCGAACCTCCTGGGCCCAGCCCATCTGGCTGGTAAACAGCCTGGACAGGTCCCACCTGGCAAAGCAATCCCAATATTTCCTCTTACAGACCCACTGGATACCATTCCCCCAACCATGGAGCTGCGAAGGGCAGGCAGGCTGGCAGAGGTATTCACCAAACTCCCTCTCCAGCCCCTTCCCAGGCCTGCCAGCTGTCCCTGTCCTGCTGCCTCGTGGAGGGTGCCTACAGCTCCAGCAGCCAGGGAGGTGCCTGCATATGTTACTGAGCTACACCAACTGCTCCATCCTATGTAGCACTCAACAACAGGGCTGGCAGCTGACTAACCAGCTCCAGGAGACTGGGAGGGAACAAGACTGGTCAAAGAGCCTCAGATAAATCCTAAAGAGAATGTCCTAAGCCCCACAGAGCTCCCAGGGTCTGCAGGAGTGAAGTCATGCAGTCTGAGTCATCCCATCCACATCCCACCTCTCCCTAGAGCCCTTCTACTCCTGCTGCTTGATCCTTGGCATTTCTTCCTGCCCTTCTGTAGCCACTGCAACTCCTGATCCAGAACCCAATTCCCTCAGCCACTGCTGGGAGCTCCCTGCAGCACACTGGGAACAGGCTGCTTGGGCTCTGGAAGGAACCGCCCTTGGCAGCTGGGGCTCCTGCTGGCAGGTCCCCAAGGCCTGTCCCAGTGTGTGACAGTGCAGCCACCTTTCCTGACTGCACCAGACTGCTTCCAGCACTGGATGCTCAGAGGGAGCAGAGCTGTGACCACATGACTGCCACCCTGGAGCCCTCTGACAGCCTGGCCAGGGATGGCCCTGCAGGGCTCCCTCAGTTCCTGCTGTGAGCTCAGATCAAGCTCCACCTGCCCTGGCACAGTGGGGCAGCTGCTGTCTCAGCACATGCTGCCAGTCCCATCACAGGGCCACACGCCCCCCAGCCAGGCACAGGTGTTCCTGCACAGCCCTGGGCAGCCAGTGGTGCTGTGGCAGTGCCCAGTCCAGCTAGGGGCTGCAAGGTCCTCATGAGGTCAAGCCAGTGGTTCCACAGACCCCAGGCCAGCTGGGATGCAGCACTGTTGGTGACCCACTGCTGCTCCCAGGATCTCTCTGGGCTGCATCCATTGAGAGCAGCTGCCTAGAGAACCCAGACACCTCCTTTCTGTGAAAAGGAGGGAAAGGCATTTTCAGCCCTTTGACCCCCTTTCTGAAGGGTCTGGGCAGCCCCAGAGCCCCTCCCGTGCACATCCCAGCTCGGAGCACAGTGGCACAGCTGAGAGGATGGTTCGGGGGCTCCACCGCCCCCCCACGGGCGGGGAGGCGCAGTGTCCCTCCCGGCTCAGGGCAGGTGCCCCCCGCTCACCCGGGTGCCGCGGCACGTCCCGGGACACGCGGTAGTAGCGGTAGAACAGCTCCTTCCACAGGAACTCGTCGCGGGCCACGGCGCGCCACTGCTGGCACACGAGCCCCACCGAGAGCACGTCGGCGTGGTCCAGGTACAGGAAGATCTCGAAGAGGACGGTGTCCGGCAGCCGGGGCCCGCCCGCGGCCATCGTGTCATTCTGCCGCCGCGCTGGGGCCGAGCGGGGCGCGGGATCAGGGGACGGGGACCGGCACCGCGGGGGCCCCCGGCCCGCCCGTGCCGTGCCCGGTATTCCCTGTTCCCGGTAACCCCAGTATTCCCGGTCCCTCCGTGCCGTTCCCGCTGTCTTCGTTCCCCCCCGTTCGGGTATTCCCGGCGTTCCCAGTGCCCCCGCGCCGTTCCCGCTGTGCCCGTTCCCCGTATTCCCGGTCCCCCCGCGCCGTTCCCGCTGTCCCCGTTCCCCCCCGTTCCCGGTATTCCCACTGTTCCCAGTCCCCCCCCGCACCTCGACGGCTCCGCTGCCCCCGCCCCGCCCCCCCACTTCCGGCCGCCGCTCCGGGCGCGCCCCCGCCCGCCAATCAGGGCGCCGCGTCTCGCCGCAGCCCCGACAGATCGAGCACAGAGCTCCCCGCCGCGCGCCAGGTGTAGCGAGACGAGTGCGGCACGATCGCTCCCGCGGCGGCAGCGCTGCCCCGCGCTGCCTGACCAGCCGCGCCCCTGAGCCCGGCCCCGCCCCTGGGGCAGGCCCCGCCCCTGAGCCAGGCTCCGCCCCTGAGCCAGGCTCCGCCCCTGAGCCAGGCTCCGCCCCGCCCGAACAGGCCCCGCCCACCCCGGGACTGGCCGGGGGTCGGGGCCCGGCCCCGCCCCTTGGGTCCCGCTGCCGGCCCCAGCCTCGGTCCTGTCCCCGGCCCTGACCACTGTCCTGCCCCCCCGGCCGCCCCGGGGGCCCCTGGCTCCCGGCCATGCCCGTCTGCTCCACCGCCTCCCAGTACAGCGTCTCATGGCGGCCCTGCGCACCCTCCTGCTCCTCGGGCTGCTCCTCTCCGCGCGGGGGCAGCGGCCGAGGCGGCGACGGCCGCCCCCTGCCCAGAGCCCGCTGGACAAGGTGGCTGCTCAGGAGGGGCTCAGCCTCCCCCAGGTGAGGGTTTGGGCTGGGACCCCGCACTGGGGGGGCTGCAGGGAGTGCGGGGGCTCCCGTTCCCCTTTGTTCCCCTCCAGGGCTGACCCCCCAGGCCCCCTCCAGACTCAGCCTCCCAGCCCGTCCCCCAACTCAAGCCCCCCGTGCCCCCCGCACACAGCAGGGGTGGCAGAGCCCAGCTCAGCCCCAGCGCTACCCGCAGGGCTGCCCACGAGGCACATGCCGGGGCCGGAGCCTCGGAAGGACCTCCGTGCTCGCCCAGACAGACCCCGGCTGTGGGTGCAGCCGCCGTTGCTCTGGGGCTTGGGGTAAGCTGGGGCTGCAGTATTAAGTGAGACCCAGCACACACCCGGGGTGGGACGGGGGTGCCCGCAGCTCCGTGGGCAGTGTGAGCCATGGACAAGTGCCTTAGACACCTCCACACAGCCCCCATGCCAGGCTTCTCTCTGCCCTACCATCCCTTGGGGGCACCCCAAGGGACAGACTGTGGACAGAGGTACCAAGAGAGGGGGTAGTGGGTGCTTGGGGTGAGTGGGGGCACCCTGGGCTGGTGGCTCTGTAGATGGTGCCACCCCTGTGCCATGCAGCTTGCAGGGAAGTGGTTCCTGGTCAGTGTGGCCTCCCGCTGTAGCCACCTGGCAGAGCACAGCCACCAGCTGGAGGCCACGACAGTGATGGTGACTGTCCTGGACGCAGAAAGCCTGGTCATCAGCACACTCAGGAAGCTGTGAGTAACAGTGGGCAGCAGGGCTGCAGGCAGAAACAGGGGTGCTGTAGGCAGGTCACGGCAGGACTGGTGCCCTGGGATGGGGATGGGGGATGCTGGCTGGGATGGGAACTCTGCAGGCAGGTCAGAGCAGTGCTAGTGCCCTGAGTGCTGGCTCCAAGGAGGACAGAGCTGCCCCAGAGCAAAGTGTGGGTGGGATCCCCTCTGTGAAGTTTTGTAGTAGAAGCCCTGGCTACAATGGTCACCCTGCCACCCACACAGCCACTGGCCTGGGGTGGGCTCAGGATAGGGGACAGGCAGGCTGGTGAAACTGAGGCACATGGTGCCTCCACAGGCCAGCCTGGGACTGGCTCTTGGGACCACCCCAGGGGCAGCACAGCTAAAGACAGGGATCTTCACATCTATGAGCACTTCCCCCTGGCCTGATGGGCCCTGAGGGTCTGACCAGGCTCCGTGCTGCAGAGAGGGGGTTGGGACCCCCTCAGGCTCAGCAGATGTTGGGGCTCAGCATCTCTCATGATGTCTCCACAGGGCTCTGGGACATCTCTTTCCCTGGGTAGAAAACAAAGTCCCAAGGAAAAACGGTGTGTGCCCTGGCACGGAGGGCATTCAGGGACCTGAGGGGATCCTCCCCAGCCTGTGCTGACATTTCCTCCTCTCCCTGTGCAGGGACGGGATGTGCTGGGAAATCAGGCAGCGCTACCACCCTGCACAGGCCCCTGGACGCTTCCTGCTGAAGGGTGAGGGACACCAGGCTGGGGTGGCAGGGGAGCTGCTGTAGCCCTCCACTGCTGTTCTGGGCAGAGCTTTGGTACCAGTGTCCCTCTTCCCAGTGCCCTCCCAGTATCTTACTGCTGGGGTCTCTAAGTGCCAGATGCCATCACAGGTGATGCCATGGGCTGGTGCCTCCTGGGGGGGCAATGGTGCCTGTGGGGCTGCCCCACTCTGGCCCTGATTTTCACTCCCTGTACACCTGATTTATGATGAAACAAGGCCCTGCATGGTGACAGGGCTAAGCAGGGTTAACCAGGACTCATTGGGCTCTCCTCTGTCCTTTCCAGGCCATGGGCACGACAGCAAGGTGGACGTGGTGGTGGGTGAGATGGACCCCAGCAGCTTTGCCATCCTCTATTACCAGAAGGGCCAGAGTGTCTCTGTCAAGCTCTATGGTGGGTTGAGGCTCAGGGCCTTGTGGCAGGTGAAGGACAGGGGTGGGAAACCCATGCTGGGCTCAGGGAATGGTAGCCGGAGCCTCAGAGGACCCAAACATGGGAATGGGGTCTCCTGAGGGTCACTCCCCAGCTGGACAATTGTCCCCAAAGGCTGAGGGGGGAGCTGGTAAGGGGGGAACCAGGAACCCACTTCTGTGAGCTGAAAGACCCCCAGGGCCCTGAGCTTTGCGAAAGGACACGGGGGGCTTTGGGACAGGGCCAGGCAGGGCCCAAGGCCGCTGACAGCGTCTCCCCCCCCGCAGGACGGACCAGCCAGGTCAGTGATGCTGTTGTAGACAAGTTTGAACAGCACGTGAGGGCTGTGGGTCTCAGTGTTGATGTGACCTACTACTTCCCCATCTACGGTGAGTGGCACCTGGTCCCTGGGGAGCAGGGGACCCTGTGGCAGTGGCTGCACCCAGGGGCAGGGCCTAGCATCAGGAGCTGGCGTCCAGCCCCTCCAGTGTGGGGAGGGGGAGGCACATCCCCAGGGCTCTGAGCAGCTCATGGCCCCATGTCACCCACAGCAGGACCACACGTGTGGTCTGTCCTCATGCTGTGGCCACTCCAGGGGCAGAGATGCAAGGACCAGGGCTGTGCCTCACAGTGTCCTGGGGGTGCAGGGTGAGGGGTGCCAGGACTCAGGGAGGGTGACCCCCCCAGGCTCTGTTTCTTGCAGGGTTTTGCGACTCCGCAGATGAGTTTCACGTCCTTGATGGTGAGTTGGGGATCCTGGGTGATGCTCTGCAACCCCCATGTGCCAGGCTTGGCCCCACACTGGGCACCAGTGGGGTGTGCCTGTCCTGGCTGGGGGCTGGGCACACTGGGCCAGACCCACACCACACCACAGCCATGTGGTCCTGCCCCAGGAGCATGGGGGCACTGGCCTGGCAGGGGGCAGCCATGCTGGACCATCCCTCAGGACAGGGTCTCTCTGTGCCCTTGTGTGGGGTGAGGAGGTAGCAAAGAATCACCCAGGATGGGCATGAGGTGCATCCTGGCAAAGCAATCCCCATTCAACCCCTACATGGCTCGCACTGGGCTTGATGGGTCTATATTGCTGTTTCCTGGGGTGTTCTGGCACAGGAACACCCTATGCTGAGGGCTGGGTCCCTGGAGACAGCTCTATCACTTGTCATTGGTGCTTGGGAAGGCAGAGGTGGGTCTCCAGGCCAGGTGCTAGGCTTGGACACCCCCCAGCCCCTCAGCACTTCTCTTCCTTCCAGAAACAAAGCCATAGGTGCAGATGGAGTTGCCGGGGGTTCCCCAGAGCTCAGCCCTCACCTCATTCAGCTGCCCATGGCCATGCAGGTCTGAGCCGTGCTTTGATCATCCCCATCTGCTGCACCACAGCCCTGGAGCCAGCTCTGGGGCTCTCCAGTGCCTCCAGCTGTGCTGGCAGCTGCATCTGTCCTGGTCCTGCGCCCTCTCAGCTTGTGTCACCCCTGTGCTCTCTGCACCAGTGTCCTGCAGGAGCCAGCAACAGCCCAATAAACACCTCAGAGGAAAGCCTTTGTCCAGGCCAGTCACCTCTTGGTCTGTCCCAGCCAGGCCAGCGCTGCCTCCATCCTGGGCTGCCAGTGCCCTGGAATCACAGCATCACAGAATCTGAGTTGGAGACGTGCTCCCAGCTGGGGGGGTGCCAGGGGGGTGTTGGGGGATGTGCAGCCCCCTTCCATAGAGCCCCCTCATCCTCTCCCTGAGCCCTGCCCCAGCCATGGGACAGCAAGACAGTTGGGACAGTTCCTGGGATGTGGGGCACATGGGGCTGGCTGGCTGGCTGGGGGCAAGGGAGCACCCCACACTGAGGGCAACAGCACCATGCCTGGGGCTGTGGGGGGCACGGACTTGGGGGGCACTGGGGACCAGCACAGCATCTGCCTTTTTCCCTAGCAAGCTGGGATATCCCTCAGGAACCCCAGAGGAGGAAATCTCAGCCCCACAGCATTTCTGCTTTCCATCTCCAGGGCCTCTGGGGCAGGGAAACACCCCATTCCCCTGCCCCACCCCTGTGGAGCACATTCCCTGAGGGGAACCCCTGCCCACACAGCCAGCACCCCTTGGAGAGCCAGGCTGGGGTGGCTGGAGGGGCTTGGGCCAGGGGTGCAACTAAAGGAGAGCCCCAGGGTTAATGCTGTAACCCCTCGTGGGCCCCCTCTTCCCTGTGTGTGGAGCCTGGCTGAGGCCGTCCTGCCACATGTGCCAGGCGAGCGGTGCCCATTGCCACTGGCTTCGGGAGGGGATGGGGAGCACCCCCCACAGCAGGCGGGTGGGGGGCCCAGCCCTCTGCAGCCCCTGGGGCAGGCAGCAGCCCCCTGCCCCCAGCACTGGCATTTTGCAATTGGAGCGGGAACTGGAAACACATGTTGTTTATCAGGGAATTATGTAAGGGACACCACGTGATATGCCCAGAGCCAGCCCTGTTCCCACCACCCACGTGGAGGTTAGCGGTGTCCAGCCACGCTCTTAGACCCCCCTGGCCACCACCTGAGGCTGGCAGAGCCTGGTATGGTGGATCCAGCTCACTTTCTGCCCTGTGCCCACCTGCACCCCAGGGTGGCTGCACTGTGGCAGGGCGATAGGAGGCAAGGGGAGAGTCCTGGGGAGCCGGGCTGGTCCCCAAGGACCCCACACACCCTGTGCCCACTGTCCCATCTCAGCCCATCTGTGGTGGGGACTAAACCATATCTGGGTGCAAACACCCAGGTCATGTCCAAGAGTCTGTGTCCAGCCACGGTGGGGACCCACAGCCTGGATGCTGCCCCCCAGCTCTGCTTATCCTGCACCATGCTGCTGTCGGTGCCCCCTTTGCCCCCACATGGCCCCACATGCCCCCATGCTCCAGAGCTTGCACCCAGCATTGCCACCCAGGTCCTTGGGCTGGTTCCCAGCTTTGCCACACCCAGGAGAGCTGGGAGAGTGGGCACCAACCAGGTATCCATCAGGCACCCCCTCCTGCCTCCTGGGCAGGGAGCTGGGGGTACCCAGACAGCAGGAGGGACTTTGTGTTCCTGCTGCAGTGCTGGGTGACAGTGACACCCCTGGGTGCTCCCTGCCTCTGTGCCCAATGGAGAGAGCCCCCTGGGGAGGCTGAGTCCTAGCCCAGCGTGCAGAGCCCCAGCCGGGCTCTCGTGATGCTCAGTCCTGCCTGGCTCAGCTTTTGTTTTGTTTTCATAAATCCGTGGGGCCAGGCAGGCGCGGGGGTGCACAGGGCAGGGCAGCCTCACAGCAGGCTGTGGGGAAGGGAATGTGCAGGGGGGCCTGCCAGGGGAAAAACAGCTGTTGTGAAAACATTCTCCTTACGTAAAGCACCTTGGCAGGGCCATGCGGGGCTGGGGTTCTGCCCGGCACAGCCAGTCCTGCCCAAACCCTGCCAGACCCATGGGTGCTGCTGCTGGCACCCAGCATACATCCCCTGCCCTCACTCTGTGTGGCGGTCCCCAGATTAAGGGGGGGCATCTCAGCGCCTGCTGGTGACCCCAAACCAAGGGGAAGGGCGTCTCCAGCCCCTCTTGGCAAAGGGTGCAGGGTGGTGGTTGGGGGGTGGAGTGTGAAATTCTGGGGTCCATCTGTCTGCATTCTGGTCCCCAGGGAGCTGAGCATCGGGGCTCCCCAGCTTGCCAGTGGGATGAACCGGAGCTGCACCTTGGTGGGACACACCCCAAGGGTCCTGGGGCCAGCCAAGATTCTTCCTTGGGTGATGCAGGGACTTGAATCAGGGGAAAGCAGGGGGTCCTACAGGAGTACACGCAGGTCCCCAAGTCCCATATGTCGGGTTGGGACCTGGCAGGCATTGGACATTCCCTCAACTTCACTGGAGCCCCTTTCTGAGTCCAGGTGAGGTTACCCTGGGCAGACGGGGCAGCCCTGGCCCCTGCCCGTGGGCAGCCCCCGCTGCCGGCCCCGGCCCCCGGCGCTGGGGGCAGGGACGGCCGCTGCTCCGGCCGCGGGCTGTTTTCATTGCGGAGCACTTTGGCTCCCTGAGCAAACGCGTCGTAACAACAGGAGGGCAGCATTCGCAGGATCGCTGGCCTGCCCTTTGGCTTCGGCGCTCAGCCCTGCTACAGCTTGCATAACGGCACGGGGGGGGAGGCAGGGTTGGCCCCCCGGGGCCCCCGCACGGCCTGCCCATAAATAGGGACTCGACGGACTCTCCAGCACTGCAGCGCTCTGCCTCCAGCTCTCATTTGGCTCAGCTCGGCTCGGCTCGACCATGCAGGCCACGCTGCTCAGCGTCCTGGGGCTGGCCCTGCTCGGGGCACTGCATGCCCAGGACAGCATTCCCATCCAAGCCGACTTCCAGCAGGACAAGGTGACCCATCCCAGCAGGCATCACCTGTGTGGAGGTTTGGGGTGTTTTGGGGGATTCTTGCCCTGAAAATGTGTGGAGAGGGTGGTGCAGATGGATGTGGAGCCAGGCTGGCACTAGGAGGGCATGGCACTGGTGCACACACAGCCCCCCATCCTGAGGACCTCCCAACACCTGGTTTTGGTGGCTCTCGAGGGGATCCAGCATCCTGGCTCCAGCCTGTGGGGCAGAACTATGGGTTAGGTGTGGGTCTGAGCTGCTGCTGTGCTGTGAAATGGGTGTAATTATTCAGGGATCTTACCGAGAAGGCTGAGAAAAGCAATCTCAGTCTGAGAGTCAGCATGGAGATGGGCCATGGAAACTACTTCCTGACAGAGACTCCAGCCAAGAGCCCCAGAAAAACAAGGGCTGCTCTGCTGAGGTGTCCCATGCACCCCTCTGCCTCTGGAAAGGTCCTGAGGGGCCACAGACACTCAAGGGAGGTGATGGGGATGGAGGCACTTCCTGCAAGGATGGGCATCTGGGATGTCCAGCAAGGGTGGTCCCAGCACAGCCCCGCTCCAAGGCTGGCAGTTCCCTTTGGAGGGCACCATGCTGCTGGCCCCAGGGACTGGGCTAGGATGAGCCATGCTGGACCCAGGGTCCTGACCCCTCCTCAAGCCCCCAGATGGACGGAAATGGCATCTCAGAGCCAGACAGTCCTGTCACCTTCCCCAGTCTTAGAGCAAAGAGGAAGGAAACACCCAAGTGCTGGGCAGTGAAGGGCACATAATGAAACAGGGATTTCCTGGCCCCTGGGTCTTGTGGTTGCCAAGAGCTGTAGCAGCTCCCGGGGGATGAGGACCTGAGGACACCATCCTGCTGTGAGGAATGAATGCCAGGGGAGAGAAACATGGCCTGAGCTGGGGCTGGTGGGGGGCTGAGGGGCAAGACAGGATCTGCACCCATCTGGGACTGAGTGGAGGTTGTGTGCAGCTCACAGGGAGATGGTACAGCATCGGCCTGGCCTCCAACTCTAACTGGTTCAAGGAGAAGAGGCACCTAATGAAGATGTGCACCACCATCATCTCCACCACTGCAGATGGAAACCTGGAAGTCACCTCCACCTACCCCAAGTATGGGCATGGGGAGGGGGTGAGTGGGGAGGGGATGCTGGGGGTGGGCATTGGTACATCCCCCCACCACTTTGACATCCTTTTGCTGTGCTCATACTGTGTGTGATCACAGGGGTGACCAGTGCGTGACAAGGAACAGCCTTTACACCAAGATGGAGCAGCCGGGGCGGTTCAGCTACACCAGCCCCCGTGAGTGCCACCTGACTACGGGGCAGCCCTACTGTCACTGTCCCTGCTTTTGCCTTGGGTCTGATTTGAAGCCTGGGGCTGAGCTGTGCTCCCCTGTCCCCCACAGGCTGGGGCAGCAAGCACGACATCCGTGTGGTGGAGACCAACTACGAGGAGTACGCCTTGGTGGCCACCCAGATCTCCAAGAGCACCAGCCCCTCCACCATGGTGCTGCTCTACAGTACGTCTGCCCTGTGCCCCCCATGCTGTACACCCCACAGGACCTCCTGGAACATCTGTCTCTCCGATGGGAGAAGGGCAGCACCGTCTCCCGAGCTGGGGAGCACCGTCTCCCAACCTCTACGATAATGGCTGGGTCGGGCCCCCTTGCTGGGCTGCCCGTGCCCCAGTGCTGGCAGGTATGGTGGGGCTGCCCCTCACCCTTCTCTTGGCTGCAGGCCGGACCAAGGAGCTGAGTCCTGAGCGTCTGGAGAGGTTCACCCAGTTCTCCAGGGAGCAGGGCCTGACAGACGATGAGATCCTCATCCTGCCCCAGACAGGTGAGGCTGGAGGCACAGGGAGGGTGGTGGGGAGCTGGGGGTGAGATGCCCTAAGGGAGCTGAGAGGAAGGAGACCCTCCTGCCTTGTTCCTGCCTCAGTGTGGGGCCAGCCATGGGGTGCCCCCATACATGGTCCCTCGCAGGAGCTGAGGATGATCTCCCCTTTTCTTCCTCTCACAGACAAATGCATGGCAGATGCTGCCTAGGTAAGTCCTGCCTTTGCTGGTGGTCAGACCAGGCCTGCGACAGCACCTTGCCAGCCCTTCCCCAGGCTGTTCCTCTCCTCACCCCTACGAGGGATTCCCCATCCTGGCCCTGTGGGGTGCCTCAGGCCCTGGGTGGTCTGTGCTCACCCACTCAGGGTGGGGCTGGCTGGGCCAATGTCCCCACGTATCACCCTGTCTCCCACAGCTCAGCTGTGCTCACCCCCCGTCTCTTCCAGGTGATCACCCCAGCTGCCGTCAGCCAGAGCCCTGACAGTGCCGCGAGCTGGTGACCACCCTGTCCCATCCCAACCCCAATGCACCCCACAGCACTGCAGCAGCCTTCGCTTCCTGGCTTCACACCCCACACCTGTACCCCTGTCCCCATTAAAGCCCACATAAAACCAACCCTTGTCTGCTGGGTCGTTGTGGGGAAGCCCCAATGGGGCAATGGGGAGGGGGAGGTATGGCTGGTGGGGCTGGGGCTCGGGCTCGGCATCAGGGCTGACCTCAGCTCTTGGCCATGGGGCCACCGGGCTGGGACCCTCTGTGCACTAGCGGCCCCACACCACGGTGCTGCCTGACCACCAAATGTGCCCTGTCGCATGAAAAGGGGTCCCTAAGGCTGGGACCTACTCTGGGGATCTGCTCCCCTCTGCCTCCTTGGGCATCCTGGGCTCCCTCAGCTTCCCTGCCTTGGTTCCCTCCTGGAGAACAGGCTGGCAGTGTGGGAATGGGATGATAGATAATCATAGGGAGGTCTCCAAAAATTTGGGGAAGCATGCACACGAAGCAGAGGGACATCTGTGAGTGCTGGATGTGGCTCAGCTCTCGCCCCCCCGGGCTCCCTCTCATGAGCCTGGACTCTCTACAGCAGTGGAGTCTCAGCCTGCTGCCACAAGCCTGGGAAGTCACCACCCCTTCTAGGGGCACCAGGCTGTGGCTCAATCTGGGCTAAAACCACCAGCACAACCATCTTCTGGCACTAAGGATCCTGAGGTGGGATCCATCCCATCACTGCCAGACCTTGGGACCAGCAGGAACAGCGGCAAGGGGGGCCCTGGGGGCAACTCAGCTCCCCCCTCCCCAAACACAGCAGCAGGCATGGGGCAGCACCCAGTCCCAGTGTGTTCTGGGCAGGGTCTCACACAAGGCTGCATTCATTCGGGACCAGGCAACGGGGGGGGGACTGTCACCTAACCCGGGCACAGGTTATCCCTGCTCTTGTGTAACCTGTTGCATAAAGGTAGGGCGGGCAGGGGTGCTGCCAGCAGCGGGGGCTATAAAGGTGGGTGCAGCCTCTCCTGCCCACATCCACCCCCAGAGCGAGAATGACGGTGGCACTGCCCAGCCTGGTGCTGGCCCTGCTCTGCCTGCTGCGGGCAGGGGCCGAGGTCCCCGTGCAGCCAGACTTCAACACCGAAAAGGTAACGGCACAGAGTGCTACCAGGCATGTCCCGCCCGGGCTGGAGGGGCTGGGTGGGGCAGGGGGCCTTTGCTGCACCTCCAGGCACCCTCTGGTCCCATCCTGGTCCCAGGGTAGCTTCCAGGAGAGCCTGTGAAAAAATGGGTTAGTTAGGGCTGCTGTGTCCAGTGCCAGCTGAAGGGACCCCACCAGCCCCGCACTGAAGGAGGCGCCATTGAAGGGACACCAGCACCTGAGGCTGTGATGTCCCCGAGCATATGGCACTTCCACAGTGAATGTGGACCAAATGCCTCTCCTGCCCTCTTGGCATGGGGCAGGGCAGGGTGTTCTGCATGCAGGAAGGTGGCAGGTGGCCATGTTTGGCTGTCTGGTTGCCATGGAGGGTGGCAGGTCCACCACTGCAGGTTGGCAGATTCCTACAACAGTGTAGGGGGTTCCCCATGGTGGGGGACAGGTCCTCCTGGAAGGTAGCAGGTCCTCACAGCTTTCCCAAACCCCACTGATGATGTGCTGCTGCAGTTTGCAGGGCTGTGGTATGTCACAGTCACGGCTTCCAACTGCTCCATCTTCCTGAAGATGAAGGATGGGATGAAGTCATCCATCACCACCATCAGCTTCACACCAGAGGGGGACCTGGCCATGAAGTTGGTGCGGTCCCTGTAAGTGTCTGTCCTGCTCGCCGCGTCCCCCGTGGGCCAGGGACTCCCCTCCCCACCACAGCAGCTCCCCTAGACCCACCACCCCAAGGTGCCCAGTCCTGCCTGCACCCTAGCACATCCCCCAGGCACGCTGGGCTCCCCCCTGCACCCACTGCCTTACTGCCCTCCCACGTGACATCCAGTCACATTTGTAATTTCCACGTTCCTTTTCCAGGCTGGACAAATGCCAAAAGTTTGAGCTGCTCTTCCAGCAAAGCGGGCAGGCAGGGCACTACATGGGTACGTGTGGTCAGGTGGGTCGGAGCCGTGGGTACCCTGAAAGAGAGGGTGGGCATCCCCAGCCTCCCATGCCTGGGGAGGAGCAGGAGGTGGGCTTGGCCACTCTGCCTTCTCTGCTAGACAAGGGGTCATACTGAGGGTGGGCACCCAGCTCCATCACAGCTGGATCATCACACGTGTGGAGCATCACACCCAGCTCTAGTAGGAGGGTCCCTCCTCATACTCCCCTCAGGCAATTTTGGGGCTCAAGCAGTGAGCTGTGAGCCCCAGTGGGGCCCAGGAGGGCTCAGATTGTACCACATTACCCGACTGGGCACCTCTGGTGTCCTTTAGCAGCACAAGAGAAGACGGACCTGCTCGTGATGGAGACAGACTACGGCCACTATGCCATCCTGCACGAGGTCCATCACAGCGAGACAGAGCCCAGCACCGCGCTGCAGCTCCTCAGTGGGTGATGGAGCAGGGACGGGCACCCACAGCTCGTAGGAGGGATGGAGGCACTGATGGGGAGAGGGGGCTGGGCTCTCCACTACCACCCAGGGCCACCATCAGTACCCAATGTCCAGCACCCAGGGAATTAATTTTGGGGTGAATGAAACCTTTCACCAAAGATATCTCTGATTGGCCATTGGTTGAACCAGACCTCCTTGCAGTGTGCCAGCCCAGCTGTGGACCCCCAACCCTGCCAGCCACCCCATAGCACCCCAGGCAGATGGGTCACTCATCCCAAGGGGCTTGTGCCCCTTTGCTGCCAGCCCAGGGCACCGTGGGTTGCCTGACGTCCACCCTGCACCTTCATGGCTTCACCTTAGCCCTTCCCTGGGGTCCAATCACTGCCCTGTGGCAGCTGGACCCCAGGGGTGGGACTGGCTGTCAGGACCCCCTGCACTCACCAGCCCCCACTTTGCATGTCTGGCTGCAGCAAGGGAGCAGGATGTGAGTCCCCAGCTTCTGCAGAAGTTCACAGAGCTCATCCCCACCATGGGCCTGACCAAGGACATGCTGGCCATCCTGCCCAAGTCGGGTGAGTGCCCTGAGGGCACGGGGTGGCACATGTGGCCCCTCTGTACAGGGACACTGTGCGGGGGCTCAGGGTGCTGCCCATGGCATACTCACTCCTGTCTGCTTTCCAATAGACCAGTGCACCAAGGCCATCAGGTGAGTGTGTCCAGGGGAAGCCATGACTCACTCCCAGCATGGGCAGGTCTGAAAAGGGACTCACAGCCCACCAGGGGCCCCCCACCTGCCTTGGGACTCTGCGTCACATCGGCTTTGCCCTGCTCTGACCGCTCGTCTGTCTGTCCTGTTCCTGCAGCTAAAGGGCTGTTGTGTCCTCCAGACCTGGTGGACACTGGGCTTTGATCCCTACTTTGTCCCCTTTCCATCCTTCCCAGATGAACTGTGCTGGACCCCCTGCCCCACATCAGGATCACCCCTCAACTTCCTAAATAAATAGATGTCTGAGCTGTCCCAGAGTTCAGGGTTTTGTTGGTGGGAGCAAGGGTGCTGCCAGGGTCCCCAGGCACCCTGAGCCCAGTGGTCCTAGAGCTGACCCTTCCTGTCAGCCCCCCAGGGTTGTTGGGGTGCTCCTTTGCTGTGATGTTTGCTGTGCCCAGCATGGGAAGGATGGGGAGCAGAGGATGGGGAAGGTGCAGCTGCCAGGGCAGGGGACAATGGAGCTGGGGTGACCAGGGGCTGGCACAGCTTGGCTGGGGGGGCAGCAGCTCCATGCAGGCAGTGTTAAGGAGTCAGACTGTCCAGCACTGCCTGAAGGGACACATCCAGGACACCCCACTCCCTGCTCGGTCCCCTCCCAGGCTACCTAGCTGGGAATGGAGCTGCACCATGGCTGCCCATAGCAGGCCTGGAACACCCATGCCTGTCTGCCACCCCCCTTGTCCACTGTGGCCTGTCTGCCACCCCTCATCTGCCCACTGACCAAAGTAGGACCATGCTGCCACGAGCCCCACGGGCACTTTTCATCCCACTCCACCTCCTGCAGAGTGGAGGCAGCCCCTGCCCTCCCCACTCTCTCCCTGCCTCAGGGTAGGGGTCCCTCAATGCCCAGGCAGGTGTGGGGCTGTGACCCCAGGAGCCTGACAGAGCGGGGGCACACGGGACATCACACTGTGAGAAGGAGGGACGCAGTCTCACAGTGACATGAACCCCTTCTTCTGCCTGCCCTGCTCTGGGTGCACCCTGCCTTGCAGGCCCTGAGCAGGTGGGGAAGCCCACGCAGGCACCACGGGTCAGATTGTGCCAGCAGCATGTGAGCCGTTGGGTTTGGGAAAATCCCAGCCACTGCCTCGGGGCAGGTTCCAGCCTGGGCAGGAGGATGGGTCACCGAGACCCTTGGTGGGTCACGGTGCTGCCCCGGGGGCCTCTACCAGGAAGAACCTGCCGCTCCTCCCAGCAGCCCTCTGGCAGCCAGTTGGAAAACAACCGGTTGCTTTTTTCTTTCACAATCCACTAAAGAAATGGGGAAAATCCCAAATTTCAACAGTGGTGCAACAGTTCCTGTAACCCTGTTTCGGGGCTGGCAGCCACTTCCCCTCTGTCCCAGGGGTTTGTTCACCTCTGGCTGACTCCGGCCCCTTCAAACCACGTCCCGCTCCCCCCCCCCCCGCCCCATCGCCGTCCCTCGCCGAAGGCATTCCCAGCAGTGCTCCAGCAGCTCCGCACGCAGCAGCGGGGTGGGTGGAGCAGGGGCGGGGGGAAGCGCCAAGATATAAATCCGGCAGCCTCGGCAGCACTCCCCATCGCACTGGTGAAGCCAGAGGAGTTGAGGCGACATGAGGACCGTGGCGCTGAGCCTGGGGCTGGCCCTGCTCTGCTTGCTGCATGTGGAGGCTGAGGACCTGGGGGCTGAGAAGTTGGACAAGAGCAAGGTGATCTGCAGCATCCCGGGAAGGGCGGGAAGGGAAGGTGGGAGGGTGGACTCCGGTCGCCAGCAGTCAGGAATGACTTTAGAGGTGTTTTGGTACTGGGGACAGCTGGGGACACTGCAGCCACCGCTGCTTTGTTGTCACACCCCGGTGAGGGTGGTCACCCAGCTCCAGCATAGGTGTCCCAGAGGAAATTTTGTTGCCTGAAGGGGATGTGGGTGTCCCATGGACCGTGGGTGTCCCATGGACCAAGGGTGTCCTGCCTTGGTTCCTGAGGAGGGGACACTCCCAACTGCTCCCACAGTCTCACAGTCTGCTCTTGCTACCAGATTGCAGGGAAATGGCACATCACTGCTATGGCCTCTGACTCTGAGAGCTACCTCCAAAAGAAGGACCAGCTGAAGATGGCGATGGCCAGCATCGAGGTCCTGGGGGAGGGTGACCTGAAGGTCTCCTTTGCAATTCCCACGTAAGTCCCACATGCTTTACTTCACAGGTTTCACTGACCAACCTCCTCTCTGGACCTTCATTGGTGGGACCCCACCTGAGTGCACCCACCAAAGACCTGTGCAGGGGGTGAGGCAGGACCACCAGGGGCTCAGGACAGCTGTGGGCACCCCTTCTTCAGGGCAGGCTCAGGCCATCACCAGCCAGGACCAGTGCCACCTCAGAGGGTGGGGTGCTGAGGGATGCAGTAGGGTGATAAGGGACCCTATGGTTAAAAGCTTCCTGGCAGGACCAGCCTTATGCCAGAAGCTCAGAGCATGAGCAAGGGCATGGATGATCCCCAGGTATCAGCACTGTCCCCTGCCAGTTCAGGTGCCCATTGCTCCAAGGGTAGTGGTATCTATCCCCTCCTGCCCCGCCTCCACACCATCCCATCCCAGAACAGCAAGTCCCACTTTTGGGGTAGCTACCCCAGAGCAGGGGAGGGAAAAGGGGTCACTTCACTGGATGCTGGAGCATCCTTCACTGTTTTGCAGCCCAGGGAGATGTATGAAATTTGAGTCGATCTACAAGCCAACAGGCATCCCGGGTGAATACTACAGCTCTGGTGAGTGGGGGGAGCCTGGCTCTTGGGGCGGGGGGAGGCACGTCCCATCATCCCTGTCTGAAGCAGCTGGTTGTTCCTGGTGACGTGACCCTTAGGACTGCCTGCTCCTCCTGGGTCCTAGGTGGGACATCCCACTGTGTCCAGGTGCCAGTTGCACTCCAGGGCCGATCTGTGTCAGGACTGGTGACACAGCAGATAGCAGAACCCCTCAAACCCTCCCTCTGGGATAAACACATTCACACCCAGTTAAACCCTGGGGAAAAGAAGGTTCATTCTGCCAAGAGGCTGTGGGTGAATGTTCCCAGAGGATGAAGCAAGGGGTTGTTTCCCACCATCCCCAACCCAAGGGTCAGTCTGACACTGGCCAGCAGCCCACAGTGACCATACTTGGCCCTTCCTGCCCTCACCTCCCTGTCCCTCTGCTCTGCTGTAGTCTGTGGGCTCCCCCAGGCTTTCAGAGGAGCCTTAGCAAGAGGGAAAACCAGGATGGAAAGACACCGAGGAAAGACAGACTGGGTGGGCTTTACACTCTTATAGCCCCTTTGCAGCGTAGGGTTTTCCAGGAGGAGGTAATTAATTTTTCTCCATGTCCTTTTGCAGACAGAGGCAATAAGACAGCACAGCTGGTGGATACCGATGGCAGGACCTATGTGATTATCTTTGCCACCAGAGAGAAGGAGGGGAAGATCTTGCACATGCTGAGACTCTACAGTGCGTAATCAGTGGTGTGAGAACGGGGGTCAACCACTCAGAGGTGTCAGGGTGACTCCAGGGTCCTGAGAGTCCAGGAGTCAGGGAACAGACCCCATCCTCACTTCTGCCCTGGGTGGGGCACAGGAGCAGGGCTAGGGCTGCTGTGTGCCCCCCATGTGGCAGGGAAGAAATAGTGATTTGGGGTGCAGGGGAGGCTGGGGCTCAGGCTCTTGCATAGTGCTGGGAGTCCATGGCCTTGGGTAAGTCGTGTAGTGAAACAGAGTGAAGAGTGGGGGTCCTGCTGCAAGGTGGGGCAGAAACAGCAGGGACACAAACCTCTGCCTTGTCTTGTCCCCTGGGTGGGGTGCCTCATGTGTCTCTCTAGGACCAGTGGCTCCAGCCTTCTTCCAGGGACTGCCATCCATCCCATCCTCGGGCTCACCAGATGCCCAGGAGATGCAGGGACAGGCACAGCCTGGAGCTAACTCATGTCTTTGTCTTTAGGCAGAACCCGGTGGGTGAGACCCAGAATCATAGAGCTGTTCAAGACATTTGCCAGGATGAAGGGCTTCACCGACAAGATGGTCTGGATACTACCCAGGCAGGGTGAGCACTTCCCAGGGTCGACACAGGGATGCGCAGGCTGGGATCACTCAGCCCATAACTGCTACCACTTTGTGGTCTGAGCTGGCAGGAGACAGTGCTGGCAGCCAGAGGTGCTCTGGTTTGGCACACTGTGGCTTTCTCCTTGCTCAAATTCATTCTGGGTTCTCCATTTCGGGTGCTAAATGGGGCTAGTCAAACCACAGCACTGGACTCAGGCTTTCTCTTTATTTTCACAGAGGAATGCAGCCTTGGTGGACCATAGGTGAGTTGCTGCAGTGCAACATGGTGTTCGCAGTGTCCTCCTCTGGAAGCTGCCCCTCTTGGTGCCCCAGCAAGGGCCACCAAGAACTCTTTGAATTCCTCTGAGTTTGAACTGTTTGAATCTGTGCTGGAGCTTTTACCCAGGTAGGACCATTCCCTTGGGTGCTGCTCTGCAGTGGGGACCCCCCGGGAGCAGTGCCCAGTGCTGAACAAGGGCATGTGAGCCAAAACCACTGGATCGGTGGAGAACCAGTTGCACAGCCCCTCCAGCAGTGAGGGCCAGGACGCCTGGCTCCTGCCAAAGGGACCTCAGGCTCATGGACGGCAAACCTGGCCAAAGTGGGTTGGTGTCTCACCACACCAAATGCGTTTGCTTGTTGGCCCGCCCTGGCATGTGCTTTGCCACCACACCAATACACACACAGCTGTAGGGGTTAACTAAAAATCCATTGCTAGACGTGGCTTACCCTACAGAGCTGGGGAGAACTGGAGAAGAACTCAGTGATCAGGATGGAGAGCCCCACTTGGCCGCTCTGCTGGCCTTGCCTTGCTCAGCCTGCCTCTCCTGGATGTTTTTCAGGAAGTGCGGGCTGGCTCGTGGATGCTCCTCCCAAGCAATGCAAGACCCACACTTTGAATCTCCAGGCTGCTGCTCCACCAACCCTCTTCCAAACTCTGTCATCAAGGCTCTGACACAACCCCTGCTCCTCCAGCACACAGTCCCTGCTTTTTGCCAAATAAAGAGAAACTTAACCCAAATCTTGGTGTAGCTGTCTGAGGAGAATCCAGGGTTCTGGAGTGTGTGGTCCCCCACTGTTGTCCTCCCAGGGGCTGTGAATGGTGAGCAGCCAGGAGTGATCCCAGGCTGAGCTCACCCAAATGAGGGCAGTTTCAGACCCCACAGGATTTTCCCTCCTGGGTGCCTCCCATGGGGCAGGACCAGGCCAGATAGAGGTGAGGCAATGAGTGCAATGAGGCTGGGAATTGGTGGGCATGAGCGGCTGCATGGAGAAAGGCCACAGAGAGTGAGGTTGGAGTTCGGAAGGCTGCACCCACCCCCACCATCCATCACCTCTGCTCCTCTGGCTCTGCTGTGCCTGCAACACTCTGTTCCCCAGGAGCCCCGGGAGCTTGTCCACCAGCTCAGGCTGAGTCAAGGCAGGGCAAGACTCAGATTTGGGACCCCTCAGCCCCACAGTGCTACAGGTTGCTGTGGAACATGGGTGTCTGAATCCTCTGGACACAAACCTGGAGAGATGCATGTGGTTTCTGCCTCTGAGCACCACACAGAGAAAGCTCCCACTGGAGTTGGAGTACTTGGTGGTGGTGGTTACCAGAGAAGCTGTGTCTGCCCCATCCCTGGAGGTGTCCAAAGCCAAGTTGGACAGGGCTTGGTGCAACTTGGTCTAGTGGAAGGTGTCCCTGCCCATCCATGGACAGGGGGTGGAATGAGATGAGTGTTAAAGTCCCTTCCAATCCAAATTGTTTTTTGATTCCTCCTCCCACAGACAGGAAAATACATTTGGGAAATTGTCTCTCCTGACTCTGAGGATCACAAGAGTGGGACATATCCCAGCAGCAGCAAGGCAAGGGACCTCACTGGGACTTCCCAACCCAGTGCCATCTCTTCCCTCTTGGGAAGGAGCCCAGTGTTTCCAGCAGGAATTCTCCCCAGCAGTTTGGATTGGAACAGTTCAGCATTTGCTGCACTCCCAGGACTGCCCAGCCCACATGCAACTTTGCCTCCAGGCTTGTTTTTGCTACATGTATTGATGCAGATGAAAACATCCTGCTGCCAGCAACGCCCTTTGCCACAGGCTCTGTGTGACAGGGAGTCCCAGTGTCTCCACGTCATGTTCCAGCCAAACATTTCCTTCCTGCTGCTTGCAGGCATCACCTTCCAGACAGCAGTGAGATAATTGCTCTTTGCCACTGACACTTTCTACTCCTCCTTTTGTCTGTCTATTTTCTCCCTGTGTCCCAGAGCACACAGGCTAACCGTTCAGATATTTTTTGGGTGTGAGTTCCCACCATGCAGAGCAGGTGGTGGGTCTCCATGCAGCCCTCCATAGTCCGTCCCTCAAGCCTGTCCCTGTCTCCACTGCTCATCC
>JAWWLV010000040.1:11267445-11315974 GCA_035041135.1 Platyrinchus mystaceus
GAGTGACCTTCTCTTAGATGGATGGCCTTAGGGGCTGACGAGCTCCATCTACCCGGGGGACCCTGAAGCAGGAACGGGATTCGAACCTGCAGCCTTGTTGCTGAGAGACCAGCATCTTAACCGCTAGGCCACCAGGGACCAGGTTAGTGCAGTGGGGATCAGACCAGTCACCAGGGTCCCAAACACTGGTAGGGAGAGCAGAGGGGTGCTGGGGCAAGGGAAGTGCTGGGCCAGCCTTTGATGGCTGAGGAGCAGTTTGAGACTCACAGCTCATGTATCTCATGTGATGCAAGACCATCTGCTCTATTCATGCTCCTCATGCTGTTCCAGATCTTAAATCTTTGACAAGCTTCCCTGTCCTCCCAGCTGCTCCTCTCACTCTTCTCTCTCCCTCCCTCGTTCAGGCCATGTCCCTGCTGGGGCTGTGTGGCTGGACCTCCACCTCACTGAAATGGTGGGAGTAGAGCTGAGATTTACATGGTGCCTTGTCCTGTTCCCTGATCTTCTCCTAATGTCTCCTCATGCTGCCCCCTTTGGCACCTGCTGTACAAGCATGAGATGTTTTACAAGACATCTGCAAGTCAGCACAGTGACCTCCCTCGGTGACCTTCTTCCCTTTCTCTCAGCCACTGTTTACTGTGTGGGTGATCAAGCACTGGTACAGGCTGCCCAGAGAGGTTGTGGAGTCACCTTTGGGGATACTCAAAACCTGTCTGGACGCAATCCTGAGTGACTGCTCCAGGGGACTCTTCTTGAGGAAGGAGGTTGGACTGGATGACCCCCAGCAGTTCCTTCCAGCCTAAACCATTCTGTGATTTATTCCAGTGAGATCTGCCTCTAGCCTATAGCAGTCTCCCCTATGAGCTTTGATAAAGACCCTTCCAGCTTACCAGGGAATGTCCAACACTCATGTCTTGTTGACTCCTCCAGAGAGGAGGTGCATTTCTGAGGTGTGATTTTCCTGTGCAAAAGTTGGATTTAGTCTGTCCTGTCACATACTTTGCCCAGACATCAACCAAGTCTGGCATTAATTACAGCTTTTGTATTTCCCACACTGCATAGGAGACCTACTCATCTGTGATCCTTTACCTCTGACCACCTCTGCAGAGGCTGGCATGTTCACTTCTTGTCTGGTGAAAACTAGAGTTATCACAGGGGACTGTAAGCAGCAGGTGGCATGCTGCAGCCATGTTTGAGTTTCATATCTGATTTATGATGACTGGAAATGTCATCTCCTCAGTCTTATTACTCACTTGCCCTTCTGCATTGGTAGGACAGAACTTTTCAAGTGTTTGCAGAGGAGATCGTCCATCCTGGGAATCCACCAAAGCTCCTCCTTGACCAAGGTGGACGCGGAGTTTCTTCACTTTTCTAGCTTATTTTCTTTGAATACTCACTCTGGATTTAACTGGCTACCTTTAAACATTTTCTAGTGTTAAATTCCTGCTGCCAAAGCCTTTGAAGAAGGTGCAGATATAATTCCCCAGAGCAGAGAGCAAGGCACCAAATTCTGATGTCTTTGTTGTTTGTCTTACATTGTTGCCTTTGGCTACCTTCAGTAAGTTAAAGAATATTTATGCTATTTCTAATCAGCTTCTTTAAACTGATGTAATCACACTGGCTTCCATTTAGACTTCCCAATGTTCTTTAGGGTTTGTATTTGCTAATATCAGCTTAAGCACTCAGAAGGAAGCTAAGCTGATCTTTCCAGACAATCTCTGTGCCATATGTGATAGTTAATCCTCTCAACTTTTCATTTTTTCCTCTTTTAAAGATGAAATGTGACTGTATGGGATCATCTCTGGTTCTAAGAATAGCAGCAGTTGGCACGAGAATGATGCTTTGATTTCAGCCCCTGAACCAGGTCCCACTGCTGCTCAGGATCTGTGGGCTCCTGGCCATCCCAAAATAAAACCTGAGCTCATGGATGCCCAACCAACCTGCCTGGAGCAGCCATGTGTTAGAGCCTCTTGGATGTTCCTTTGCATGTGATGGCTGCCAGCACCACTGTCACCAGCTGGTGGGATTGTCACCACAGCAGGAGTCACTCCAATGATGTACAGACATCAGGGCTTGTCCATCTGCATTGGATGCTGCAGAGTGAGACCATGGGGTTCTCCAAGTGCCACTGGCTATGGGATCTGGTGGGTGTGAGCCCAGAAGAGCCTTTCCCCTTTCAAAATACACCCAGCAGTATATTGAAATCATCCCGGTTTCCCAAGCCACTCATGCTGCCAGACACACCTGTTGTGAAGAGAGGAAGCATCTTGTCAAGCAGAGCAGGTGGTGGGTCTCCATGCAGCCCTCCATAGTCCGTCCCTCAAGCCTGTCCCTGTCTCCACTGCTCATCCAATGCTCCTTTATCCCCCCAGCAAACCTGGCCAGATGTCATCATATATCTGATAACAAGGGACTTTTCTTTCACTGAATGTTTCTAAGGACTTCCTGGGATGAGGCACCTACTCGGCATTGGTGGCTGAGTCACTAGTGTCCCCAACAGCCGTGTGGGGTGAGTGCTTGAGGGTAGAAGAGATTTAGGATGGGGAAGAAAAGGAGTCAGCCCCATGCTGGGTCTCAGCCCTGCTCTGCTCCCTGCCCCTCTCCCATGACCAGCAGTCGTGGGTGTCCTTGCTGTCCCTCTCGCAGCCCAGCAGCCAGATGAGCATCAGGGTGCCTGGCACGTGTCAAAGCACACAGCCTCACAGCTCACCTGCAGGCAGCAAGGCAGGAGTCCTGCCTCAACCACAAACATGGCGCTGCCCACCTACAGCATGCCCCTCATCCACTTGTGCCACAGCCTAGTTCCCAGCAGTGTTCCCAGGATGTGGCTCTCCATGCACAGCAAGGCTGTGGAGCTGGCCTGTGCTTCACTTAAGCCTACCTCAAGCTCACTTGACTCATTAGATTTGATTACAAATCAAATGCAATTTAATTAGCAGAAAGGCAAACAGCCCCTGCCAGTGACTGGCTGATCATTCCCTAATGACTATCAGATCAGCAGATGTAATTGCAAAGCCCTACAGTTATCGGAAAATGAAAAGAAGGTGCCACTTGCATCCCACTCAGACAGTGCTTCCGACATCTCCTCCTGCCATGCCTCATGGGCTGGGGAGTTTCTGCAGGGGGAGCATATCCTTCTGCACCCTTCTCCTCCCCATAAAGCAACTGATGGCAGAGAAGCCAACCTGGTTTTCTGGTAGCCCAGACTGAGGTGGTGTCCTGGGGACACCAGCTCTTTGGAATGCCCCAGATTCTGGAGAGGTCACAGGGCACAGGGAGGGAGCTGGAGTGGGTGCCCTACCCAGGGGTCTTGTGCTGGGTCTTTGAGTGTGACATCTTCCCAGTGAGCCAGCTGTGTAGTTTTCTACCTCTGCTTCATTAAACCAACTCAAAGGCTCTGTGAACACCAAATTATATTTTTAGCTGGGGTTTGCATATTTTCTTTCTCTTTTCTGTTTGCATGCTCCACTTCCCAAACCTGCCCAGCTGCAGGAATCAGCCCACCTTACTTCTTTTTTTTGTTCACAGCCACCAATCTTCCCCTATTGATCTTCCCATTTATACCAAACAGCATTGACTCATGCCTACTCCAGCTGAAGTTGTTTTCCCAGATAACTCTTCTAAAAACAACCTATTTTTCAGGAACAGGTACAAAACCCCCACCCATTAGATCACTTCATGCTGGTGAAAAATTATGTTGTCCTCATATCCAAGGATGTCTGGAATGACCACTGCAGACAAGGCTGTGATTATAGCACCTCCACCCCTCCAAAGAATTACTCTTCCTGGAAGGTTTTCCCTCCCAGAGCTTTGTCCTCACCCCAAGCTAGCTGAGAGATCTGTGACAGGCTCCCGACACCATCCAGGCAGACATCCCTTTCCTTCCTTCTCAAGGCACTTGAGGTCCAGGAAGATCTTCTGATGGTGTCTTTCAATGTTTTTTGCTCTGCTGCCCTCCCTCCTCACCTCCCACCCCTCCTCTTGAGTCCTCCATCACCTCTGCACTGGTCACACCAGCTGTTTCTCTGACCCCTGGGAACCTCTGCTGCCATGGGAAGCTCCATGGAGAAATTTGAGTTGCTCTTTTCATGGTTACAGGAGGTTTTTGTATTTTATTCCCTTTCCCAACATTGTTTTGGATAGACTGTTTCTTTAAGAATGAATTCCCCACCCCTGCTGGAACTGGGCAGGGGGAAAAGAAAAAGGCCCGTTGGAAAACAGAGCTCCTTTGCTTCCCTGGGACCATGTGGGCTGGTGCCTGGGGAGTCCACGTGCAACTGCTGCCCGTGCCAGGAACCCCTGCCATCGCCCGGACTGCCACTGCCACTTGCCCTCCACCACAGCCAGGGAGAAAACAGAACTGAGACAGACCCAAGGCACACTGTGTGGGACGAGCACGGCCTCCCAGGACTGCCACTGCCACCCGCCCGTGCCAGGACACCACTGCTGCCGGGGACCACCACTGCTGCCAGGGACCGTCACCACTGCCTGGGACTGCCACCACTGCCCAGGAATGCCACCACTGCCCAGGAATGCCACCACAGCCAGGGTCCGCTGCTGCCACTCAGCCACTGTCCAGCCAAGCCAAGCAGGGCAGCACCAGTGCCAGAGGCAGCATGTGGCAGGGAACAAAGAGGTTCCAGACCAGCACCACTGCTACAGACAAGACCTGAACGTGACATAGAGTAGGCAGTTTAATAGTATAGCTTCTTGTGAGCAACACAGTTTTCCTGGGTTTTTCCTTTTGCTCCGTTTTTGCATTGTCGTTTTTTGTTTGGTTGAGCAGAGGAGGGCAGGGAGGGGAGGGCAGGGAGGACCCTCCACCACTTTTTCCCCTTTGTTCCAGGGGGGCCACATGGGACGGTAAATTCCCCTCTTTGTGGGTAAATCTATTCCTTTGTATCTTTGTGGCTGCTGCTTTTTCCTTGTCACTAAACTGTTATTTTTTAACTTATACCTCCTCACATTTTGTCCCTCTGTATTGGTGGGAAATAAAAGGGGAAGGAGTTCGTTTTATTGGCGTTTGGACCCCAATATTTGTCCTTAAACCAAGACACTCTACACCATCTTTGCACAAGGCCGGCACTGTTGTATTTCCTATGAGCCAGAGGAGACACCAGCCCATACTGCTCTCCCAGCTACTCTTATCCCCCAGATCCTTCCCTTCTCTCTGAGGTTACACTTTCATTTACCAGCTTCTACTCCTCCATCACAGCCCAAACTAGCAAGTAGAGTACATGCCTCTCCTTCAACCTCCATTTCTTTTGTGGTTCAAAGCCTGGCATCACATCCCTGAAGGCTTGTCCCATCCTGCTGGCACACCTCCTTGGATTGAGGGGCGTATCCATGGATGCTCCCAGATGCTCAGACAGCCTGAGCAGCTGAGTTGCTGCGATTGCTCCTCCTCCCTCCTTGGTCATACACATCCACCCTACTGCTGGGCACCAAGACAAACCCACAGCCCACCCTGGCCCTCTGCATTGTGGAGCACATCTCCAGCACAGCAATATTGTCCTTGTTCCCTCTTGGAGGGCAATTGCAATGTCATTTGAAGGTGCTTAATCCTCTCAGCCTGGCATCCACCTCTTCTTGGCTCCTGGGAGATGCTCCCATCCTTTTCTCTGGAAGGACCTGGTGACAGCTCTGTCAGCAACAGCAGGTTCCTGCATGTTTTTGTGAATCGCTGATCATCTCCTGGCTGCTCCTTCTCAAGCTTTAGGTTCACACTCAAAATATTCTGTATCTCATCTTCCTTTACTCCTGAGCTCCAGAGTCTTCCCTTTTCCTGCAGGTTAATATCTCTGCTTTTCCTTGCCATCCTCAAGCCTGATGGAACCACAGAGTCACCTTTGCATTTCTGGTCCTCCTGTGATCTCTCAGACACTCAGAGATCCCTCCCTTGTGTTTTCTCGGGGTGAACATGAAGCTGACATCCCCCATGCAGTATTGGCCAGAAGGCACCTTCTCTGTCTAAATTGTTTATTTTTTGAAATCTGCTTCCATGTTCTGTGATGGAGAGGGCAAGCAGGAGATCTTTCTGTACCTTCACTAAAGGTGTAAACACAATCTGTTCCCGTGAAGGGCAGCAGCTGTTCAAGCAGGCTCCAACCTGTTGTGGGATCTTTAGACCAATCTCCAGTTGCAGGCAAGGAAACCTGGAAGGAGGAGAGGAACTACTCTCATCTGCTCTTGTTTAATAGTCCTTGGGATCCTTACTGATCACAGAGGTGAGGTCCCAGCTCTCTCTGGTGTCATTCAGATGACACAGAGCTGTGAGTTGCCTTAAGGGTTGAAACCCTATGGGCTGAGACCTGCCACCTGCCCCCACAGGTATACTCCCACCATGCCTCTGGATCAAGGTGTGAGCACTGCCTGGGCAGTGGCACAGCTTCAGCTCACCACACAGAAGAGCCAAGGGCTGGTGATGCCCCACAGCAGGAGTGAGCACTCCCCTCCCTTCTACCTGTCCTTATCTCCTGCTGTCCCTGCAGATGAGCCCCAAGCCCCTGCAGCAGGAAAGTCTCAGTGCCCCCACCATGTTCCTTCTCTTGGAACTTTCCAGTGTCAATGCAGCAGAGATGACCCCCTGCCCATGCTTCTCACTCATTTTCCTGGTGATGGTGATGGTGCTGGGGAACCTGCTCATCATCACCCTTGTCTGCTGAACATCCTCATGTATTTTTTCCTGGGCCACCTCTCCTTCCTGTATATCAGCTGTTTCTCCACCCCCTAAGATCCTTCGAGACTCCTCATCACAGAAGACTATCTCCTTTGTGATCTGCATCACTCAGATGTACTTCTTCCTTGTCTTTGGGGGCTCTGGGTGCCACTGCTGGCTGTCATGGCTCAGGACTGGTCATGGCCATCTGCCAGCCCCTCCACTACCTGGCACTGATGAGCAAGAGGATGTGTCACTGCCTAGTGGCTGAGCAGCTCCTTCTCATCTCTGATCCAGTTCTGCCCCCAGCCCACTTGTCCTTCTGCAACTGCTTGTTCTGTGAGATGCCCTTTGTGCTGAGGACCTCCTGCAGCCCCACACTGCCCTTGGCACAGCCACCTTATACACTCTGGCTGGGACCACTGCCATAGGCTCTTTACTTCTCACTCTTGTGTTGTATGTTCACATTTTTGGAGCTGTCCTGCAACAGGGAGCAGGGACACAGAGAGCCTTTGACACCCGCACCTCCCTCCTGGACATAATGCGTCCCTGTTCTTCACAGGAACTGGGATCATTTGATGCCTGGTGCCTCACTCCAGCAGATACAAGGAGACAGACTGGTCCTTGCCCTGGTCTGTGCTGTTGTGACCACCATGCTCAACACCATCATCTACAGCTTGAGAAACAGCAAGGTCAAAGGGGCCATCAGGAGAGCCTTGTGCCGGGGTGTCTTACAGATGTCCACTGAGGGTGCAGGCATCGCCGATGAGCGACCCCCACCCTCCCCGTGACAGGGACGGGCTCTCGGTGACCCAAGACACAGGAAGAGCCTGGGGCTTCCAGTCAGGCAGTGCCAATGTGGGCGCAGCTGGCAGCTTCTTGCTTCCCCTCACCAGCACATCCAACACCATCCTTCCTTTTGCACAACTCTTCACTCTCTGGGGTAGCAGAAGGATGGCACACAGCATCCTCTGGAATAGACTAGACCTAAGAAATAGATACTAAGAAATAGATGGATAAGGTGTGCTGGCTTTCCATATGTTGCCTTTGGTGTGCTGGTGCCCTTGGTAAGCCTTTTTCTTTTAATCATTTATCTACACGAGGGGCTTTGTCAGGCTCTCTGGAAAGAGCTTTCATCCCCAAGCAGAGCCCTTTTTGAGGTGAAACACTGCAAAGCACAGCAGTAATGCTCAGATGTTTGCACTCCTGGTAAATGCTGGATAATCTCTTCTGGGCTCGACTTGCAGATATTGCAGAGCTGGATGTCTTTCCCTTAATGAAATAGAATATGTATACATAGAAAAAACATTGTCAACAGACTGATCTTTATAGTTTTTGAAGTCAAAATTAATCTTGGGTACAGGGAGTTGCTTCCACATGTGAAATGGTAACAATGAAGCAGGAGTGAGAAAGCAGATGGATCTGGTTCATGTCGTGCCTTCAGGAAGGGTTCAGAGGGTCCCAGCATGTGGAGCTGAGGGGGTGGTACTTGGTGGTCATAAATAAAGTGGTGGGAAAGGATGTGAGCCCTGTTCAGTGTGTGCAGGGAGACCTGGCAATAGGACCAGTGAAATGTGTTCTCCCTGGACCTCGACCCAATGCTGGGTTGGGATTGCTTTACCAACAAAATTCTGTAAGACTCCTACTGAGCAGAAATTATGGGAACTAATTTCCTGTGACTAATGGAGTCAAGATTTCCCAGTGGGAACCCAGCGTGCCTTATCCACTCAGGTGAGGCTGCATCACATCCTCCCAGAGCACACGGACAAGGCAGGGTCAGTTGAGGAACCAAGATTTTAGGACACTTACAAAATCAGCAGCTCCTTTGGAAATAAAATGGGAATTTCCCATCCCTTCACACCCATGGTTCCCAGGGCAGGGATGACCTGGAACAATCTGCCACCCCTCTGCTCTCCTACTGACAGTGAAACCTGAGAGCTCACGACTGCTTGTGTCAGGTGTGTTGGTTTAGTATTTGGCCGGGAAAGCACCTCTGGAAGTTATGAGCAGCAAGAGACGATGTAGCAGGGAAGGGTTAGGCACCACGAGTCTGTTCTTAGCCTTCACTAACTTGGGACATCGATGGGCAAGACCACACCACATATGGACCAGCAGAGCTTGCTGAAAGGGCCAGCAGCATCACCAGGGGTAAAAGAACCATAAATCCCTGCTATCAGACTTATGAGTCAGGGGAAACTCCCACTTTCTCCAGAGCAGTGGTCTCCAAAGAGGAGTGCATGCACCCTAGGGGTACAAAGAACAACCCACTAGGATGCAGGAAGAAAGTATATTTGCTACCATGAAGAAATAAAATAATATTCTAAATCAGTGTTTATTTAATCTTCATCTTGTCCTTTTAAAATGTCTATTCATGTGTATGTTTTATAATCTACATGTATATAACTTACGAATAAAGGGAGACATCTCTGCCAGGGGGGCTGGAAGTGACTGTGTCCTGCAGCCAAGGGAGAGGCACAAGTGGTCCTTGGGGCAAGGCCAGTGTGAGAGGAGATCCCACATCATGCCAACATGAAGGCAGTGGGGACGGGTGGTGAGCCTGGCTCCAGGGGCTGGCAGGGAAGCAGAGAGGATGACATGGCAGCAGGACAGGCAGGTTGGGAGCAGCACCCACACCAAGGACTCAGTGAGGGTGGGCCAGGGGTGCACAGGAGGAGTGGAGTGCACAGGGAGATGCAGAGGGCTAAGAGATGTGAGAAGGGTCAGCGGAGAGGTGGTGGATACATGGGTGTGGGGGACATTGGGGCATGGAACGGATGCTGGGTATGGGGAGTGTAAAAGGAGGGTGTGTGTGTAGGGTGAGAGGGTTTGGTGAAGGGGTACAGAGGAGAGGTGCAGGGTGAGGCCCACACAGGCAGGACATATGTGGGAAGGTGTGTGCAGCTGTTCAGAGCCTGAGGCTCCATTAGCTGCGATGGTTGAATGGTGGATAGGGAGGGGGAACTCCTGGACCCGGGGCTCTCAGGCTCTCAGCCCCGGACCGTGGAGGGGAACGGTGCTCCCCCCCTCCCCTCACCACGTGGTCTCATGGCCGCCGCAGAGACCGAACACAGAGACCAGCCGTGAGGAGGAGGCAAGAGAGCTTTGTTGTTGGGGTGGTTACATATATAGGTTGCAGGAGCATCCAAAAAGTAGCCAATGACAAACTTAGGGGGTCAAACCCACCAATGACAGCAAAGGTTAACAAGGCCAATGAGAGAACTTCAACTTATCTCTTAGAACATTCCTAAAGTAGAGATAAGACCGAGGAGTCTGGGAAGAAGAAGGTACATTAGCAAAAACAATTACAAAGCCATCTTGGAAACATGTTCACTTTAACATTAAAAACCTCTGTTTCCCATATACACTGCAAGCATATTACAACAATGAGCTGCCTGAGAACGAGAAGGCCCAACATGGGGAAGCTCAGCTGCATCCCAGAGGAATCCCTGAGCTCATCCCATCCCACCACTTTCTCCTGAAGGGAAAGACCTCACCAGCTGCGGTCTGGTCAATATGGACCACGCCAGCCTCAGCACCCTCCTCAGTACCTGCAGTGATGGCAGGGAGATGAGGGGTGTGGGAGGCAGACCCTCCATCAAGCCCCTGCCAGCAGGATGAGAGCTTCCAGACAGCTGTTCTGGGGGTGTTGGGGATGATGGGTGCTCTGGCAGGCCTGCATGTGTGACCAAAGTGCTCCAGTGCTCCAGTGCCACCCCTATGGGAAGAGGAGGTTTGGGGACACTTGTTCAGGCTGCAGCCATGTTGCTGTCCCTGCAGGCAGATAAACTGGAGTGAAACTGAAGTGAAGCAGAACCACGGCAGTGCCTGTTCCTCTATACTTCCCATCACTGCCAGAAAGACATTGAGGTGCTGGAGTGCATCCAGAGATGAACAATGGAGCTGGGAAAAGGTCTGGAGCACAAGTCTGATGAGCTGTGGGCACAGGGACTCCTGGCACGATGGCCCAAAAGCAGCCCCAAGCACCACTGTGAGGAGGGGCCAAGCACTGGATAATGGCCAGAAAAGACATTTTTAATTTTTTTCCATTCACCAAGGAGATTTTAAGATCTGAAACTCAGCATAAGGAAGACGTGGCCATAGCTGCATTTTGGAAAGTTGGGAACTAGCAGCCATCTGAAACAGATGGTCCTTTGGGAGCTTGGGCTGGGCTTGTGGCAAGCCACAGGAATTGCTCCAGAGAGGGGGAATGGGACCAAGGTATCCCAGGATAACTCAGGTTGGAAGATACCTCTGGAGGTCTGTAGTTCAGCCCCTCACCACAACAAGCCCCAGGTTTCCCAGGCTTTCATCCAGTGGGATCTTGCAAGCCTTGAAGGTGGTGATGGCATGGCTTTAGTGAGTCCCTCTCTGGCTCCCACTTCGCTGCCAGTCCTGCTTGTTCCTGATGGGTCAGTGCTGGAGGATCCAAGTCAGCCCTGGCCCCACTGTGATTGGCTCTCCTCCCCCTCCCTACCCACCTCTTGCTCCCAGATGAAGAAATGGTGACCCTGCCACTTGGCTGGGTGCAGTGCTGGGGAGTGCTGAGGTCCTCACAGAGGTGATTCAGGCTCTCATATCTGTCCATGGAGGTAGCATGGGGGTGGGGTCTCCTACCCACCTCACCAGGACTCACAGAGTCTCATGGATACACACCAGTGGCCTCCGAGTTACTTCCCGCTGCTCTTGCCCAGCTAGGTAGCTGCAGGCTTGACATGCAGATGGGGATGTGGTTGCAGCCCCATTCCCTCCTGCCTCCCCGACAAGACAGCTCACCCAGATACCCCTTCTCAGGGTCCCCACACTCCAGGCCAGTGCTCAGCTGGCTTGCTTTGCCTCTGCAGTCCCATCGCTTTTCCCATTTCCCATGGGGGATTTATAGCTGCTTCTGGCCACAGCCACACTGGGGACCCGTGGCTCAGATCAGCAGAGGTGGTCTACGTGGTCTTCACCCCATCAGAGCCAGTCCCTGCCCCAACACTCAGAGGGGGAAGCCCCAGCAGCTCTGGGGCTCTGGAGCCTGCGGTGGAGCAGGAGCATCAACCACCCCATGGAGAGTGCACAGGCCAGGTTGGCTGTGGCACCCGGGGATGTCCCCCAGCCCTGTGGGTGAGGGGTCCAGCCAGACCATGCCCCAAGCAATTAATGAACACAGAGCTCCAGTAAATTTAGGGAGCAAAGAAAATGCATGTGTCCTGGTTCCAGCCCAAATCAGCGGGAGAGGGCATAGCCACGACATTCTATACCACCTTACATTATGGTCAGGGTGGGGAAAGGGACTGTCTCACTTCTGAGAAGAAGGGGCTTGATATCCAGTCAGGAGCAAGTGTGATGGACCAGTCAAGGTGGGGTGCTGCCAGTTGCGGTCACAACGCATCGCATTTGGTCAGGCTCTGTGAGCCTTCTGCATGTAAATCACCCTTCTTTTTTTTTTTGTACACTTTGGTTATTAATATTGTTATTGTTCAGTTTCTTATCTCATTGCTGTTTCCAGTAAATTCTTATCTCAATCTGTGATTTTCACCTTTTTGTATCTCCAGTTCTCAACTCCATCCCTGGAGCAGGAAGGGGAAGGGGGAGAGGGGAGGAACAGGAGCAAAGGGCCAAGGAAATTAAGGAATAAAGAAAATTTAAGAGATAATTATTCTGCTGCATATGACACAGCTGGCTCCATACCATGCTATCACCCATCTCTGCCAGCGCCTTCCTGCTCAGCCATGGTGGCAGCAGCAACCACAGACAGGTGGCAATTCCTTCCAGAGCTGAGCCTGGTGTCCCTGGCACGCTGCACTCCGGCGGCTCACTCCCAGTATTCCTTGGACAGGCTCGGACAAGGCTGACAGCCTGCCAGGGCACCACTGACGCTGTAACAGAGCTCCTGCTGTGAGCGTGTCGGCCAGGGCTGAGTCCAGCCCCGTGGCACAGCAGTGGCTGTGGGAATCCCTCCTCCAAGAATCAGGCAGCACATGTCAGTCAGCGGGATCCTGGACAGAAGGTCCCATCCAGCATCATGTCATCGTGTTTGTGCCAAGGCCTCAGGACTGTGCCTGGAGCATGGGGCCAGAGATCAGATGCTGGGATTTTGCAGAACTGTCTGCCTTGGCATTCCCTAACTCCAGGTGGGAAGACCTCGGTCAGCCTGGGAGCTCTGCAGCACATAGAGACACTGAGGATGACAACCTGGTATCCCTGCTGGACATGGCCGTTGGCATGATTGGAGTGTCCATGTGGCATCCCTGGGGCTGGCAACTGCAAGGGCACGTCTCCACCAAGCCCTCACTGTCCTGCAGCCAGACGGGACATTCATGGTCTGAAGGGAGGGGTTGGGAAACAAACCCTACAGATGTGAAATTAATTCAGGATATGGGGAGAGGTTTTGCAAGGGAGCTCGCCCTGTAGTGACCCGGGGATGTTCCTCTAACTGGGAAGGGAGGGGGTGGTTGGTCATACATGGCTCTAACCAAAGCCAGTGGCGGCAGCTGAGGTCTGACAAACTCAGCACTCACACCTGGGTGCTACAGCAGTGAAGCAGGCAGGGATATGACACCTCCTGCCACCAGCCTGAGCATTACCCCAGCAGCCACATGATCCACAGGTGGGATTTCCCAGCCCCTCATCCCCAGCATAGAATCACAGAATGCTTTGGGTTGGAAGGGACCTTCCAAGGCCATGTAGTCCAACCACCCTGCCATGGGCAGGGATAGCTTCTACTAGACCAGGCTGCTCAGACCCTCATCCAACCTGGCCTTGAACACTTCCAGGGATGGGGCAGCCACAACTTCTCTGGGCAATCTGTGCCAGTGTCTCACCACACTCACAGCCAAGAGTTGCTTTCCAATATCCCACCTAACCCTGCCCTCTGGCAGTGGGAAGCCATTCCCCCTTGTCCTGGCACTCCAGGCCCTTGTCCCCAGTCCCTCTCCAGCTCTCCTGGAGCCCCTTTAGGCCCTGGAACGGGCTCTAAGGTCTCCCTTTGGGATCAGTGATGCCGGGCCGGTCCAACCGCGGAGCAGCAGGAGAGGGCGGGGCTTTTCCGGGGGGCGTGGCCCATACGCAGGGCGGAGCCCGCCCCCCGCCGGCCCCGCCCCCTCCCGCAGCCGCGCGGCCCCGCGCCCGCCGTGCCCGTGGACGATGGTGGCGGCCCGGGGCGCTGCCGCCCGCCGCGGAGCGCTGCTGCTGCTGCTGCTCGCCGCCCTCGGATCCTGCCCTTTGCGCCTCGTCCGTGCCGGTGAGTGCCTCTCCGTTCCCCCGCCAACCTACGTCCATGTCCTCTCGCTGCCCCCGCGGATGCTCGTGTTCCCTCCTACGACGAACCCTGGTTCCCTGGTTCCCCCCCTTCCTCCCCCATTATCCCCACTCCCACGAGGGATCAGCATCCATGGGTGCTCATGTTTCTGGGTGGAAGCAAGGTAGGAAATGGCCCCCCACGTAGCCCCACTGGTGTTTCTCATACCCGGGCAGCGCCGCACCGTCACCCCCCTGCCCGCTGCTTCAGGCGGGGGCCTGGCAGCGGCTGGCACCGGCACAGGGCTGGTCCCCAGCAACTGTTTGGGGGGGCTAGAGGGACCCACAGATGTTGACGGGGGCCAGGAGGGAACCACAGATATGGATACTGGAGTCGGGAGACAGCACGGAGTCATGGGAGCGGCCCACAGGAAGCACCTTTATTGGC
Source organism: Platyrinchus mystaceus (assembly GCA_035041135.1). Classification (NCBI taxonomy): domain Eukaryota; kingdom Metazoa; phylum Chordata; class Aves; order Passeriformes; family Tyrannidae; genus Platyrinchus; species Platyrinchus mystaceus. The sequence goes on from JAWWLV010000040.1 coordinate 11,281,773, forward strand.
AGGAAAAAATACTAAAAAACCCCATCAAAACAAAGGAAAAACCAAATAAAGGTGCTACTGTGAACGGGCCATCCAGGGGAGCTGCCAGGAGGGCTGCTCGGGAGGGAGCCCTGTTTGCCCACCTGCCCCATCGCCCTGGGAGCGGCTGCAGCATCGCCCCGCGGGGCTCCTCCGGTGACATTTCTGCTCTCTGCTGGGACAGAAGGAATGGGTGGACTTCGCTCCCTCCCCACAGCACCACCCTCAGCCGCCCTTCTTGTCTACTGAAGCATTGTTTTGGGGCGTTCAGGTTTGATTTGTTTGAGTTTCGAGGTCTGAGTTAGGGCATTTCCCCTCCCGGGGCGTCTGGCACTGGGCGTGCTCCGTGTCCCCTCGCTCTGTGCCCACTGCTGGGGTATGCAGGGCTGCGATGGGCATAAACACCATCCTGAAAACCCTAACCGGCCCTGAGCATTGCTGCTTGCGGGGAAGGCTGGGGCTGCCCGTCACTGCCCACACCAGGGAGGCGCGGTGTCCCGGCTATGGTACGGCCTGTCTCGGGCAGGTGCTTTCTGCCTCGCTGGCGCAGGAGCCGGGAAAGGCCTCCTGGCTCCCAGCATTGTTTGCGGATCCGATATTGTTTCTCTGAGCTGGCTCCCGGCGGGGCAGACGCTGGGCTGGCAGACGCCGGGCAGGCAGCCTGCTGTCAGCCGGGTCCCAGGCTGCCTCACCATGCTCCCGCCTGCTCTGAGGGACAGCGGGAAGGTGCAATAATCGTTAAATCTCCCAGTGAATCAAAACATCTGGATGCTTCCATGCTGGGGCGTTGGAGGTGGAGGTGGGGATGCTGCTGCACTCCCCCTCTTCCCATGAGCCAAGGCTGGGGTGGCCCAGCCAGGGGTACTGCTGGCACAGGAAGGAGACCCATGGGCCTCATTCGAGGTGGAGGAAGGGCAGCAGTGCTCTGGAGGTGATACAGGATGGTTTAGGTTCACTTGCTGCTCCTCAGCTGTTTTTTTCTCTCACGTGTCCCTATCCAGTGCACCTGGCTTTGGGCAGGGCCCTGGCCTCGCCTCATTTTCTGGCTTTATTTCCTGGAACTTGAGTGAGAGCCAGACTGCTCCCCCCTTCTTAAGTAATTGGGTTGACAAGTTTTATCTATTATTATTATTATTATAACAAAAAATATTTTATAAATGTGATGATGGGCTAGAACCCCTTCTTTTAATAATCCTGAACCTCCTGGCCCCACTCCAACAGTCAGCACTTCACATCCCAAACATCCAGAGAAGCAGCTCAGCAAAGCCCAAGTGGTTCTCTCCAGCCCAAGGGACCCATTTGGCCACATGTGACCTGCCAACTCCACATTGCTGCTCCTTCTTGTGCTGCTCTGCTGGGATGCAGATGGGAACATGGATGCTGATGCTGATACCAGCTGCCCCAGCTCTGCGGTGGTGCAGGGACTGCTCAAGGTTCCCAGCTGGGCACGGCAAGGAAGTTCCCATGGCTCAGCCTGTGGGTGAGACTGTCCACCTCTTGGCTTTTCTTTTGCCTGCTTGGCCATTGCTGCACTGGGGAGGTGTGAGAGGCACAGTGGCTTCACAGACCCCCATGCTGACCACTGATGCTGAGACAGCTGTTGGGAGCGAGACAGCAGGGCTGGTGCTGTGTCTGTCGTGCTTGCAAGGCCCTGGCTGCCCTGCCGAGCTCCCTGTGGCTCTTCCCAGTGGGTGAGCAAGGGGTGGTCTCTGAGTGCCCCAACATCCTGCAGATCGGTCTGCAGGAAGCAGCCCCAGCTTTTTCTTGAGGCACAGGGAAGGTTGTCCAAGTCCCCTCGGGAGCAGTTGGCAGTGGTGGGCAATGGTTCTGCTCAACCACTCCATCCCTTTGAGGCCCTCATGGCTGCATGTCAGGGTGTCCTCTGCCACGCTGGTGCAGACCAGGTGTTGCCCCACACTGCAGCTGGGGTGCTGCTCCCCTGGGAGCTGTGTGCCACTCTCAAGTTTAATTTTCCATGCAGTTGTTCTTGGAGACAATGTCCCCACGTTGTTCTCTGGGGTTACATTTGCTGAGCTGGCACCTTTCCATGGGGAGGGAGCTCTGGTGGGGGCTAGGTGTGGGGGAGCTGGGACATGGGGCACAGGCATCCCGTGGGGCTCTGCAGGCCAGTACCCATGCCAGAGACCTGGGCAGGGCTCCATCCACAGGCCTGAGGAGGGCGAATGGGTGGAAAAAGGCTTCTAATATCCCAACTGCAGAATCAGCATCAAGGAAGAGTTTATGGAAGAGACAGGGTGAAAGTCCCTCATCCCTTTCACTGCAGCTGACTGGGGACCCACAAACCCATGTGCATCTCAGCCATGCTCTGTGAGTGCTGGTGCAAGGAGAGCTGGAGCTTGGGGCAGGGAGACCATGGTCCTGGATTCTGGGGCATGTGTAGGGTCAGGTCCTTTCGATCTGCATTTTCCCTGGCAGCTCTGGAGATGGGTCCCCCACCCCAAGGACCCCCCAGTCCCCAGGGGTGCTCAGGTTCTTCCCACAGCACAGAGGGAAGATGTATTGGGGATGTTTGCCTGAAAAGTCTCTTCTGGGCCATGGGGGTATTAAGGGAGGTAATCGGCTTAGCCCTGACAGGCGCTTCCGGGGGGGATACAGGGACAGGGGGGTGACAGTGTGATCAGGACACGGGGGACAGGGAGGTTGGTGGTGGGTGCTGGAGACTAGAGGGGTGACGGGGATGTTTGGGATAGGATGGGTGTTGGAGGTATCAGAGGTGACAGTGTAGCAAGGGCAATGGGAACAGGAAGGGTCACAGGATGGACAGTGTGCTGGGGACAGGAGAAATGTGTAGCTACACTGGGGACAGGAGGGGTCATAGCATGGTGGGGACAGTGGGAATGGTAAGGTTGATGGGGGCTGCTGGGGGCAAGAGTGTCGATGTGATGATGGGGATGTTGTGGACAGGAGGGGCAGTGGGGTGCCCAGAGACAGGAGGGTAATTGGATGGCCTCTCCTCAGATACAAGGTGCTTGGTCCAGGGGCGCAGGGTACAAGTACCTGCCATCAGTCTCATCCCTGCATTAATTCCATAAAAACAGTGCCCCAGCGTTTGGTCCCCACAGGAAGTTCTGAGTCTGCTCAGCGGGACAGTGGCTCCCTCAGGCCGGCTGCCCCCCCAGAACCCCTGGGCCTGGCCCCAATGCCACTGCCAGTGCTGGGGCACGTCCCTTCTGTGCCTGGGTGTTACCCAGCGCTGCTGCCACAGTGACCAGTGCTCCGAATGGCAGCGCAGGCCTGTAATTAGCCACTTTGTGAGCTAATGAGAATTGCAACGGGAAGAAACTGGCCGTTAAGCTTTGAATTGAAGGAAGGAAACACAGCTGGAGCAGGTCCAGGCCCCTGCCTTATCCTGTCCTGGAGCACCACAGGCTGGCAGCTCCCCATCTTAACCCGTGCAGCCGTGGCACGTGCTGGGGTCCCTCCTGCACTCATGGAGGATGGCAAAGCCTTTGTGGGGGGAGATTTGCTCTTTGAGTGGGAACCCATCTCTCTAGATGGGTAACATGATAGGTGACATGTCAGCTGAGGGTTGGCAGGGACCATGGCTCATAGTGGGACAGTGGTCCCCTGGGATCCTGGCCCCTGTTCCCTTACTATAGAAAGGAGACTGTGCTGGAGGTGGAGACAGGAGGTATGGAAGGTACAGCTCTGCAGTGCACCCATAACACCTATGAGTGCTGCCTGGGCTCGGCTGGGGGTCAGCAGGGGAGCGTTCCTGGGGAGCCCATAGCTCTTGTGTGCAGGAGGAGGAGCTCTGCCTCGGGGATTTCATCATCTCGCATCTGTTGGGGATTATTTCCCAGCCACCTGCTAAATTGGGAGAGAGGGCAGTCCCAGTGAGCTGCTGTAAGGGCACCTATCCTGTGACTGTCATTCCTGGTTTCCTGGCTAGGATGGAGAGGGTTTCCCTGAGCTGGCTCTTGCTGTGGGGCATAAATCCCCAAATCTCTGGGTCCAGCTCTTTCAGCACCATGTGCAGTCCTTTTCCAGGAGCCCTGAGATGCTGTGTTCACCAGCACCCCTGGGATGCAGCTGTGCATCCCGTGAATCCCCAGTTTCTGGGTTGATGGGGCCTCAGTTTCTGGGCTCTGCCCCATGGGACATGATGACCCCACAGGTCTTTATCCCTGACAGTGGCTGAGTCAGCACGGTCGCAGCCACAGGTGCAGCCCCAGTTGGGTGGGGAGCTGTGGCCCCTGTGTTTCCACCTGCCTCTGGCCTTGCATGTCCACTGGCACGTGGTGCCCTCCTGGGGTGCCCTTGCCAGCCCTTATTCCAAAGGCTGTTGTTCCATTGGCTGTTCCTACAGACATAAAGGTCGGCCCCTATCACCCCAGTAGTCATGGGTAAGGGGCTGTGTCCCCAGACACTTGTTTCAGGCTGGTGGGAGCGCCAGGGCTGGTGCCAGGCAAGGAGTGGATGAGAGGAGCTGGACAGACAGGCAGACTCCCCACCCTGAGCAAAACTGCCACCAATCTCCAAGGGTATTTCATCAGCAAAATCATGCCAGTGCCTCTTTCTCAAAGGCTGCAGGATGTCTCCAGTGACAGCATGGGCCGCAGCAGGGGGTGGGAGGGCTTTGACTTTGCAAAAGAGCATCTGGCATAGGTGGGCACAGTGGTGCTGTTCCTCTGGGCGGGTACTTCCAGCCCGGCAGTGTGATCACGTGGGAGCCTATGGCTGCTTGCAGATGGCTGAGATGTGCTGAGCTGTGCTGGCCCCTGCCCTAGCAGCTCCTCATATGCATGGGCTGCCCTCTCTCACCTCCCCACCATCAGCAGTGGCTCCACAGGGAGAGCTTGCTTGAGGCTGTGTCTCTGCTGTGGCTCACTGAGCTGGTGAGCCCCCTTTAGGTGGTGCCCTGCTGATGGGCCAGTGCCCAGGAGTGCCAAGAGGAAAGAACTGGACCCCAGCTCTTCTCTCCAGACTGCTCAGTACTTCAGGTGGGTCCCTGGTGCCAGGGCTGCCCATTCCCTGCCATGCCAGCACAGCAAGGGTCCAGCACTATGCTGTGCTGCCCATTGTGGTGTCTCAGAGCACCCCAGGGATGCAAAGAGGGGTCCACATGCCAGTGCTTGCTCTGCACTGTGGCCCTGGTCACCAGCTGCTTCACCCGTGGCATGGTGCCAAACCTGCCCAATAGAAAGGGAATTAAAGAACCCCACCTGTGCCCCAACCCCAGCCTCGTTGGGCTCAGGGCAGGTGTGAAGCCTGCTGGTTTTTACTTCGGCAAAACCCGATAAACAAGACCTTAAGGGGGAGCTTCAAAGAACAGCCAGATGCATTATGAAATGGGGTGGCACCAGGAACAGCCTGGGGTCCCTGACACGGGTAGATGTGCAGTCAGCAAAGCAGAGCCAGCAGCAAGTTTGGGCAGGCAGCCCCAGGGAAGTGGCGTGTGGCACCTGGTTTGCCTTTTGCTCTTTTTTTTATTTCTTCTCTTCCTGAATATCTGAAACCACTTGTGGCTGGAGACTGCCTGGCACAGTTGGGGCACAGGAGTATGCAGTGGTGCACATCTCGGATGCAGAACAGCCTTTGCAGGGCTGGAGCTGGGGCTGGCAGTGCCCAGGGGTGTTGAGGCTGAGGTACCAGCCCAGAGACAGGCGGGGGTTGATGGGATGGCCTCTCCTCAGGTACAAGGTGCTGGGTCCCTGGGTGCAGGGTACAGTACCTGCCATCAGTCTCATGCCTGCATTAATTCCATAAAAACAGTGCCTCAGCACTTGGTCCCCACAGGAAGTTCTGAGTGGCTTGAGTTCTCATTTGGCTTGATGTCCCCCTCACCTGCCACAGGCAAGGAGGGCCACATCCTCTGCTGCCTCCTGGCTCTGCCCAGTCCCTGCTGGTGTCTGAATCCATGGTTTGCTGGAGCTGTTTCCATCCGTCCAGGTGCCATCTCCCCTTCCCACAGCCCTACCACTCCAGCCCTTGCACGGCAGGCAGGCTGCCAGGGCAGGGAACAGGCATTTTTCTGGCCATTTAGGGAATGTGAGCAGTTATGACACAAAATCCCACTCCCTCAGCCTGGTGGAGACTACTTGGTGCTGCCCCAGCCTGGGATCACAGGAGCAACTTGGGATTTCAGAGTACTTGTAAATGGAGTCTCCTCTAGAGCAGGGAGAACACCGGCCACTGGGAGGTGATGTGCTTGGGGATGCCAAGGGTTTGGCATCTGCTCACCTCTGCAGAAGCCTCACTCAGCCCCTCCTTTCTCTTCCTTACCCCTTGGCATTGAACCTGGAGCAGGGCATGGCTCTGGAAGCCCACTGTGATGCCCTCAGGGCTGCAGAAGGATGCACACTTGTGCTGCCTGTGTTCCGGGGCTCCACACTGGTGGCCCCAAAGCATCGGCAGCAGGGTGGGTGTGGGTTGGGTGCTGATGGGGCCATTTCCCATCATTCCTAGTTGTTGCTGGTGGGAGTGTTCCCTCGTTGGGAGCAGAGTGCAGCGAGGTGTTTGCTGTACAGGCAGGGAGAATGCTGCCACGGGGTCCCTGTGGAGGTCCCTTGTCCCCCAGTCTGCGGCATGGGGCTGCTGACACTGTCCTTTGGACATGAAGAAGCTGTGCTGGAGATTGTCTCTGCTGGCTGAGCCAGATCTCAGTGCCCACCAGCTGCAGCTGCGAGCCAAGATGTGAGCCACAATGGCCTCGGGGACAGGAGCTGGTGGCATGTGGCCTCTGCCTGACTAAATCTGCTGAAGCACAAAGCAGTCACTTCCAGCTGCTCCCTCTCGGTGGAATGGCATGGGCCAGTGCTGATGCAGGATGCAGGGCCAGACTGGTGGCCCTGGCCGTGCCACATGCTCCATCCCCAGCAGTGACGTGATGTGGCCAGTGTCCCCCCACTCCCAGCTTACGGGGTCAGTATTGCAGAGAGCCCCGCTCCGCTGCCTCCACACGTGGGAGGGGGCTTGACTGCTGCATTTTTGGGGTCAGGAGCACAGAGGTGATGTGAGCAGCTGCTGGCAGTGGTAGGGCTCCCATGGGGATTGCCTAAGCAGTGGTGCCAACTGTGCCCAGGAGCGGAGATTGCTCCAGGACTGCAGCTCAGCCACCGTATGGTGTCTGACCTGCAGTCACGGTGTAACCCCTGTGGTCAGGACGTGTCACCCGTGGCTGCTGTATGCAAAAGGAGTGGTGCCAGGGCTTGGTACCCCAAGCATCCAGCCTGCCATTGGCTGTGTTACTGCAGCTGTCGGCAGTCATGCCGTGACCACCTGGCTCGCCTTGGGGGAAGCCACATCCCTGGGCACAGGCAGTGGAGCTGGGGCACTGGGGTGCATCAGCAGCCCCTGATCCTACCTGCTGCTGGACAGGCTGTGGGCCATGGGAAGTGAGACCTCAGGGGCTGGAGTGTGGTGGGGAGCATCGCATCAGCCTGCCTGCCCAATGCCTGCCTGTCTGCCTGCCCAAGGCCTGCTCCAGAGCACTCCTTCGGAGCCAGGAGCAATTTGTAGAGCCAGGAGGGAGCCCCAGACAGTGCCAGCTGGCAGAGGAATTGCTAGGAGGGCCAGCAGGCTGCAGGCAGGGCCCACAGCAGCTCCCACATCACCTGGCTGGAGGAGGAGGATGAGGAAGAGGAGGAGGAGTGAGTGACCTTGGAGTGGAGCTGGCAGACACAACACCACTGTAGGCCCCACCGGAGTTGCTGCCACTGCTGGGGCTCTGTCACACCCTCAACATGGCCTTTCCTCAGCCACAGTCATGCACCAGTGTGCAGGGGCTCAGTGCGGAAGGGAGACCTGCATCCCTGCTCCCCAGACACCCCAATATACCCCCATGCCCTGGCTCAGTGCCCATGTCTCACCAGGGGCATATCCTGCTGCCATAGGGGCACTGGACCCCAGTGGTCCTGGGCAGGTATTGCTGGTGCAGGGATTGTGAGCACTCACACCAGTGCTCAGCACTACTTACTTGTCTTCTTACATTCACTTTTATCTCTCTATCTGCGGCAGTGACGCATTGAAGGCAGCCCCTGCTTCCCGATGTCCTCCTCGGGTTTATTTTTGTTTCTTTTTCACCTGTATGTTTTGGCATGAGTGTGGAAGAGCTACTTCACCCAGGCTGTGACTGCCAGTGGCTCCATGCCCTGCCCAGGCACCCCCGTCACAAGCATTCTGCTGTCCCCGAGTCCCACCCCAGGTGCCCAGCATGTCTCTTCCCAGGGTGGGTCCTTGGGGATGGGGGATTGTGCTCAGCTTTCCCCCATGGATAACACATCCAGGGGCCATGGACACACACCTTGCAGTTCACATACCCACATTTCCTCCTGGGCACGGGTCTGTTCCCACTTATGTGTGTCCCTAGCTTGTCCCCACCCACTGTCTGTGCTGGCTTCAGGGTGTCCTATGCACCTCCTCCAGCACTGGCAGCTCAGCACAGCCCTCAGCTTGGCTTAAGGGGTTACCCCAGTTGTGCTGGGCTGAACACGCTGCCCACCTGCATGGGAGCTGCGCACCATGGCAGGGCAGTGACAGCAGTTGGAGCATCCCCCTGCTCCCAGCGCCCCATGTCATTGCTCGCTCCTCTGGTCTGTACCATCCTGCCAGTAGGTCCGTGCTGCCCTTGCATCCCCATCCTTCAGGATCCCAGCCTGAGCCCCTCCTGACCATCCCACCTGTGGGCTGGCCTTGTTGGGCTGCATTGATGCCAAGCATGGTTGGGGGGGGCATCCCAAATTCTCCCGGATTCGACAACAGCCTCATAGGTGCAGAGACAAGATGGGGCGGCTGCAGTGGGCATGCTGGCACTGGCACAGGTGGGTGGCATGGTGGTGATACGGCCACAGCTGGGTGGAATGTGCTGGGGCACAGTCGGGACCCATGTTCTGTGCCAGTTCCAGTACCCGCCTTTGGGTGGGTGTTCAGGAGGGTGAACCTGTGGCCAGGGCACTGGGGAACCAAGGGGTGGTGGGAAGGGTCGGGTACACCCCAACATGGGAGCTGGACCCCACCAGCTTGAGAATGGACAGATGGTACCTACCCCCCCGGGCATGTGTGGGTGTGCAGGGCTGGGGCAGCATGGGGGGGCAGGGTGTGACAGCCCCCCAGGGTGACAGTGGTCAGAGTTGGAGATGCCCCTGTGGCACCTGGATTCTGGCACACGCAGCACTCAGACCCTGTCACGTAGCATGGCATTGAGGTGCCCACTCCACCAGCACAGGGCTCTCACTGCTGGGCTTTGAGGTGGGCTACGAGAGTGGCAAAGCCCCATGGGCCCCCTCAGCCCACAGGGTGCCCACGCAGTGATGCCAGCTCACCATCCACTGACTGGTGACACATGGGGAGCTCTGAATTGCAGCCTGTGACAGCTGGGCAAGCACAGCTCATTCCTCAAACAGAGATAACAGTCTTTGCTGGGATCCAGCCTGGGCTTTATTTATTTACCTGGTTGCTGGACTCTGGCTTGGGGCTTGTGCTCTGGCTTGTGCCCACGTATCCCCTCCCACACCCCAAGGTGGCTCTGAGGGTGTTGTCGAGGTCTGGCACTCCAGGGTGACCCATGTTGGGGTGGCTTACTCCGCCAGTCACCAGCTTTTGGCAGCACCTGTTTTGGGGGAAAGTGTTTCCGCAAGCCTGTGGCACAGGCAGGGACGCTCTGTGTCCCCCTTGGTGACCCACAGGGCTGTGGCATGTTCCCAGCCTGGGGCTGTGCAGTGCCACAACTTCCTCCTGCCCCTCATTTTTAAACAGAGCGGCCTTGAGAGTAACCCCAGAGAGGTGCAGCCAGTAACCAAGTCCAATTTCTGTGCTTGAACACCTGATTATTTTCCCATTAGGCACTAATTGCCCCCCAGCCACCTGGCTAAGGCCCACGGCAACCCCGGGGAGCAAACCCAGCTCCCATGAGCAGGGTGGGCTCTGCCTCCCACCTTGAGCGAACACCCTCCAGGTTGCTGTGCCTGGTGTGGGGTTCAGCCAGCCCTAAAATTGCAGCTGCTGAGGAGAAACCTCTACAATGAGGGCAGCTCTGCCCCTGACACTGCCAGCCAGGAGGGGAAGTGATGAGTGCCTCGGGGGGTGCAGTGGGGAGCAGGCTGGGGGTCATTAGTAGCAGTTGCACCCTCTGGTGAGCAGTTTGATGGTGAAATATGGCCATGCAGAAGGATGGGTTGCTGTGGGTGGCATATCCCATTCATGTGGCTTTGGGGTGACATCCCTCCTGTGCCCTTGCTGGGGGAGCAGAACTGTGATGATTCGTGTCTTGGCAGTTCCTTCTTGTTCCAGGACTCTCAGTGTGCACAGGGTGCTGCCTCCCTTGCCCCTGGTGTGCTGCAGTGATGGGGATCAGGACAGCCCCCGTTGGGGTGCCCCTCCTCGTGGGGTGCTCAGTGCCAGGGCTGCCCCCACTGTTGCCGTCCCCGGGGTGCAGGACAGGCAGATGGCAGGTGCGTTGCTGGTGCCAGTGTGGGTGGCGAGGGCTGGCAGGGCTGGCTTGGGGTGCGTGGGCTGGTGCTGGAAGCCAGCTCCTGCCGTGACTCATTGCAGGCCGGGGGCGGCCAGCCTGGCCCTGCCCCCTACCCAGTGCTGCCTGCAGGAACACTATAGGCCTGGCCACGTGTGACAAGGTGAGGGGCAGGGTAGGGCTGTGTGCTGCACCCCCATCCAGCTCTGCTTCTCATCCAAATGCACTCCCTATCCAGCTGCACCTCTCATTCAGCTGCACACCTCCTCCAGCTGTGCCCCCTCCAGCTGCACAGCCCCATCCAGCTGTTCGTCTCTGCCTCACATTCAGCTGTGCTCCCCATTCAGTTGTGCCCCATCCAGCTCTGCCTTCCATCCAGCTGTGCCCAGCCTGAGTGCTGGGCATACTAAGCGGAACCTGGTTCCACACTGTCACCAGCTTTTGAGGGAGGGACACTCATGCTCATGCTGTGGCAGGACCAGCAGTGTCACCATCAAAAACAGGCCCCCGCTGAAGGTGACACCTGAATCCTGGCCCTGCATGTCACTGTCCTGCCTGGTCACAGTTCCTCCCTTCAGCTCTGCACATGGTTTGCCACCATCACCCAGTCCAGGACTCAGCTTTGTATAGGACATGGGGACTCTGGGTCCCCACAGGAGGTCCTGCTGGCCTGAGCCTGGCTGGGGTGATGAACCAGGGTGCTCCCTTCCATGGCAGCGCTGCCATGGCATGATGGGTCAGGTGAGGTGGAGCACAGGGGGCTCATGCCTGTTCCCAGGAAGTGGAGATGCCCCGGGGCTGACATGGACATGAGACGCCCCACGACACTGCGGGGGAGGTTTGGGGTGCAGTGCTGGGAAGGGCTAGCTCTCACTGCTTCCCCTGGGCAATGCTGAAGGGATGGGATCCTAATTGCTAGTGCTAGCGCTGACCTTTCACAGCTCCACTGAGGCTTTGGGGCGTTGATTTGGGACTTTTGGTTTGACAGTCACCACATGAGCTTCAGTCTGTGCTGGTTGGATTTCAGGTCCCTGTGTGGGGCAGGCTGGGGTAGGAGACCCTGGTCACTGCCAGCTCTGCGGGGCTCAGGGTGTCCTGTAGCACATCCTGCCATGAGATGGTGACAACCCTGGGGCTGGGGACCTGTGTGGGAGTATGGACACTGGCTGCTCTTCCCTGAGGCAGCAAACTTGCAGGTCATGGAATCACAGGCTATCTTGAGTTGAAAGGGACCCGTAAAGATCATTGAGTCCAACTCCTCGGTCGTTAAGCTTGTGGTTAATTGCAGCCAGTAATAGCTTTCTGGAGGCAAAGCAGGGCCAAGAGGTGGCTCTGGTGAAGCCTATCCATACCTGGGAGCTGCAGCAGGAGCATCTTGAGGCAGCTGGATCCCATTCCAAGAGGCCATGGACAGACCTGGAGGCACATCTGACCCCTCTCCTCCTCCTGAGCTCTTTTCTCCTGTCCCCACAGCAGTGTCCTGTCCCCGGAGCCTGGACTGTGCCCTGCAGCGCCGAGAGTTCTGCCCACCGGGGTCAGGTGCCTGTGGGCCCTGCCTGCCCCCCTTCCAGGAGGATGACCACGGGCACTGTGTTCAGAAGCAGTTCTCACCCAGTGGTAGGTACACCCACCCTTCAGCAGTGCCTTCACACCTTGCCTGCACACCTGCCCCTCACCTCTGCAGCTGTGGGAGGTTCTGTGCCTCAGGGCAGCAACCTGCCCCAGCAGCACCCCATCCTCTGCTCTCTCCTTTTCATAGCAGCCTTATCCCTATGGGGATGGCTGCTCTTCTCCCTCTCACCCCGCTCACCGCAACTGGGGGGTGGTTTTGGAGTCAGCAAGGAGCACATGGACCCCACTCTGCTCCACATGCATCCTCCTTGGGTGACTGCATGTGGCCTTGCCAGCACCTCAGGGTCCCAGGACCGCTGGGGACAGGACGGGGCCAGGCGGCTTCTGGAGCTCTCTGGGGTCTTGCCTGGCTGTTCCAGGGTGCAGTCTCTTCAGAAGCAGGGAGGCAGTTTTCAGCACCCAGAGCTGTGAGTTATGCTGACCCTGTGGTCGAGACAAACAGATGCCCACGGCCTCACCCATCCCGGGGCTGAGTTGAGACATTGGCCTGTGGTTCAGGGCTGCTGCCTCCTGCTTGGGTGATGCCCAGCATCCAGGAGGGCTGGAGTCAGCAGCTCCAGGCAGGACCATGCCTGCCTGCACACTACAGTACTAAAGGCTGTGCAGAGTATTATTCTTGGCTCCTTTCCCGAGGAATATGAGGGGCTGTGACAGGCTGGGTGGCTGCACTGTGCCAGTGGGCAGAGAGACAGGCAGCATCCTGGGAGCAGCAGCCCATGGTCACCCATCCCACTGCTGCTGCAGTAGATGGAGGGTGCTACTGGTGCAGCCATGGCACTTGTGCCCCAGTTCGGCTGCAAAGACAGTGCCAGGCACAGGCATTTTTTAGCATGACCCTCAACTCTTCATACCTCTTGGAAAGCTGTGTCAGAGCTGTTTCTCTGTCCTCTTGTTGTGGGCTTTTATGCCAGTTCAACGTGCAGGTGAATGAAGACTGTAATTAGGGCTCCACACAATTATTTTGCCTATAACTATAGTGGAGCAGCCTCTGTGTCTGGGGAAGAGGCCAGGACTGGCCATGCCCTTGGGCTGCTCCTGGTGTGTTCTGCTGGAGACCATCTGGATGCAGGGTGGCAGCTCTGGAGCACCTCTGAACCACCTCCTGCTGCAGAGCATATTAGCATCTCCCCCTAGCCTGCCCTCCTCCATCTGCTTTTCACTCCTGTTGCCCCCAAAAGCCACTTGGTAAGGGGGTCCCAAGTCCTGGGGAGCTTCCAAAAACATGCAGGGTGGCTTGTCCTGTGCCAGGCAGGATGGAGAAGTGCTAGTCACTGACCCAGAAAGGCAGCTCCCCTGGCATTTGAGTTCCATGCAGACTTAGAGGGGTCCTCTGGGTTTTGGGGGACTGCTTTATGTTCTTGAGCATATCCAGGGTCCTGTCAGGGGGCAGCCAGAGCTGCTCTTTGCCCATGGCTTAGCCTGGGTAGGCACATGGGGGTGGCAGAGCCCAGCATGCCTTTAGTGTCATTCCTCATGGCAGGAGGATCAACCTGTAAATCAGAAAGGAGACCCCAAAGTGAGGCCCTTTGGCTGCAATGGGAGCGACAGCTGGAGGGGTTGAGAGGGGATGGCACAAGGATGGGGTCCGGGCTTGGCATTTGACAGCAATCAGGGGTCCATCCCCCCTGCCATGGGCTCCTTATCCACAAGTATCAAATGGCTTTGGCAGTTGTTCATATTTTATTTTTTAATGTGAAGTCTTAGGAGCAAATTCCCCTCTCAGAAGGGCTGCACATGCACTGGCATCTCCATAGCAACCCAGATCCTTTCTGAAGAACGCAGCCACAGTTGTATCTTCACCCGGAGAGAAACAGGACCACGGCACCATCCTCTGAGGACCCACTCTGGGAGGATAGCAACCATCTGGGTCTCTCCCAGCCCCATTCTATTGTCCCATGCAATGCCACTAGCTTGTGGCAGCAAAAGTGTGGGTACTGGGGTAAATGAAAAAGGGGGATCCCTTCCCAAATCCTCTGTTTTAGCATCCTGAGGATGCCCAGCTCCTCTTGGCGGGGAGGCACCAATTTTTTTCAGTGAGGGCTTTTACATCCTGCCTGTACCTTGATCTGGCAGCATCATTGGAGAAGGCTGCAAGGATGAGGAGGGGCTGTGATAGCTGCATTTTGGGGGGGATGCAAAGCAAACAGAGGGGACTGCTGTGCGTAACCCTTTAAAGGGGTTGCCCCTTTGCTGTGTGGTTAGGAATCGTTGAGCCATTTGCAACTGCTACTGATGCTGATACCGGGATCCCAGCTGCTGCCGGATCCCTGGCAGGAGCATGGGCAGGAGCTGGGGATCCTCTCCCAAGAGCAGCTTTTTGGGGTAAAAAGCATCATTTAGAGTCTCAAGAGCAATGCATGTGAGTGGTGTGTTCATGCCATTGGTGGGGGGGTCTCAGCATACCTGGCACAGACAGCATCAGCATGGAGGTGAGATGGGATGCATAGAATCTCAATGCAGTGCATCCTACAAGCTGGCTGCCTGTACATGGCTGGTGCTGTCTTTGCACAGGGGTCTGAGCCCCCCAAAATCCCATGCACACCATGGTGCTGCATGTGTCTGTGCTGTGCTGGGTTTGAGTGATGTGCTTCGGGCTGGTGGGTCCCATCTCTGCTTCCACTTGACCAGCACAAAGACCCACCAGGCTGCAGGAAGCACTTTGGGAACAGGGGGAAAAGGGGATCTCAGCTTACATATAGGGAGGTTCCCTCTTTCCCACTTGCCGAGCTGCCAGCACTAAGGAGGGTGTCAGCCATCCTGGGGCAGGACTGTAGAAATCAATGGATTTATGCCCTCCTGTGAAAATTGTCAGCCTCAAATTTCCTCTGCCCAGGGCAGAAGTCACACTTGTCTCTCCTTGGTCCCCGCTGTCCCCAAACCATCACGGTAACTGGTGAGACCTCGATGTGTGTTCCAGGGTTGAGCCCTAAGGAGGGAGAAGCCCTGAGGAGGGGCCGGGGGCAGAGGGGAGGGGCTGCGGGGCTCTGTGCCATCCTGGCTATGCTATCCTGCTGCAGGCGGCAGTGGGACCTACCATGAGAGGGCACCCACTCCCTGCACAGGCCCTGCCTGCACCTCTGAGTGCCCTGTGCATGTCCTGTGTGTCCTGTGTGCCCTGTCCCTGCCCTGCGTGCCCCATGTGCTTGGCCATACCCTGCCTGTCCTGGTCCTCCCCAGCATGCCCAACGCACTGCAGCATCTCTGCTCCTCCTGTTCCTGGGACAGTCAGGCAGGAATTGGGGCTCAGCCTGGCCCCCTGTTCCCTGTAGCAGCTCGGGGCAAGTGTCTCACCTGGGAATCAAGCTGCTGGTACCATCTTGCCTTTCTATGTCTGTATTTATCCTCCGAGGTTTTCCACAGGTGATAACCTGAATATGGGCAGAGGGAGCAGGGATAGCGATAGGGATTGGGATGGGAACAGGGATAGGACAGGGATGTCTCTGCCTTTGAAATTGAGATTACTCCTGTTAAAAGCAGTGGTGAATGTCAGAGCTGGACTCTGCTCAGTGAGCCTGAAAAGAGCAGCTCCATTCCTGCTCCATGCTGTCACCCTGTGGGTGGGCACTTCCAGGCTAGAGTGGGGCTCCTGCCTGTGCCTGATGCCACAGGAGCCCTCTGCAGGTTGAATGTCCCTGGTGAGCACTGTGCATGAGATACCACCCATGAGATGCTGGGCCAGCCCCTGGGGATACAGGATGCTCCTTGCTGCATGGGGCACCCCTACTCCCTTCCCAAAGGGGCTGCATCCTACCAGGCAGAAATCAGCCCCTCTGCTGGAGCGAGGGCTCCCACACTCTGTTGGACAGCCCAGCTGAGCCCTACTCTGGGGTGGCTCCAGGGCCCCTGGGCTGTAAAGAACAATTTTGGGTGAAAACCAGTGTTCAGGTGTCCCCTGCCTGCAACTCACCCTGCTGGAGCTGCCCCTCACCCCCGTGGCAGCAGGGCAGCGGTGGGGTGTCTGTCCTGGTCCAGCTCCCATCCCTCCATCCCTCCACACTCAGGGCTACTGTGTGGCCCCGGGGGCAGGGCCATGAAGCAGGTCCTGCACAGCAGGTGCTGGCACCTTTCCTGCTCCCACAGGATCTGCAGGACCTGCTGCCTCTGTCACAGAGGCAGACACTGTTGCTCCTTCAGCCTCCAGCATTGGTGGGATGAAAAATCCCTCCAAAAGCAGCAAGAACACACATGGATCCCAGGTCCCAGCTTCGGGAGGGCTGCATCTGAGGGGGCTCAGACTCACCACCACCTGCATCTGCTGGAGCTGGGATGCAAGCCCCTTCTTGAGGGGGCCTAGGGGTGGGCACACGGCTGCACCCTGCAGTGCCTGCCTCATGCACACACTCTCCCACAGGACGGACCTCCATTCCCAGCTTGGAGGAAGAAATTGATTTTCTGGCAGATGTGCTGGCCAGGCAAGAGGCTCCTCGCCACCACCCAGTGCAGGATGGCAGACCCAGGAGTAAGTGCTCTCTCCCTACTCCCAGTGGTGCCAGGGACCCCATGGCAGCCAGGTCCTGCACCCCAGGCTGGTTTGCCCTCCAGAGCTGCTCACAGCTCTGCCTTGTCCTGCAGCCACACTGGTGCCCTATGGCAGCAGACAGCGCCTGGCCAGCGGGCTGAGAGAGGGGCAACTGCAGCCAGGTCCTACCAGCACCGCAGCAGGCGCCACCCTCCCCACCACTGCCACGGCCCAGAAGAACCCGGTGGAGGCATCCCCCATCCCTGCAAATGACAACATGGTGCTCGGTGAGACCCCGGGAACTCGTGGGAAGGGGTTTATCACCCTCACCAGGGAAGCATGGGCTGGTGGCATTGTGCCACTGGCTCATCTGCTGTCCCTCGGTGACCCCTCTGCCTCCACAGGGCTGATCGTGGTGTGCACAGTGGCCGGGATCTCAGCGCTGATCGTGGCAGCCATCTGCTGGTGCAGGTGAGCCGGGGCCGCCAATGCCAACCAGTCCCTTGGTGTCCCTGTGCCCTGGGCAGTGTATTCCCATGCTTCCCAGGCATGAGGGGTTGGAGGAGAGGCAATAGCTGCCCTTGCCAGTTCCCCCCAGCCATGGTGTCTCCTGGCCGGGGTGGGAGGACAGTGGTGAAACATCCCCATGCCAGGTGCAGGCTCCTGGGAGTGGGTGGCACGTGTTGTGGGCATCGCTGTAGCACTGGGTGCTCACACTCCCAGCACACTGTTGCCTCGTACCCAGGCCCCATGGGATGGAGGTGGCTATGCATGGGGGTGCCACCTGTCATGGGTGCCATCTCAGGGACCAGGGATGTGAGTGGGAGGACTGAACCCCTGACTGTCACTGACACAGGAATGGAGTCATTTGTTCCTATAGCTCCCAACTTATGCTAGGATGGACTAGAGAAGTAATTGTCCCTATTCTGGGCACTGGCGAGGCACTTTGAATCCTGGGGTCAGTTTTGGGCCCCTCACGACAAGAAAGACATTGAGGGGCTGGAGTGTATCCAGAGGAGGACAGTGGAGCTGTGGAAGGGTCTGGAGCATAAGTCTCATGAGGAGCAGGTGAGGGAGCTCGAGGGGGTTGGGGGGGGAGGGGAGGGGACTCTGCCTGGAGAAAAGGAGACCTTCTCACTCTCTGCAAGTCCCTGTCATAGGAGCCAGGTGGGGGTTGGCTCTCCTGCCAGGTAACAAAGTGACAGGACAAGAGGAAATGGCCTCAAGTTGTGTCAGGGAGGTTTAGGTTGGATATTAGAAAGGGTGGTCAGGCAGTGGAACAGGCCTACCCAAGGAGGTAGTGGAGTCACCATCCCTGAAAATGTTCAGAAAACGTGGATGTGGCACCTGGGGACATGGTTTAGTGATGAACTTGGGAGTGCTGAGTTTCTGATGGACTTGATGACTTTAGAGGGCTTTTCCAGCCTTAGTGATTCCATGATTTCGATTCTCCTCCCCGGCAGGCTGCAGAAGGAGGTCAGGCTGGCACAGAAAGCAGACTACTCGACCCAGCGAGTGGCCAGCCCCCTGCCCTACGACAAGATCTCGGTAAGGCACGTCCCTCCCTGTGGGGTTTTTGGTGCTCTGCTTGGAGGGATTCCCACACGGTGTAGGCCCCCCACCAGTCAGGCTGGGGCACTCCAGAGCCTGGCTTCCACAGCTGTTCCTGCTCTCTCTGCAGCCTGGGGACAAGACGCTGGCTCAGAGCGCCCAGATGTACCACTACCAGCACCAAAAGCAGCAGATGATCTCCCTGGAGAAGTAAGCAGCCCGTCAGGAGATGGCATGTCCTGCCCTTAATTGGAGTGCCCCTAATCATCCCCCTGGGTTTCACCCCCTCTCTACATTCTCTCTCTTTAAGATGAGACTGGATGTGGCACTTAGTGCCATGGTCTAGTAACCACAGCAGTAGTGGATCAAGGGTTGGACTTGATGATCTCAGAGGTCCTTTCCAAGCCGGCTGATTCTGTGATTCTCCCCCCCAGGCATAAAGAGGAGCCCAAGCTGCCAGACTCTGCATCCTCTGATGAGGAGAATGAGGATGGAGACTTCACCGTGTATGAGTGCCCTGGGCTGGCTCCGGTATGTGGGCTCAGGGGAGCTGGTGGTCCCTGGGGGTCCCTGTGCATGTGGGGGGGATCCAACATGTGCCTGGGATGTGCAGTTGCTTGTAAGGACCTTTTTCCAAATGTTCTTCATCAAACCTTGAGGTAGTCCAGCCCCCCTGTTCCCACCCATTGGAGCTTTCCAGTGGGCAGGAGTGCATGTTCTGGCACAAGGCTTTTCCCTGGGAGCAGAGAGCCAGAGCAGCCCTTGGCACACCTGACCCACCATCCCTGTGGTGCCAGGGACACGGTCACCTCAGGCTCCTGAGCACCAGGACTGGAGGGGCTTGTCCTAGTGCCACCCCAGCGTCTGGAGCATGGACCTGTGACCCGTCAAAGCCAGGAACGTCCTCCCTGGCTGGCAGGGGACCCCGGGGAAAGGCACCTCCTAACAGCCCTGGGTACAAAGAGCACAAAGGGCTGGTGAGGGGCCTTTCACATGGTAATAGCTGCGGAGCCCGGCCATCAGGGCCCAGATGGAGGGCCATCACTGGGTCTTTACAGGCCCATTAAAGAGCACTTGATGGCAGGGAGGCAGGCAGTCTGGACAAGGCACCCCATTCCTGCTGGGGGGCCCATCCTGGGATCCCCAGTCTGAGCAAGGAGCCCTATTCCTGCCAGCCAGCCTGGGAATGCTGTCCTGCGATCCCCAGCCCAACTGTGGGATCCCATTCCTTCTAGGACCTTGGGTTTTACACATCACCCCACCCCAGTACCCCTAGCTCCACCTGGCAGGGAAGTAGCACCTTTCCAGGAGTGATGAGGGTCCTGGTGTGTATCACCCCATCGCAGTCCACTAGGTCACCCCCCTCCTGCCTCGTCCCTGCCGCGTTGGGGTTCAGACCCAAACCCCTTGGAATGGGGCAGCTGAACCTCAACTGTTTTCTGACCTCCTGCCTTTTCCTTTTCCCATCCCACTCCCTCCACCACGACAGACTGGAGAAATGGAAGTGAGGAACCCGCTGTTTGACGACTCCTCCTTACACCCCTCCAACCCCAAGTCACACCAGTAACACCCCTCCAGACTCCTGCACCCGAGCTCGCTACAGACTGTGCCTGCAGCCGGGCCCGCGGCGGGGCGGCCGTGCCGGAGGGGCACCCACAGCCCCCGCGCTGCCAGACTGTTCGACGCCTGCCCAATAAACACCCACTAACAGCTATGGGAGCGGGGATCGCCCCCGTTTCCAGCGTCTTTGTCCTCTTTGCTGCTGTGATCGCGTCCCTACCTCGCCCTTTGCTCACTGCCCTCGGGGACACGCCAACCCTACACGTGGCGGGTGGCTGCTGCTTTGGCACAGAAACTGGGGGGTCTGCGGCACTGTCTCTTTGCAGCTGGCTTTAAGGAGGGGGCTGCTGCCCTGGCTGCAGCTAGGCTGATGTGCAGCAGCTGGGAAAGGAGTGGAGAGAGAGTTAGAAAGCAGGAGAGGGCCAGAAGGGGTGGGCATGCTCATGTCTGGCATCAGGGCTGCCAGCCTGCCCAGAGCCCCTCTGCCAGGGATGGAGCCTTTCCTTGGAGCAAGTGGCATCACTAAGGGCTTCAGTGCCCATTCTACCCCCTCCTTCCCAGCCTGGGCAGCCCCTGGCAGAAGGATAGTGCTCTGGGAGCCAATGGCAGGAGCAGGAGCAGCTCAAGCAGGTGCTGGCATCACTCCCCAGGATGCTCCTTCAGATGCTGCCCCGGGGTGCAGACAATCCCAGTGCCACTGTGGCCTGGGAGCCCATGCCAGGCAGTGCTGGCAGAGGATGAGCTTTTTCTACCCCAGGCCTTGATGGGGTGAAAGCTCGGAAAAAAGGTTCAGGGTTTTGTTTTTAAGCCTGTGTGGCTGTGGGGGAGGAAGGAGCAGGACTGGAGGAAGCAGGGGTGGCTGGGAGGGGTAGCCAAGGCATGGGGGCTTTGCTGTGCTACTTCAGATCTCATGGAGCCCATGCCCTGGCATCATCCCTGTGGAGTCTGGCATTGCATACTCTCCAGGCATCCCTCCGTGGCAGGAGACAGTCTCCACTGCTCCATCCCAGGCACCTCCTGGGCCTCAGGCACCCCCTGCACCCCACTCTTACCAGTGTCCAGGCTCACCAGCCCTCACCAACACATCCCTGCTTGGAGCCCAATGCTGCTCCCCAAAGCCTCCCAGGTGCACTGGCCGTGACCCCTCCAGCGGAAAGCCCAGGACAGAGTTTGAGTTACTTTGCACAGATGTGGCTTCATGTCCAGACCCTGTTGTGGTCTGTCATGACCACAGGAGACCTGTTGCTTGGGGGTGACTCCTTGCATTCACGGAAGCCATTGCATGCTCAGGCAGACACAGGCAGGGCAGGCAGCAGTGGCAGGGACGTGCCAGTGAGCGGTGGTGGCATGGAACTGTTCCTGGCCCTGGCCCTGGCGGGGTGGCTGACAGAGGCTGTCACAGCACAGACGCTGCCCTCGTGTCCTGCGCTGCCCCTCCCCACGGGCTGCTGCCCCTCTCCCCACACCTCTCGTTGTTGTATGAATTGTAGCTCTTTTAAAAGATTTTATTAAAGGACCGTGTTTGAGACCCATGTGAGTGTGTGGTGTGGGACCCACGGCTCGGCGGGCTCCTCTCGAAGCGGGGTGTGTCAAGGAGACAGGGGAGGGAGCATGCTGTGTGTCCCCCAGCCCCAAACCTTCCCTGGGGAATAGCGAGTAGCCATACAGCTCCTGCAGCTGGAGGAGCCTTTAAACCTTTCGCAAGGCTTTTCCCACACACGGAAGGAACTGAGGGTTATTTTCTTCTCAGTGTTTGCCAGGAGAGGTTCGCCCGCACCCAGCCCTGAAGCACCGAGCACCCACCCTCCCCTCCGCCCCTCGATCCCAGGGCCCTTCGCACCTCGGGAATGGCAGATAAGGGCTATCGCGTCCCCGCATTGTGTGCAGCCGAGCTCCTTTGATCACGCCAGCCCCCCCATCAGGCTGATACCATCTCTCCTGGTTTCGGCAGCCGGAGGTGGGTGCTGACTCACCGCCAAAGCACCCAGTCGGAATGCTTCTCTTATAGGTTCTCCAGCTGCAGCCCTGGGTGATGCGCACCCCAAGTAACCCGAGACCCCCCCAGGGCTCAATCCTGAGGAAACACAGCCTCTCACCTTCCTCTCCCGAGGTCCCCAAATTTGTCCTTTGCTCTCAGAGCTCATCAATCTCTCGGAGCATATCCAGACTTTTTGGGAAGCTCTAGCTTGGAGTAAAACCTGTCTGTTCCTCCTGGGAAGACCCCCTTGCTCCTGGCACAGCAGTTGCAGGAGCCCTGTGTCCCCTGGGAATCCGTGTCCCCACAACATGTGCGGGCACTGAAGGATCATTTGTCCAGGGCCACGGGCACCTGTGCTGCAGACATCCCAGGATGCTCTGGGGCTGGGTGCAGGGTCCATGCTCAGCCCCCGCCTAGGTTTCTCCAGCTGTAACACAGCAGGGAGGACCCGCTGGTGTGTTCAGGCAGTGTGGTGGTGAGGGTGTGACTGTAATGAAAGCCCGGGGTCTTTGTAAAAAGCCTCTGGGATTTTCCTCTCAGCCGGGTTTGGAAGAACCGACTCCAACATGCCCACCCAGGCTAGCTGCAGCCCAGCAAGCTGCACTGACAGGGAGCAGGTCAGTGTTCCTCCAGAAACGGGGCTTCTGGAGCTGAACGCCCTGCCCAGCCATCCCTAGAAGGTCCTAGGGTGACCCCTTCATCATGGGACCCTGACCCAGCATGTGCAGGGCTGCAGCCTCCTGAGGTGTGATTGCCTTCAGTGGGCAACTCGGGGACCCGGCACAGGGCTTCTCTGTCATCTGCCCCAGGAAAGGGTGGGCTGACCATGAATAAAACATCATCTGTGGTCATCCACTCTCTTAAAATCTCCTCTGCAAGCCACACCAGCGCCACACCAGCACACATAGCAAAGGGAGGATGAGCAGACATGCATCTCTGCCCCCCCCAGCCTGCTCCCATCTCAGTGAGCCAGAAGAACAGATGCCTTTCTTTCTGTTCCCCTTTTCCTAACAGGATTTTATTGATCCCTGGCTGCCTTAGACCAAAGAGCCTGGCCAAGCCTGGAGCACCAGCAGGTTCACCCACGAGGTGATGGAAGGATGCATGCATCCTTCTCCTCTGGAGCAGGCGGAGGAGACTGGTGGCCACTGGTGCTCAGTGACCCCACACAATAACCAGGCAGCTCACATAGCTCCCCCAAAATCACCCCATTGAAATGTAGGAGGGGGACACACACACCGAGAAACCCCACTGACTCCCTCCACATCCCCCAGCTAAAACCATCACTGCCACAATGGGCCTCGCTCCTACAAAGGGACCGGTTCAAAGTCAACGTCTCCCTTCCCCTCCGTCTGTATATGAAAGGAGCAGGAATGCGTTTGAGGGTGGGGGAAGGGGGGGGCAGGGCTGGGAGGCTTCCTGGGGGGATGGAGAGAAAGAGCAGGTTGGCAGGAGGAGGGGGTCCAGCCTGGGAACAATAAATCAAAGGGAAGAGGAGTTACTGCCCGGTCAAGGAGCTTCTGAAACCCTGGGCCGCAGCAGGAGCTCGGGAGGAGCAGGGCTGATGGCTGCCATCAGGGTCCCGCAGAGAGATTTCCTCTGCCCGCTGGCAGTGGGGTAGGCAGTGGGCAGACTGTGGGCAGCAGCAGGCAGGCCTGCCTGCACAGCACTGGGTCCAGCATTCCCTGGGCAGCATAGCCCAGGGTCCAGGTCACCCCTGGGCACAACCGAATTCAGTCCCTGCTCAGGAAGGTGCCTCACCAGCTCTGGACATGAGGCCCCCCAGGTCCTGCAGCCACAGGGCTCAGTAAAGGGTACACGACCCCACTGACAGGGTTTTTAGCACCCTCCATTCATTTTCTTGGGGCTGCCCTCCCTCCTGGAGCAGCCTGACACGACCAGGTTGGGCAGTCTGGCAGATGTCCTGCCAGGAGTCAGGAAAGACATTAAATTCAGTTCATCCATTTGACCATTTTTTTTCCTTACAGGAATATCATTAGGAGGGTTAGCTGTTCCACTTCCCCCAACATGCAGCAGTGCCAGAGGCTGCTGCTGGCACCATGGATAGCAGTCCTTGAATGCCAGTGCCTGCATGTCAGTACCTGGGTACCAGTCCCTTGGTGCCAGTCCCTAAATCCCACCCCCTGAGGCCTGGGGTGCCAGTCCCTGGGTGCCATCTGTCTCGGGAGCCAAAGCAAGTGCTTCATAACCAGCACTCAAGTGCCTGCTGCTAGTTGCCCCCACAGCCTCATCCCCATCCCGCCGCGGGAGAGGCTACTCCAGCCTATCTCCTCGGCATATCTCCAGTGCGAGACAGCAGCAGCTACCGGTAATCCGGGTTAATAAACAGGGAGCAGTGTCGGGACCAGTGTCAGCAGCGGAGTTGCTCCTTGCCCTGCTCCATCTGGGGTCCGGGGAGCCAGCAGTGGGGTCATCCCTCACCCTGCTCCAGCTGGGTTCAAGGAGTGCCCGCACCACTGGTGCCTGCCCATATGCAGGAGCTGGCATCGGGTATATCCAGAGGCTGATGTGATGGCAGTGTTGGGATCAGGGAAGCTCCTGGTGCTGAGCCAGGAGGGAAGTAAGGGGGAAAAGCCTAGAGCTGACACCAAAAGTGCCATTGTGAAGGGCGGTGTGAGGTTAAAGTCCTTTAGAGAAAATATGGAGCATGCTCCATCGTGGAGCTGGTGGAGCCAACAGCTTGGGCTGCAATTCCCTCCCTGGCAGCACACCCTGAGCTCTGGGGTTTCAGGCTCAGACATGCTCCTCCACACCACAACTTTTCTCTGCAGAAAGAGGGAGGGGGACAGTGAGAGTGTGAAAGGTCTAGGGAGGCCCAGCTCTGTCCATGCTCGCCGTGGAGCCACAAGGCTCAGTCGATAAGACCAGGCGTCAAAAGGGGCAAGAGGTGATGGCCAAGATCTAGACCATCCCTGCTGCTGCACGATGCCACCGGCATCCCAGGGCCTGTCCTCTGTCCTGGGGACAAGGAGCTGCTGCGGGAGAGTGGGCTGCCCTCACACCAGCCCCTGGCCATGGTTCATGACGCTGCAGCTCCCCAAAGCCATCCCTTTCCCTGCCCAGGCCCCATAGTACTGGGGGGGTTCCCAGGTGGGGAGACTATGACTCCGGGGCTGGTGCTGCCCTAACACTGTCGCAGTCCCCCCTCAAGCAGCGCAGGGCCGGAGGGGTGCGAGGCTCCTCGGGAAGGTCAGTATCCTCCCCCTCTCCCTGTCTCGTCGGGATAGTCCCGTCCACCTCCCCGCGACCAGGGTGTGGGCTGGCGCAGCCCCCTCCCACCGCACCTTCCCCCCCGTGCCCCCCGCCCCCCCGGGGGATCAAGTTCACGCCCGACCCACTGATGTGGGGCCCAATGGGGCCGGGGCCCATCTCCATCCGTCCCGGCCCGGCCCCGTCGCTCTCAGAGGCCCCGGCGGCGCCGCAGCAGGGAGGCAGAGGCCGGCAGCCCCCGCATGGAGCCCTAGGGCGGCGGGCAGCATGTTCAGCCCGGACGGGGGGCTGCCGGCCGCCCCCTTCGGCCTCCTGACCGACGGCGGCCCGCCCTTCCCCCGTGCCGGCTTCGACGGGGCGCCCGCCCAGCCGCTCTTCTTCCCCTTCGCCGCCGCCGCCGAACCCGAGCCCGCCCGCGACCCTCCACCGGCTCGCGCCTGGCTGCCCCCGCCCGCCCCCGCGCCTCCTGCCAAGGCGGAGGCGCGCCCGAGCCGGTCCTGCAGCCAGCCCGAGCCCGAGCCCCGCACCGCCGCCTGCTGCGGCCCGGCGTGGCCGCCCCCGCCCTGGGCCGGCCCCGCGCCCCCCGGTCCCGCCGCCCTGCCCGGGCCGCCCTTCCCCGGCCCGGCCGCCCCTGCTTTCCCTGGTCCCCAGCTCTGCCCCGCCGCGCTGCAGCCGGGCGCCGGCGGCCCGTCGGGGCTGGGCAGCAGCGGCAGCTCCAGCGGCGCCGCCAGCGAGGGCGGACACTCCAGCGACAGCGGCGAGGAGGTGAGACCCGACGGGATGGGGATGGGCGGCCTTCCACCGCCCGCACACGCCGTGCCTCGGCTTTCCTCCCCAGCCGGTGCCGGAACAGGGACCACAGCCCCGGCTCGCCGAGAGCCCGCCGGTGCCTCCTGTTCGGCCTCGCCGTCGGGTGCCCCCGGGGAGAAGGCCTGACACGGCGCTGGGGCTCATCCCGGCTCGGTCACCCTCTCATTAGAGGGGAGCGCCTCGGGAAGGCTGCTTTGGGTTAAAATAGGGGGGGTTTGGGACTTAGGGGAGC
This sequence comes from Platyrinchus mystaceus, assembly GCA_035041135.1. Taxonomy (NCBI): domain Eukaryota; kingdom Metazoa; phylum Chordata; class Aves; order Passeriformes; family Tyrannidae; genus Platyrinchus; species Platyrinchus mystaceus. Next base: position 11,307,673 of record JAWWLV010000040.1, read on the forward strand.
AGTTTTCGCTTTGTTCTGTCGCCCCTGTTAACGCGATGCGGCAGGGCTGTCCCAGGTAGCGATGTCGAAGGCGGGCTCGGGAGGGATACTGGGTGCAGCTCTGCTCGGTCCCCGGTCCCCTATGAGCTCCTGGGAAGCCGCCGCGGTCGCCCTCAGCTGCGTCCCCGACCGCTGCTCCCGGAGCTCCGTGAGCTGCTGGGGTAGACAGCCACAAGATGAGGGCGGGGGGCGGACGACAGCACTGGTTACCGGCACGGCTGGACCTGCAGTTTGGGTTAGTTTTCAGTATTTTTACACCCTGGCATAACACGAGCCGGCTCCGGGAGCAGCAGCGCGGCTGATGTCAGGGCTGGTCCGTGCGGGGATTGGGTGTGTTTGCACAGCCGCCCGCGGGCCGCGGCTGCGGGAGCTCCCGTGCACGATGGGTGCGAGTCCCCGGACCGCAACCGGCCGCGCTGGGTAGGGGTGGTCACGAGTGGTGTTTCCCGGCTGCGGGACGGTGAAGAATGCCCCGTGGGAGGGATATTCCGGGCTTCCCGCTGCCGATTTACGCCTGCAATTATAAGCCGCGGCTCGGTGACAGGACGAAAGCCTAGCAAACCCACAACTGTGCTGAAAATGTGGAAATTGGGTAAAAGGCTTAATAATGCCACCGCAGCGGCTGAAGACTGTGCGGCAAGGAGGTGGGAGGCGCCTGGTTAAGCGCTTGCCAAAAGAAAATAGCCTGCTGGTGGCAAAGAGGAGCTCGAGTCCTACATCTCGAGCGCTTTGGTCCCTCGCTTCACGGGAGCCTTTTCTCTGTCCCGGGCGCAGGCGGGAGAGCGGCTGGCGAGGGGCTGTCCCGGCCCCAGAGCCATGGGGAAGTGGCCCACGCCGCGGGACAGCTGAGTCTTGGTGTCGTGTGGTGGGATGCATGGGACTAGGGTGAATCTGGGGCCGTCAGTCCAGTGGGGCCGTCGGTGCTGCCTCTGGTCAGGCCAGGAGATCGCGAGCCGGGGGATAAAGGGGACATTCTCAGGGCGTGATGAGGCAGACCAGGAGGTCTGGGTGCTCATTGTGCCACTCTTGGCTGCCGCGGCGCCAGCGTGGGTTGATCTGAGCTGTGTTCGTAGTCCGGCGGGGGGTGTCCTGTGTGGGGCATGGTGGAGGTGCTTCGTGGTACCTGAGCGGAGTCCCACGTCCGGGGGTTGGGAAAATCCACTCTGTCGCCCAAGGACCGCATCTCATGAGCACTGTCACACTGCATGTCGATGCTGCCGAGGGCTCAGCTGAGCCTCCTTCTGCCATGTCCCCGTTTCACGGGGACCTTGTCAACCCGACGGACCCAGCTCTTGGCAGCCCCTGGCTGCGAGTTGTCCCCTCTCAGTGTCTTTCTGCCCCTGCCAGGATGCACCAACCTCTGGAGAGCTGGAGCAGTTCGCCAAGGACCTCAAGCACAAGCGCATCATGCTGGGCTTCACCCAGGCCGACGTGGGGCTGGCCCTGGGCACACTCTACGGTGAGGAGCAGAAGAGGGTCGGGGGAGGGCCCTCTTCTCCCCCCACAGCTTGGGGGAAGGGAGAAGCTGAGGAGTGGGATAGTATTACCTGGGCCAATGGAGATTTCTTGCTCCTTAACGACCCGCGAAAGAGCCGACAAGCACCAGCCCCGGGGCGGGAGGTGGAGGAGGGGAGGGGGCCCAGCCCTGCAGTGAGCTCGAAAGGTTCGATAGCAGAGAACTGGTTTAATAAAATAGCTACAGTTGCTTTTTCAGAGCTTTAAATCCCTGCAAAAGCAGCAGAAAGAATCCCTTCCCTGGTCTTCCAGGGTCAGGGGAGGCTTGGGGGTGGCAGGTCCTGGGGGACTGCAGGTGGGGGCAACTGCACGGTGCATGACGTCCTGCCCTCCCTGCCCACACAGGGAAGATGTTCAGCCAGACGACCATCTGCCGCTTCGAAGCGCTCCAGCTCAGCTTCAAGAACATGTGCAAGCTGAAACCGCTGCTGCAGCGCTGGCTCAACGAGGCAGAGAACACGGACAACATGCAAGAGGTGCGGGCTAGGGAGGGTGCGAGCTGGGGTACCCTACGCCTGCAAGCCCTCAAGCCACAGATTCTTCTCCATTTCCAACATGCTTCTGGGGAGAGAAGAAGGGAACAGGAGGTGTTTTGTGCCACAGCAGCGTCTCACTGCATGGCTTCAGTCCGGCTTGGGGGGATATCACTGGGTATTGCTTTCTGCCAAGTTGAGGGGAGCCCAATCCCCCTACAGACACCTAGTGATTATGGCAGCTCCCATCTTGGAGCAGCCAGGTCCTGCTGGAACCTCAGATAGGCTAAATGTACAGCTTACTGCTCTCTGGGGAACCTGGCGGAGGTACAGGAAGATGTGTCCAGCCTTGCCACACGAGCTGCTGGCAGGGCTGGGATACTGGGAATGGCCCCAGTCACAGCGGAGTGATGCTCATTGGAGAGTCACAGGGACTCACAGTCTGTCCCCAGAGCTCTGAAGGCAGCCGCACATGTGCCCAGAACCTGGTGGAGACTCTTCCATCTATGACCAAGGTGTTCCCTGTCTTGTTCTCAGATGTGCAATGCGGAGCAAGTACTGGCCCAAGCCCGGAAGAGAAAACGCAGGACCAGCATTGAGACCAACGTGAAGGGGACACTGGAGAGCTTCTTCCGCAAGTGTGTGAAGCCCAATCCCCAGGAGATCTCCCAGATTGCCGAGGACCTCAACCTGGATAAAGACGTAGGTTTGGAGGGTGAGAAGGGTGGGTGCCCAAATGGCAGCAGCACCTGGGCATCTTCATCAGGCCAGTTTGATACTTTGTCTCAGAGCAGAAGTGAACAGTTATGAGGTATGGCTGATCAGTATGAAAAAAAACCCCACAAACCACTTGGCTCCAAAGGAGTATTTAAAACTTTAGAGGGACAAAAATAATTCCCAGACCCAACACAACACCCATCTGTGTTTGTGTATATGCATATAATACATAAAAGTAATCCTTCAATACTAATTAATCCCTGAAGAAGCTGATTTTTGCCCCTAAGAACCCACATGGAAAGTGAAAATTTTTTTCTTCACTGGAAGTGGAAATGCACCAGAAGACTAACAAAACACAACCTACAAACAGTACACAAGTTCCAATCACAAATGCATATTGGCTTCATCTGATAATGCCACTGGCCTTTGGAGAGAAACCTTTCAATTCAGTATCTTCCTTCCTGTTTAACATTTGCTACCTCTCTCATCTCTCAGCTCTGGAAGCAGTGGAAAAGAAATCCTGGCTGGAGTCCATTAGGGCTCAGACCAGGAAGGAGCTGTGGCAGGGAGGGGGCTGCACTGGCAATTTGGGGTGCTGTGGAGGTGCCACCAGTAAAAGGGTCTCCTTGTCACCCACAGAGTGCCTGGGGTCACCCCCTCACCCATCTCTGTCTGTCTCCCTGCAGGTGGTGCGAGTCTGGTTCTGCAACCGGCGTCAGAAAGGCAAACGGCTGCTGCTGCCCTACGGCAACGAGGCAGAGGGGATGATGTACGACATAAATCAGCCCCTGGTGCCCTCCACCCTGCCCATCCCAGTGACGTCCCAGGGCTACAGCCTGGCGCCCTCCCCACCCATCTACATGCCGACCTTCCACAAAGCTGAGATGTTCCCACAAGCGCTGCAGCCTGGGCTCTCCATGAGCAACAGCGGCCACTGAACCGGGGGCTGTGGGGTCACTGCAGGTGGTCTGGCAGCCCCCATTTTGCCCTGGGCTGGCACAGCAAAGCCCTATTTCCACTCGTTGGGCTGCTGTGTGGGTTTTTTTGGGGTGCAAGGGGCTGGGAGCTTGTCACAGGGATGATGCTTGCTCTGCAGTTGCTTCCAGCCCTTCCAAGTTATGTGAGCTTACTGGTCCCAGCAGCATTGGCCCCCCTCTGACCTCTCCTGGGGGCAGCTGCTCCTGCCCCACTGCACCCCCTGAAGCCACGTGCGCCCAGCCCCAGCCAAGCCGCTCTCCTGGAAGACCAAAAAAAAAGTATTTTTTAGATTTTGGGATGGGGGGGAGGGGGGTGGTTTTATTATTTTTTTAAATGGTTTTTGGTTGTAGTTTTTAAAAAGCAAACATTTTCGTAGTGATCTAGTGTTTCCCAGGTGCCTCCTCCCTGTCATGTAGAGCAGGGCTGGAACACCGTGCCCAGGGCTGAGGGGCCCTGGTGGCTCTGCCCACCCTCCTGGTTGGCCAGGGTGAGCTGAGGCCTGGGGCAAGGGGTGGAAGTGAGCCCCCGCTGCCCCTTGAGCTGTGGCACAGGAGAGCTTCACCCCTCTGTGGGTCAGCTGGTGAGGCCTGTTTGGGTCAGGGGAGTCCTCCCCAGTGCTTGTGCCCAGCACAAACTGGGCAAACGGGACTGAGGACCCTCAGTCCCCTGGGCCCTCCTCACTCTCCAGCCACTGTCCCCTGCCCCAGCCTGGCTTGGCTGCCCAGAAACCACCTTTCCCTGGGGAGTCCCAGCCCAGGGGGCCGACAGCGCCCTGTCCATGCTGCTAGCACCCCAAGCCTTCCAGCCTGCTGTAGTTTATGATAATTTTTATATTTTTTGTTCTTAATCACATTCCCCATGGCAGTGAAATAAATCTCAGAGTTCTTTGGGGCAAGAATGAGTTAACCCTTTCCTTGCCTCACTTGCATCCCTGCTCCTGCAGCCCAGCAGTGCGGGTTTGGCTGCATGTGGGGGCACAGTGACACTGGACCAAGGCATCCAAAGAGAATGGACATGTCCCTGTCACACTGGCAACACCTGGCTTTTGGCTGCCTGCAGCTTGGCCCCCAAACCAGGACTGGTGGCAGCTTGGTTCTGGAGGGGCACCAACTTGTCGGGGCTTACTCCCCCCCCAAAAGCAGAGGGGTTCAAAAGTAAAGGGGGGATCATCTTCCACCCAGTTTAAACTGCTGGTTTGCTGTAGCTGCTTCAGGGAAAGGGGGAAGCAGTGGGATCTCATTTGCAGGCTGCTTCAGCAGCTGCCATGGACAGGGAAGGACTAAGGGAGGATGTAGAGTGCTAGGCAGGGAAGAGATCTGGGAAGCTGGGTTTGTCCTCACCCACAGGGCTGCTGGTGTGACACTGATGGGCAACGAATGGATGCTCCCGTGTGCGTGGTCCAGCTGAGGCAGCCTTGTGCTGGGGTGATGCCAACCCAGCCAGGCAGGTTCAGTGGGCACTGGGAGCTGAGCCAGTGGGAATTGGGGGGGTCTGGGGGATGATTTTGCATTCCCCACCACAATCTCAGCAGCTGATTTGCCTCCAGACCTTTCCCTTGAGGGACCTTCCCCTGAGTAGAATGAAACCCCCAACCAAGCCTGTAGGGAAGCTTCTGGAAAGCCCCGTTTTCAGCTCAGCAGCTGGTACCTGCCGATTTGGTCTACAGGTCTGCCTGGAGTGGGGGCACTTGAAGCTGCTAACAGAGCACTTTGGGACTGCTGGGCTGGGTGCCAGCCCTGCAGGGCAGGACCCCCTTGGCTCACTCCACATCCCTGCTTGTTACCTAGGGATACTTCCCTGCCTGCCTGCGGGGTGGGGGCACAGCCATATGTGGCATCCACTAGAAACTTCCCCTGTCACAGCTGTGCAGTATAAGGGTATGGGAGGCTGGTGGGGTTGGGAGCAGAAAGCTGAGAAGGATGTCTCCCTGAGGTTTGCTTCTCTCCACATTTCCGCCATTGGATTTTCTACTTCCAGGCAGGCAAGAGCCCTGACCCCCACATCCCACTACCCTGGCACCCTGCCCATGGGCACCCACAGCCCCACCTGCTCCACTTCTGGTTGACCCAGAAAACGAAGCGGAAATCAAAAGCCACAGAAGTCAGAAGAGCGCAGTGTGCCTGTTCAACTGCCACCCCACCAGGGCAGAGTTGCCCCCTCTGCCAAGGGGGACCTGACTCCTGCTGGGCACCTGGTGCCTCACAGGGTGGCAGGCGTGGAGTTGGGTGACTTTCAAGCTGCAGGGAGGAAAACGGGGAAACTTGTGACAAAAATTATATCACTGGGGTTGATGATACTGAGTAGAGGGGTATGGAGCAAGGTATCGGTGGAGCAGTGTGTCTCACTCCCTGGTCCTGTCACTCAAACCTGACATCACCACTGATCCCGTGCAGGATGCCGATGGTGCAGTGTGTGTATGTGGTACAGGATGCCCTTAATGTCGGGTGCTGTCTGCAGGATGTGTGCATGGTGCATGGTGGCCATGGTGCAGGATCCCCACAGTGCAATGTGTGTGCAGGGTGCCCACGGGACTGGCTTTGCTCCGAAGGCCACCAGCTTCCTTCCTGCCACAGCAGGGAGGGAGTGACAAACCACAGCGTCCCTCTGTCTGGCTGATTGAGATTGCCCTGAGAGCATCTGCTGTCCTGTGGCTCCTCACTGGTACAGTGACAGCCATGATTCAAGTGGGGTGGGGGAGATGGGTGCTGTTGTGAAATGGGGGAGCAGAGGATGTGTTCCCTCCTGGTCATGGGGTGCTGGGCACCCCTGGACTGCCTGAGCATGGCTCCTCCACCCCAGCCACAAATGTCACCATGGGGCCTCTGTCACCAGGGCTTTAGCACCCAGCAAATGGTGCTGGGGGGACACTGAGGATCACGGGGGAAGGTTGGGGAGCCCTCAGATGCCCACCAGCCCCCTGCCCTGCCCACACCTTGCACCACAGGCACAGCCTCGGCAGCAATGTACCATTTATTTCCAAAGCACACTCTGGTCCTGCCAGCATCCTGGCAAGGTGGTCAGTGTTGGGTCAGCAAAATTAAGTCATGAGGTGTTGCTCAAGATCCCAGTGTGGCAACAGCTGGGTTGGGACGAGAGTGATCCTCCCTTCCCTCCCTGCCCTGCATCCTGGTATGCAGGTGGGTGCCTCATATGCCTCCCACCCCTGTATCTTCTGCCTGGATACATCCCAACGGTCCCGGCACACACTAGGAGTTGAACCAGCTCTGCAGGTCGGGATATAGGCGGCCGTGGGGCAGGTGGGGGTAAGCAGTGCAGATGGTGCAGATCCGCTCCCTCCAGTCAGTGTAGAGCTTCACACTGAACCTCCTCTGCCAGGCAAAGAACTGCCGGTAGCGGCTGGAGTTCATGGTCTTCAGGAAGGTAGCCAGCTCCTCCAGGGACTTGAAGTCATCAACATGGATGAAGGAATCTGCAGGAATGAACTGCTCATAGTTGGCCCGGGGTGGCCCCAGCACCACGGGCACAGTGCCCGCCAGCAGCGAGTTCCTCCAGAGCTTTTCTGTGATGTAGTCCCGGTGGATGGAGTTCTCAAAGGCCAGGTAGAACCTGGACTTGGATGTCGTTGGCAAGAGGCAGTCCTTGCAGAGGGGTTTGTTGTTTGCTTTCCCATATACATTCACATGGAGGTACCCGGAGAGGTTTTTGTAGACTTCAGCTCTTCTCTGAGTCCTGTGGTAGTTGCTGATAACCCAGGATACCAAGTTGGTCTTTGCAGGGATGTTCATAGTGGCTGACTGGTTGGGCACAAGCTTGCCATAGGGGATAAAGATGTCTGAGTCCTGCCTATAGGTCATCACCCAGTTGAAGGTCTGGTTCCATCTTGCTAGAGCTCTACTGTTGGAGGGGGACTCCAGGGAGACCCATACCCAGTTCTGCCCTGGTGGCCTCTCCTCAGGCAGCCTGTCCTGACCAGGCTGAAGCCTGGTATGGGGGAACACCACCACATCAGCCTGGTGCAGGAGCTGCCGCTCTGTGGTGAGCCAGCAGCCTGTAATGCCATATAGCTCACGGCACACGTCTCCACTGACATTGGGGACCCGCTTCGAGGGCCATTCCCACACAAGCACCACCAGTGGCTCTGTGTGTTTGGAGTCTTCTCTAGAGCCATTGGAGGGGTTGAGGAAGCACCTCAAGTTCCAGAGGGTGGTTACAAACACCCCAGCAATGACCAAGGTCTTCACACCAGGCCGGCCCCACGGTGACCATGGCAGTGGTGATGCACGGGGCATACTGGCAGGATGGCTGTCACCTCCTCAGGTGACAGAGCTGATACCTGGGAGAGAGGAGAGACCACCAATGGCCATCGTCTCAGCTTGCCAGGGGCAAGAGGTGCTGGGGTCTGAGGAGGCAGAGAAAGGGCTTCTCCATGAAACTTGGGCTTCAACATCTCCCCTGGACTGTCTGCTCTCCTATACCACAGGGTTCCCCATGCACCCGTTGTCACCCCAGGGTGGTCTTTGTTCTCCCTCCCATGGTCCCTGATGTCTCCATCTTTGGGGGAGCACAGATACTGCCAGAAGGTGCAGAGCTGGTGGGAAGCAGCCACCTGTGCCCCTTGT
>JAWWLV010000040.1:11316074-11364811 GCA_035041135.1 Platyrinchus mystaceus
TGTCTCCATCTTTGGGGGAGCACAGATACTGCCAGAAGGTGCAGAGCTGGTGGGAAGCAGCCACCTGTGCCCCTTGTCCCACCTGTCTGGCCCCACTGCCCATCACAAGAGGTCCTTGGTGCTTGCTCTGTGCCTCAGTTTCCCCAACCTGACATGTAGCCATGATCCCACTCCTCACTTTTTACTTTGTCCAGAATAGGTCAAACCTGATATGCAGCCAGCCTTGCTGCAGCTGTGCACCAAAGGACGAGGAAGAAGATCCCAGTCCCAGCTAAATAACCCCACAGTGAGGCCCCAGCTGCAAAACAGAGTGTCCCTGGGACTGGCTGCAAAGTCTGAAACTCCATTCAGGGCCAGACTGGAGTGTCCTGCCCAAGAAGTGCCCCAGCATTCTCCTGCAACAATGGCAAGGCAATCCCCAAGCTTGAGGTGCCCTCCCCAGGTCAGGGTGCTATCGCCAGCCCCCAAGGACATGAGGAGCCCCAGCAGGCTGGGAGGTCGTAGCCTCAGTGCCCCAAATGCTCATATTTTACATTCAGAACGTCACAGATGGCCAGTGCTCCGCTGTGCTGGCATGGAGGGCAGGGAGGGCAGTGAGAACAAAAAAGGCAGAAAGGGCAGTGTGGGCATGGAGGGCAGGGAAGGCAGGGAGGGCAATGCAGCACTTGGGGCTGCCACTGACAGGGCTCAGCCTGCAGGCACATGGGTCCTCCAGCTGTGGGATACTCACCCTCCTACAGTGCCCATCTGCCTGCCTCAGGCCTCCACTGTGGTTTAACCAGCAACACTGCTGGGAACAGAGCAGTGGTGAAGGTGGCAAGGGGGATGCTTGGCTGGGCTGGAGACCAGCCACCAGCTCGAGCCCAGTCTGGAGTGCCAGTCCTAGGGCAGGGCTCAGTGCCTGCAGGCCAGCCATGACATTCTGCAGCAAAGGTGGTTTCTCTTTTGTGGAAACCTCTGGAAATACATGGGCTGCCTGCACCCCTATGCCACCTGGGGCTAGGTCCATTCCTCTAGTATTGGAGTCTCCTGGAAAGCAGTGCCCTACTTTCCCACCCACCCTAGCGCTGCAGCTTGGCTGCAAAAAATCCCTTCCTTGCCTTGGCCTGCTCCATCTGTCCTGCTAAAATATACCAAGCTAAGTTTAGGCTCCAGACAAACCTGGCACGGGAAGCAGAGAGGGCTGGGAAAGCTTTTCTGGTTCCCTGCACTGCACATCAGTGCTGCGAGTCTCTCTCACCAGCAGTAGGGATGCTGCCCCCATTTTGGAGATGATCTGAAAGGGAACCTCCTACTCCAGCAGTGCCAGGGGCTGCCCCATTTCTCAGCCCCTCTCCCCTTGGTGATCTGTGATGCTGAGCTCAGACTTACCGGGATGGAGGTGTGCAAGATGTCAGGTGCGTCTGCCTGGGCGCTGCTGCACTGGGCTGGGGCACTCAAAGGCTTCCTCTTTTCTGTGGTTTTTGTCTTGTCCCAACCCCATGGCGGGTCCTTCCTGCCCCATGTGGCAGCTGGCACAGCCTGCTCCAAGCACTTCCCCTGAGCCCCCCCGGGGGCTGGTACACGCCCACAGCTGGGTGGGTGCCCTATTGCCAGGTGGGTACCTTGTGTCTTGGGTGGGTACCCCATGACTGGGTGGGTACCCTCTAGCTGAGTGGGCACCCCATGGTGGGTGCATGTCCCAGAGCAAGCTGGGTGCCCGGGGGCTGAATGGGTGCCCCATGACTGTGTGTGTCCTGAGGCTGAGTGGGTGCTACATGGCTGAGGATATGCCCCATAGATGTGTGGGTGGGTAGGCACCCTCAGCCTTGACAAGGTGCCACCCATCTGCCACCTGCAGCCTGGTCGCAAACAGGATACCAGCCTGACTCTAACTTGAACTGACTCATCCTGAAACTGTCAATGAATGCAGCCCCAGCATCCCCACAGTGCTGCGAGTCCTGGGCATTGCCCTGCCTGGGATGTTTCCTGCCAAAAGGGGAAGTGGGCACGTGTGAGCCTCGGTGGTGCATGCACGAGCTGCCTTCTGGGTCCCGGCCCCGATCCTGCCCTGCTCCCAGTCTGGCTCAGTTGTGTTCTTTGCTGGCATTGCTGTCCAGGACCCAAGTCTCCATAAAAGCCCTGGCAAGCAAAATGAGATGTCAAAACTGCAGCAAAGGCTCAATCCGCTCAGAGGAGGGGACTACCAAGGTGTGCAGCACTGTTCTTGAAGCTGGCAAGGGTATGCCCTATGCCCTGGCACACACAGAGCTGGGAACAAAACCCCAGACAAGACTGCCCTGGGGTTTCTTGGGCTGCTCTAATGTCCCTGGGGTCTGCACCATTAGACCTGCCAGCTGCTAGGTCCCTGGGATCCCTGTTTGGCATGGTGCCATGTCACCGTGCCAGGGTGTAGCAGGGCTCTGTGGTTTCAGTGTCACCCCGGGAGCCCTCAGAGGCCAACTGTAGCCCCAAGGCAGGGTGTTCCTTCCTCTTCAACCATGTCCCCAGCTTTCTGCCATCTTTTCTCACTCTCTTTCTGCATTTCTTTCACTGCAGGATTGAGAGCCTAGATTCCACAATCTGTGGGCACCATTCCCAGCCTGGCCTAGCCCAGCCCTGTAAGCTGTGGGCAGCAGTCTCTACCTGGCCAGAGCATTCAGCATCATCCTGCTGCTGTCCCATATCTTGAGCACCCAGGGCCACACTGGCTAGGGCCATTCCCCTCCACAGACAGCACTGGCTGTCTTTCCATGGGGGATTCAGGATGTCTTTTGGAGCAGGAGGGAGCTGTCACCTGCAAGTGCTGCCTCAGGACACCGTGGCAGCAGAGAATATGCCCCAGGAGGACTTGCAGCCAGTGGGTCCAGATACCCTCACCCTGTTGCCCTGGGAGCCAGGACCAACACTGCCTGAGTGGGCTGGGCAGAGATCAGGGCCAGGAACCAGGCCATGGGACCATTAGGGAACACAAGACAGCACCAGCACAGAGCACAGAACTGTAGGTGGGTGGGTACTGCCACCTGCGGATGACCCCACACAGAGAGAGGAGCTTGGCCACCCCAAAAAGAAGTCCCCTGAGAGGTACTCAGGGTTCCATGTCCCCAAGGCTTCAAGCCCTGGGTCCATGGAGGATGCTGTTCCCGGGGCTGTGCTGTCCCACAGTACGCTGCTGTGTCTGTCCCTTGCTGGCCCTGCAGAGGGTTCCATCGTCATGTCAAGCAGAAAAGAGAAGCTCCCCAAAACTCACACAGGGGCAGCAGGAGGGAGGGAGCAGGAGACCCAGGTCAGGGCTTTGATCCACCTGTGGAGTCCCTCCCTGCACCCTTCTAAGCTGGGGAACCACTCTGCTGCAGGACAGGGGTTTTGAGATGTTTCTTGTGTGGGCTGGGGACAACGCACATGCAATCCCTTGCAGGGAGCCAAGGGTGACAGCTTCCCTCCTTTCCCAGGGGCCCAACAAAAGCCCAGCTCCTCTCGATTCTGGGCAGTTCTGCCCATACCCCTGCCTACACATCCAGCAACCCTCCCAAACTAGCCACCCTCCCCAGGGCACAGAGCTGGGTGCATGATGCCTCTCCACTGCTGCATCCCTTATCCTCCTGCGCCTCTGCACAGTGTTTCACCCAGAAGTTTGGGGAATAATGGCACTTTGTGTAGGACAAGGGGAGCTTTTGTTAGAGCTATGCAGCTGCTGAAGGGCCTTCCTGAGCACAGGGCACCCTTTGCAGCACCACTGGGTCTGTGGCAGCCAGAGGGGGATTCATCACTCCCAGATGAACTTGGCTGGAAAAAGAGATGGTCACAGAGAGTTGGAGGGAAGGAGACAGGAGAGGGAGAGGAGGCTGCAGAGAGCAGGAAGAGGGAGGGATAGGTGGGAAATGGAGAGAACCAGAGTGATGAGAAGAGAGAGGGAAAGAAGGAAGGGGGGATGGATGGATGGAAGCAAGGAGGGATGGAAGGGAGAGAAGATGGAAGGAGTGAGAAAAAGAAGGAAGAAAGAAAGGATAGAAGTAAGGATGGATGGATGGATGGATGGATGGATGGATGGATGGATGGATGGATGGATGGATGGATGGATGGATGGATAGATGGATGGATGGGAGGATGGATGGATGGGAGGTCAGATGGATGGGAAAAAGCGAGGATGAGAGGAAACATGCATGGGAGGAAGCATGGATGAATGGAAGGAAGAAAGGATGGATGGAAGGATAGATGGAAGTAAGGGTGAATGGGAGGAAGGAGGAGAGCTAGCCTGGCTCAGTGTTTATTGCTGCTGAGGGCATCCTTTCCAGCCCTGGGGTTAGAGCTGACAGTTGACCAGCTGTGGCAGCAGGTTGGTCCCTCCAAAAACACCTGTGGATGCTCCAGCACGTGCCCGTGGGAGGGATCAGGCAGAAGCAGGGAGAGCAGTGGCATCCTGGACGCAGACCCTGCAGCCACGGGCCAGTCCGTCCTGTCTTGGGGAAACACGAGGGGCAGAGGTGCAGGGGTGACCTGTGTCTGGCTGCAGGGAGCGGGGGTGGCTCGGGAGGACCGAGGGTTTCCCGGCACCTGGTGCAGCAACCCCCCTCCGGATCGGCACGGAGGCCCCGGTTGCCAGGAGGAGCCGGGCCCACCCATCCAGCAGGGATCCCCCGGGGCCGGTCCGGCTGTGCCTCCGCGGTGCGGGCGGAGCGGGCGGGCCCGGCGGTGCCTTTAAGGGGCGGCCGCCGCGGGCTAGAGGCGGTGCTGGTGCTGCGCAGGGCTGGGGTGGGCGCTACGCAGTGGGGCCGAGGCCGGAGCCGGGGCCGCTCCGCTCCCTCGCAGCCCGCTGCGGGCAGAGGCGGCGGCCGAGCGGGGATGGCGGTGGGCAGCGGGTGACCGCGGAGCCGAGCGCGGCGCGGCCCTGCGGTGGGACCGGCCCGGCCATGGGGTTCCTGCATCAGCTCCATCTCCTGCTCTGGAAGAACGTGACGCTGAAGCGGCGCAGCCCGGTGAGCGGGGGCGGGGGCCGGGGGGCCCTGCAGCCCCGGGGCGAGGTCGGGCCCCGCGCGGGGGTGGTGCCGGGGTCTCCCCGGGATGTTCCCCCATCCTCCGGCCCGCCGGTGTCCGCTCGCCTGGGGCCGCCCGTGCACGAGTCCCCGGAACGTCAGGAACGCCCCGGCGGCCGCCACTGCGGCCTCGGGCCCGGCACGCCCCCCGTGCGGCCACAACAGCTTGGGCTCCCTCGCCCCGCTCTCATTCCCTGTCCGTGGAACCGCCCGGGCCCGGGGCCCGCAGGAGCCCGAGGCCGGGGGCTGGATGTCGCCCCCCTCGCCGGGTGGGATCGCTCCCTTTCATTCATCTGCGGTACCCGCCAGCTATAAATAGGTTCCCAACCCATATGTGGGTCGGAGACGCCTCTCTTCCGTGGGCTGGAGAAGAGCTGCGCGTTGTGGGGCTTGAGGTCGGGGGACTGGTGTGCCTTCCCTAGGAGGATAGAAGGGGCGAGGTGGCACCGGCCGTGCAGCAGACTGCCGGTCACACTGCCAGCCCCCCGAAACAGCGCCGGGGGTCCGGACAGGGCGTGGGTCCGCGGCCCGAGGGAGCCGGCTATTTTTAGCTGGTGGGGGAGGGGAGCGAGCTCCTGCTTGAGGCTGGCATCGCTCTCCTCTTCCCCTCCTAAATATCCTGCAGGCCCAATCCTGATCTTCCTCACCGGCAGCCTCCAGCACCAGACCCCCTGTGTCCCAGTGGCTGAAGCACTAGAGACCCCCGGGACAGGAGCAAGGCCGGGCCTGGTGCTGCAGGCAGGTTCCCCTGCACAGGCAGCCTCGGTGCCCCCCAAAATGGATGAGGGGGATGATGCTCTTTGGCTGAGTCATCGACACTCACCCTGAGCAGAGCTGGGTGGCCACAATGGGAGGCTGCCCCAGACCCCTGCCCTCGAGGGCGAGTAGGCTGGCACAGCTAGGCTATGGCATGTGCTGGCTAACCCAGCCCTGGCTTCCATGTCAATTGGGTTACAGACTGGGGGTGCATGCAGCTTTTGGGGACCTATTTATCTGTGATCCTCCATAGCCCTGTGGGCAGCATGGAGGTACAGAGCAGGTAGCTGTGGTTGGAGGAGGAGGAGGATGAGGAGCCCAGGCCCTGTCACCCCCATGTGCATGGACCATCACTGGAATGCCATTGCTGCAGACAGGGTGGCAGGTGGCAATGCTGCAAGTGTTCATGGATGGATTTGGTGCAGCCCCTGGGACAACTGTGTCCTGTGCATGTCACCTCCTTCCTTGTGTTCCTGCTGTGTGCAAGTCCCAGAGTCACCTGGTGTCCCTGGTCTGTGCAGAGGCCCTCATCCTACCCGTTCCTGGGGGAGCTGTGCCCTCTCCCAGCATCCCTGGGCCAAGCTGCCAGCGCTGGGTGGCCAAGGCAGAGCCAGGCCCTGTGCCAGAGCTTGGCGGTGACTGTGTCTGGTGCTCAGCAGCATGTTCCCCAGTGCAACTCTGCCCTGGCATCAGCCAGAGAAGGATGTTTCACAGAGGGAAACCAGCTCTGTATCCCACTGGGGTAATCCCAGTGGCTGGGGGGTTGGAGCAAGGAAGGAGGAATGCATGAGCCCTCTCTCTTGCTGGAGGTTCACTCCAGCAGTGTGGAGTTGGGGGTCACAGGACTTCTTCCAGCCTCACAGAGGGAACATGTTGCATGCCAGCAGCTGCCTATTGGCACAGCCTGGTGCTGCCAAGGGGTCGGTGCCTCGCCACCATGCGCTTCGCTCCCGGCAGCATGCAGTGCAGCGGCCGTGGTGCTGTAGGCTGGGGTGGGAAGCAGAGACCCTCTGTTTGGCTGAGGGCTCTGGGCTGGGATTTGAAAAGCTGGGGCAGTTCCCTGCACTGCCTATGAGTGCTGATGGCCAAGAGAGTCCCCATTGTCCCAGCACCAGGAGCTGTTCAGGAGCAGGATTGCAGCAAGGTGCAGACGTGGTTTTGGGACTGACTGTTTGCACAGTTCAGGATGTTCATGCACCTATCCTCTGCCTGCTCTCTGTGCCCATGCAGTTGAGATGGGCAGGCAGCTACAGCTGGAGCTGCCAGTGCTAGAAGCGTGCTGCTGGGTCTGCTGCCAGGTTTGCTCAGCCCTGGGGAAGCATTGGCAGTAGGGGGCTCTTCAGAGGAATGGTGAGCAGGAGCTGAGGCTCTGGGTGCTGCTTCAGTGCTGCAGCACATTGGAGGGGCTCCTTGTGGCATGGGCTGTAGTGTGCGGGGTGCAGGGAGAGCCAGGCAGCAGCGTGGCTGCTCTGGCCTGGTCAGGGTCTGTGCCTTCTGCTCCTTGGCCCAGAGCCAAAAAGCTCCCTTCACATAGAAGGACCTGGCCTGGCAGATCTGTCCCTCTCCCTGGCTGTTGGTAGCAGAGCTGGGGAGGATATATTGATGCCTCCAGAAAAAGAAAGGCTGAAACTTGGGGTGCTGGAGGGCTGTAACAGTGCCTCCGCTGGGGCACAGCTTCCCTAGGGGACAGTATACCCTGTGCCCGTGGCACTGCCAGCTCTTGCTGCTGGGGCTGGGAGGGGGCTGGTGCCAGATCCTGCAGCAGGAATTGTTTGGGCGCTGCCCCACTCTGGGTGCTCTTTGCCTCCTCACTGTTCGTGGCAGATGCGGGGAGGGGAAACACAGGTTTGACAGGGGCATGTCATCCCTGTCAGTCCTTGCTGACCAGGCAGACACCTGTTGCAGAAGCACCTTCCTCTACATTGTGGCTCCTGGCATGATACTGTGCTTGGGCCAAGCATCTTGTGCCTGCTGGAGCGTGGCCATGTCCCAGTGCCATGTGTCCCCCTCAGCCCAGCACACTGGTGCCTGGCTGATGTGGTGGGTATTCCCTGGGCTCCCATCTCAGGAGAGGTGTTGGCAAACCCCAGCAGGGATTTCCTCCTCCTCCAGCCTCCCCAAGGCAGGACCCCTGGCTCCCAGGGCTGCCAGGGGAGGGGATGTGCCCATGATGCAGTCGGGCTAGTGGGACAAGAGGTGATAGACCCAACTGGCAGTGACCAAAGGGATGAGAGGTGAGAGCTTCCAGGCCTCGGCAGGAGAGGAGTTGGCAGCCCCTAGGCCCGCCCTTGTCTGTCTCTATGGGGCAGGTGACCTCAGCCCTTTTGGGTCCACAGCTGGGTGGTGACCATCAGTGGGTGTCCATGTTCAGATCCCCTGTGGAATTAGGGAGCTTGGCATAGCCTCGTGGGTCTGCCTGGCCAGGGGGCCCAGCTGGCCACCCTTCCAGTGCTCATCTCCCAGGGACCATGTCTGCTTCCTGGCTGTGGGCAAAAGTGGATGTTTAATGGTGATTAAAGTCTGGAGCCCTCAAAAAGTTTAAGATATTTCTTCTGCCAGCCTTAAAATGCTGTTGGAAAAGCTGGATCCTGTAGGAGCTGAGCCCCATCCCTTGGGGTTCCTGGAGTCTGGCACTACAAGCAGCACTGGCATGGGCAGAGAGGCTGGCAGGGAGCAGGCAGCATCTGCTTTCTCCTGGGAGATGTGCAGGCAGATCCTACTCTGGCAGACCTCCGTCCTCTGGTGGGTATGTATGGGGCTTTTGGATGCTGAGCTTGCCCCAGGCTGTGTGTGATGCTGCTTCACCTGTGTTGGGGCTGATAAACCACCTTGCAGGTGCCAGGCTACAGGAGAGGAAGGCTGGCATGGCAGGTTTGGGGTCCAGGGGCTTTGCCAGCTGGAGTTGCCAGATTGAGGGTCTTAGGGTGGGGCTGCCCAGCCCCTGGCTGCCTCTCTGCCATGCCATGCTGGCTGGAGGCTGTGGCTGCTGCCTTCAGGCATTGCTGGGAGTGGGCAGAAGGGAATTGAGCAGACTTTTGGGTGGCGGCAATGGACATGGAAAGCTGTCTCTGCCTGGCCTGGCTGTCCCTGCAAGGATTGCCCGTGGGGCCAGTGGGATGTGAGTGCTGCCACATCCTGGGGACACTGGTGGAGTTGTGCAGTTTTCCATGAGCCAGCACCCATGTCCATGCTGACCTTGACTCCAGCACGTATCCCAGCTGCTCTGGTGCTGACTGGAGGGTGGGCATGGTGGCACTGCTGTGTGAGGCTGGGCTCTTTGCTCTCCCACTGTCCTGTGGTGCTTGTCTGGCCTTTTGACCTGGCTATGTGGGAGCTGTGTATCCTGACGGGCACTGCTGCCTCCTCCTCAGCCTCCTTGCGACCCCTTGCTCCCATCTGACAGCATGGCAGAGGGTGGGTGCAGGTGTTCAGCTGCTGTCCTGGTGCTCAGGGAGAGGTGTGTTCCTCTGCCAGGGGCCAGTACTCTGTTGTGGCACCCACCCAGCTCTTCCTCCCTGCCAGGGGCAGGGCTGAACATAGGGCCCAGCAGGCACAGGTTATCCTACCATCTCAAGGCTGGCAGGTGGACACCCAGCACTTGTGCAAACCCAAACAGCACCCATGGCCTCATCCTGCTCACATCCAAGCAGACTGAGGTGAACATGTGCCGGGGAGGTGGATGGGGTGAATGTCACCACCCAGGAGTTGGCCATGGCCGCTCTCACCTGGGCACAAGGGCCCCTGAGACCAGTGTCCTACCCTGGGTCCTGCACCTATGCCAGGGGATGGATGGGAGGGCAAAGTACACTTGGTGGTGCAGGGCATGGCCAGCTACTGGCAGGTACTGGCCTTTGTCATCTCCCTAACCCTACCTGCTGGGAAGCATTTTCTTCCCAGCCACCTGCATCCTGGCCTCTCGCCATGTCCTTGCTTCCTCACACAATCCCAAAATGTCCCCCAGGGTCCTGCGCCTGTGGGCAGGGACCCCACTGGCCCCAGGCTATGTTGGGTGTCCCTGCTGTGTGCCTCTCTGGGGGGCTGAGGCTTCCTTGGGGCCCTGCTGTGTGCTGGTGCCTCTGCCCCACTGTGGGCAGCCCTGGCCTTGCCACCCTTGGGAAGCCCCCACTGGGGCAGCCCTGGTTGACCGGGGGGCAGAATCAGTCCAGAGGTGCTGGCTGGGGAGCACCCCTCTTCTGCCACGTTTGCCTGTTGCCTTGTCACTCTGGGTGCTAAAGGTGGGGGACAGCCTGCCCTGGCACTGGTGTATGTGGCAGTGCAGGAGGAGATGGGGATGAGCAAAAGGTCAATGACCCCCATCAAAAAAATAAGGAACAACAAGCAGGTTCCTGCTGCTGCCACCAAGGACAGTCCTCATGGGAGCCTGGTACAGCCCAGCATGGGTGTGGGTGGATGGTTCCCCTGGTGCCTGGGCACAGAGGCCCCATTGTGTGCCCAGTAAACAGGCGGGGGTGGGGGCAGGCAGCCAAGAGGACAGAGCAGGGGCCATGGGACAGCAGTGTGGGTCCCCTGCTACCCCACCTCGTACAGGAACAGTGATGCCAGGGACTGTCCCTGGGACTGGTGGTATCAGAAAGATGGGGATCCCCTGGCACTGTTCCTGGGGCATTCTCCATCCCCTCCAGCCCTTCTTCCTCTTGTCTCTGCCTCTGCAAAATCAGGAGCTCTGGGGTAGTGAGGGCAGCATGGGATGGACATCATGCTCATTCCACAGCAGCAGCACTGTGGCCATGTGCCAGCAGGGACCCAGGTGTGGATGTCCCTCTGCTCACCACTGTTTGGGGCTACTCTGACTTTCTCGACAGAATGTTGGCAACCCCTGGGTGAGCCAGCAAGGAGGTGGCATTGGAGACAGAAGGGCCTGACCCTGCCACATGTTGCCAACTACATCCTTCCAGGCAGCTCCTGCCATGTTAAAGGCCACTCTGCTCACCTCACTGGCTTGCCCCTTGGCAGTGGATTACTGGTGAGAGCCTGGTGGAGGTGTGGGTGCTGTAGGGAGCACCTTCCTGGCAGTGGAGCTGGGCCCTGCCTTGCCCTGCCCAAGGTGGCAGCAGGTTTCAGGGTCTCAGTGCCTGTCTTGGGTCTGATCCAGCCCTGGAGCAAGCTGAAGTTGGCTCACCTCACACTGTTTCTCATTCCCCACCTGCAGTAATTCCCCCACACTGGGCAGTGGGGCCGTGACGTGCCCGGGCACTCCTGGTGCAAAGTGGCAGCAGCTGCACTGGCAGCATGCCGGATGCCTACTCCTGCTGGCTGCAGGCTCTGATGCCCATCCCCAGGGCCTCTGGGCATGGAGCCCAGTCCGGGCTTCCTGAGCCGCTGTGGCCAGGGATTCCTGGGGATCTGCTGTGATTTACCATGTGCTGGCAGTGTAAATCCCATGCATCTGGAGCGTTTTATGAGGGTGCCAGGGCACTCCACTTGCACCTGGACCTGGTGCCAGGGCCTGGCTGAACTAGATATCTGCCCCCTGCTAGAGGACTCATGTATGGGACCTGGTGGAACTCAGGGGTGGCACAAGTGGCAGGGGGAGCTGAGACGCCAGGCAGCTCCAGGCTGTGAGGGCACAGGCTGTTCAGGACTTGGGGTCATCTCTATGGGCTGCCCCAGCTGTGGTGGCCCGTTGAGGCTGGGCTCAAACCCCAGCCCCTTGCACTGCTGGAGGAGGGATCTGTCCTCTCTGCACCCTCCCATGTCCTGCAGTGCACCAGGCAGGATGGAGCAGGCAGGTTGCAGGCAGGAGATTGTAGGGTGCCCAGGAACCTGTTTGCCTCTGGCTGAACTGTGACAGTGCCACCAGCCATCTGCAATATATGGGCACAGTGCCACACTGCACCAGGGTATGGGGACCCCTGTCCTGCCCACCCTCCTCCCTGGTAGCTGAGTTCTGTCCCTAAGTGTCATGATCCCTCTGCTCTGTGTCATCCCCAGTGGGTGCTGGCCTTTGAGATCTTCATCCCCCTGGTGCTCTTCTTCATCCTCCTGGGGCTGCGGCAGAAGAAGCCAACCATCCCTGTGAAGGAAGGTGAGTGCCACTGAGGCGGTGCCTGGCGTACTCCTACACTTGAGGGCACCCTGAGGCCCTGGGGAGGTGCTCCAGACCCCTGGTGACAGCCTGGGGGTGGGGGGAGGACCCAGAGAGGCCTTTTGAGGGTCACAGCACTGGCCAGGGGCTGCAGCCAAGGGCTGGTAGGGCAGACATGGCAGGTGGGTCTGTCCCAGCCTGGGGGGCTCCCCTGGGGGTGGCAGCACCAACCAGCCTGTGGCTGCCATTGGCAGGAAAGTTCTGTGGGAGGAAAGGTGACCTGGACGGTGCTGGGACAGCCAGAGTCCCCCCAAGTGTATGCGGAGCATCCAGAGTTGCTCTGGGAAGGACTCCCCAGGAGCGGGGAAAATGTCCCACAGGAAGCCCTGTGCCTGGGGAGCTCAGGGACCTGGCCTGTGTCACCTCAGGGTGACACATTGATGGGACTGGAGGTGGGGACTCCTGGAAAAGTCCAGCCAGAGTTCTGGCCAGGGCACTGGACTCCAGTGCCTGCAGGCTGTGCTGCTGGGAGGAGGTGGTGGAGTGGAGCTGCCAGCTCTCCAGGGCCCATCGGATGCCTACCTTGGTGAGTGCCCTGGCACAGGTGGCGCAACAGGGCCAGGGGAGTTGCTGGGCACTGGAGGTGACCCCACATAATGATGGTTCAAGCCTGTGTTTCAGTGTGTCCTGGCGAGGGAGAGCCCAGCTACCAGTGCGGTCCGGCTGCAGCAGCCACTGCCCGGGTTCCTGTCCTGGCACTGACGTGTGCTCTGTGTTTTGTGGTTTTTTTGTTTGGTTTTTCATTCTTTTTTGCTCATGTTTTCTTTTTCTTTCCCACCATCTCCCCTGCCTGCCTGCCCTTCATGCCTCTACTGCATGCGCCAGTCTGTAAGTTGGTGGGGTGGGTGTGTGCCTCCCCCCTTTCCCTTGCCTGTGCCAGCCTTGTAGTCTGGGGAGAAAGAGCCTGATTTAGATCAACTCACTCTGGCCTAATTCACACCTCTGTAACCCTCTTGCCTTCCTCTGCAGCTGGTGAAGATGAGCTTGGGCAGCACAGCATGGCCCCTGCCTGCTCCTCCCTAGGGGCTGACTGGGCGTGGTGGTGTCCCCCCTGTGTTGATGGTGCTGGGTTTCCCAGGTGCTGATGCCACTGATGGCTATGTCCTCAGCCTCCTGGGCTGCAGAGGGCTCTCCAGGCCAGGTGGTGGCTTGTCCTAGCCCTTCTTCTCACCTCCTTGCGGGGTGCTGTCACCCACGTGAACACCTAGTCTTGCCAGATCACGAAAGGGCTTGGGGGTGGCTCACCACCACCACCACCAGGTCCCTGTCTTGGCCCCCTGTGGCTGTGTCAAGCTGGGATGTGGCACTACTAGGAGCCTGGAGGCCTGCAAGATGATTCCCATGCACTGACTTTGTCACCAAACCGTGGCATGGCCACCACTGTGAGTCCCACTATCCCAGCAGGCTGCTGGCTCATCCCATGCTGCGCCTGTCCATGCCCTGGGCCATCCCTTGTCCCTGCCAGAAGCTCATCTTCACCAGCCCCTGCCCATCGTGGCTGTGCTAACAGCACTGACCCGCCTCTAACCACAGGGCCACTGGCTGGGGTGGTGAGAGCGAGGTCCCTGCTCGGCACTGCCTGGTGATGACCTCTGGTCCCCTCATTGGGCAGGACTGTTCTGGGCTTGCCCTGCCCCAGGGAAGGACATGGGAAGGTCCCAGTAGGGACAGTGGCTCAGTACCAGTGGAGGGGGGAAGGTTTGCCAGCCCCATGTTGCTCCTTGTTTCTTCCATCTCCCCCTGCATGTCTCCATTTCCACCCACCTCCAGCCACCACACATCAGGGCAGCCGGACTGGGGGGAGGCTGGGGGCTGTGGGAGCTGCAGGTGACAACTCTATTTTCCCTGTTATATTCTTCCTCCTCTTCCTCTGGAGATCTGCCAGTGCCTCTGAGGTTACTAACAGGAGGGGCCAGGAGCCCGGAGGAGGTTGGTGGCCATCCTGGGGGCAAACGGCAGAAGTTGGCATTGTCCTAGGGGTTGAGGGACCCATCACCCAAGGGCAGACTGGGTGGGAGGAAGAGGGCTGGAGCCCCATGGGGCAACCAGCCAGGACAGCCCTGGTGGAAAAGCTACTGACTTCTGACCATGGCCACCAGCCTCCTGTGGACTCGCAGACCTTGGTGCGTGCTTCTCTGAACTGAGTGTCTGTTTCTCTGGTGGCCCCCTTTCCCTCCCTGCCTCTCTTCCCCCCCACTTGCACCTTCCCTGGACTCTTCTGCGCTCTCGCTGGCTCCAGCTTTCTACACGGCGGCCCCGCTCACCTCAGCCGGGATCCTGCCCGTCATGCAGTCCCTGTGCCCTGATGGCCAGCGAGATGAGTTTGGCTTCCTGCAGTACTCCAACTCCACGTGAGTCCTGCCCTTGTCACGTGCTTCCCGTCCCACCCTGCATACTACTGTATGCTCTTGCACATAGCCTGCCCCTTCCCATGCTGTCACTGCAGCCCTGGGGATGAGGCACAAGCTGGTGTCCCCCAAAGTGCTTGGGTGCAGACCACCATGTCCTTGGGGTGAAGGGAATATCTCAGCCCATTCCACTGTTGGTTCCTGAAGTGCTCTGTGCTGGGAGGAGGATGGAGGTGGCCCCTGTGGACACCTCAAGGCATTGGGGCCCCACTGTGCTCTAACACACTGGATTCAACGTGTAGGCGAGGGCAGTGGTGCCCCATTTCAGGCAGCACTGCTGCCCCCTGCCCCTGAGGGGCTCATCCTTTCCCCGAGCTCTGGCGAAGGTGTCCCCATCCCTCTGTCCCAAAAGCCAGGGTGGTGCTGGGCTCTTGCAGGGTGACGCAGCTCCTGGAGCACCTCAGTGAGGCAGTAGAGCAAAGCAGCCTCTTTGACCCACGCCACCCAGGGCTGGAAGAGGAGCTGGAGTCACTGCGCCGGCACCTAGAGGCCCTCAGCAGCTCCAAACCCAGCTCCATGGAGACTCACTTCAGCAGCCAAACAGGTGGGTTGTGCCCTGCCTGCCCCTGCTGCCTGTGCAGGCAGGGACACAGGTGCCAATTTGCCTGGCATCCAGTGATGTAATGGTGTGTGACAGTGCCCTGCCACTGCCCTGCGTCACTGTGTCGGGCAGGGCCAGCTGTGGTGCCACACTGTGTCCCTGATGCTTGTGGGCTGCTCTGACCCCCCGCCCTGCCCCTTCCCAGGGTCTGGTTTCACGCTGGCATGGGCGGCCAAGGACCAGGGTGAGCTGCAGCGCTTCCTGATGCAGAACATGTCCCTCCCCAACAGCACAGCCGAGCTGCTCTTGCGCTCCAGCATTGACCTGCAGGAGGTGGGTGACTGCCAGGCTTTGCAGAAGTCTGTGCTGCCCCATGAATGGCCATATCCTGGCGCAGACTGAGCCCTGACCATCAGACCCACAGGGCGGGGGCCAGTAGGCACCCAGCTGGGATTATCCTGCCCTGCTAGCCCATGCCAGGGCCTTGCTGGGCAAGCGGGTGCCTCTGCTCCCAGCACACCCGGTAGCCCCACTCCCATCCCGGTGCAGGTGTACCGCCTGTTTTTTGGTTCCTTTCCTTTGGTACCTGATGAGACCCATGAGCGAGACCTGTGGGATGGATTTGGCACCAGCGAGAAGATGACGTGGCTGGAGGTGAGTAGTGGTGCTGCATGCAGGGAACATGGTAGCGCAGAGCCCATCCTCTTGTCCCATCCACATCCCACCACAGGGAGATCTGGGGGGTGTCTGTCCCACTAGAGGGCTGTGATGGAACCTTGTCGGGGGCAGAGCAGCTTCAGGGATGCCTGGGGTTCGTCCCAGTGTGGCCACCAGTTCCCTCAGGGCTATGAGGCACACCAGTGCCTGTGCCTGGGTTTACCATTGCAGTGGGGGATGGCACTGCCTGGGCATTGGCTGTGGAGGGAGCAAGGGGAGATTGTTCCCTCCTTGCAGCTGGGGTGCAGGGAACCCCTGCTCTTTGCCTCTGCACATCCTTTTTCTTCCCCTCCCCATGGAGACTTTGGGTGCTGTGGGGCTGTTCACATATGCTTGGGGACTTAGGGAGCCCCCACCCCACCAGCCATCCCTGTTCTTCCTCTTGCAGAGGAGCCTCCCCAGTGGCTGGAGGAGCCTGCGGGAAGGGCTGGTTCACAGAGCTCTGCGGGACCCCGTGGCAGCCCCTCGCCGGCCGGCACTGCTCCGCATGCTCTCCCAGGCCCTGGGCCTCGCCAGCGCCGCCCTGGCACCCACCTCCTCTGACAGCCCCCAGGCCTTCGTCTCTGAGATGGAGGTGAGCACCTCGTGGGGGAATCTGGGCTGCTCTGCCAGGGCAGGCACTGCAGCAGTGTCCCCACAACTTCCTGCCCTGTAGGGTGTCCTCTTCACTGGGCCAGTGCTGGAGCAGCTGACATGTGAGCAGAGCCCGGGGGGGCTGCGCCACCTCTTGCGTGTGACCCCTGGGCAGCAGCCACTGCTGGCGGCATACCGGGCACTGGCCTGCAATGGCAGCCGGGCCACCCGCCGGGAACGCTTTGCCCAGCTGGCCACCGAGCTCCAGGAGCAGCTGGACACCCCTAAGATCGTCAGCAGGGTGAGAGCTGGGCAGGTGGGGCGACCTGGGGGCAGGGATGAGTCCTGGGCAGGGTTTCTACTCAGCCGGGGGTGTGTTGGGGCAGGGGACTCTGTTACATAGCCTGGACTCTCTTGGTCACCCCTTCCCACAACATGAGCACTCTCCAGCCAGCTCCATGGTAGGATCCCAGATGATTCCCCCTCTAGCACCCACTTGGATACTGCCTGTTGGCTGGGGCTGTGTGTCTCCAGCATCCTTCAAGGTGTCCCTGCAGGCTTCTCCCCCAGGGACTGGCAATGCCCTTAGTGGCACAACTCAAGGCTGTCTCTGAGGTTCCCCTTCTAATCCCACCCAAGTCTGATGCATACTTTGCAGTCACAGAAGGCCACCTTCCTGTCTTGGGTGGCATCCTGTGTCCCTCAACACATCCCTGCCAACATTTGCCACCACTCCCACTGCCTGATAGCCACAGACGCACAGCAATGAGTCCGGGGCCCTAACTGGGCACAGCTTCAACCTTTTAACCAAGAAAGTGGAGTTGCCACTGCTTGGGGTCTCCATTGTTTCCCTCCTGCCAGACTCTGTTGCCCCAACAGTGGGTAACTTCTTGTCCCCTAATCCTTGCAGCTGAAGCTGGATGAGGTAAACAGCACAGCTGCTCAGTACCGCCTCCGTGCCCTCCTCGAGGACCTGGTGGAGATGGAGAAGGTTCTCCGGGACATGGACATCCTCTCAGCACTGGCTAAGCTGCTGCCCAGGGGAGCCTGTTCCAGCAAGGCCCCGCCACCCACTGCCAACAGCACCAGCTGGCCTGGCACCAATGCCACAGCTGGCAATGCCACGGCAGAGGAGGAGGAGGGTGCTGAGGGGGGCCCAACTGGCAGTGACAACCCCCAGGGGCAATTCTCGGCGTTTGTGCAGCTCTGGGCTGGGCTGCAGCCCATCCTCTGCGGCAACAACCGGTAGGAATGGTGGGGAATGGCTCCAGGTGCTCCCTGGTCGGGCCAGTGCTGAGCAAGCAGGATGGATGCTGTACTGCATCCTTGTACTGCAGCCAGGGATGCTTCCTGGGTTAGGCAGCACTGTGCAGGCACAGGAATAAGTGTGAAGTCCCCTCATGGGCAGGGGTGGGGGCTGCCTGCAGCAAGGGGTGCTGGGGCTGTAGCAGTGGACAGCTTGAGCCCCCTTTGCAGGACCATCGAGCCTGAGGCACTGAAGCAGGGCAACATGAGCTCGCTGGGCTTCACCAGCAAGGAGCAGCGGAACTTGGGCCTCCTTGTGCATCTTATGACCAGCAACCCCAAAATCCTGTATGCACCCATGGGCACTGAAGTGGACAAGGTCATACTGAAGGTGAGTGTGCGTTGGATAGGACCCCTATCCTTCCTATCCCACCGGTCCTCCTCTGCAAATGGGCTGAGTGGCAGGGAAGAGGCTGACTGGCAGACACAGGCAGCTGTAGCCCTTGCTAGGGAAGCAGTGCCTGTGGGAGGTGGGCAGGTACCTCTATGGCTGCTAGCCAGCCCAGAGAGTAGGAGGCTTTCACCTCTGCCCGCTGTGTGACCTTCCCCCAACCCACAGGCCAATGAGACCTTCGCCTTTGTGGGAAATGTCACCCACTATGCCAAGGCATGGCTGAACATCTCCCCTGAGATCCGAGCCTACCTGGAAGAGGACAGGCTGCAGAGGCGCATCCGCTGGCTCCAGCAGGTAGGACACTGTGGTGGGGACCAAGCCTGCCTGGAATTTACTGCCCTGCCAGTGGAGAAGGGGGTGTCCTGCCCCCAGGTACCCTGTAACTTCTTCATGGGGTGCTTCCTGGTACCCACCTTGCTCAAGTGGAGTCTAGTCTGGATCCCTGTGTAGGGTGTACACTGTGCCCCATACCCAGGATGAGCTTTGGGTCCTGCCTGTGTCCATGGTGGGGACAGTGACCTGAGAGGCAGGGCATAGCCCAGCTTCTCTCTCCCATGTCTGTCTCAGTTCACCGCTGACCTCCACAAGCACCCAGAGATCCTGAATGTCTCTGACAGCGATGTTCTCCACAACTTCCTCAACGGCAACTTCTCCCTACCCAATGCCAGCATCCTGCTCCAGCAGCTGGACACCATTGACAATGCTGCCTGTGGCTGGGTCCGCTTCATGGCCAAGGTGAATGTGAGAACCACCCACAGCTCGGCTCTGTGGGTTGAAAAGGGTCAGATCCGCTCAGACCTCCTTAAGAGCATGGGATGGAGCCCATGGGGGCATGGGAGAGATGGTGACTTTTGAGGTGTCAGGAGGCTTGGGGTAGATGTCAACGGTGGAGGTGCCCACACACTGTTCAGGAGCTGTGGGGTGGCTTAGGGTGGCACATGCTGTACTGTGTGCAGGGTCTGTGTGCTAAACCCATCTTTGGCCTTGGGATCTCACTGGCCTGCTGGAGTGTGTCCAGGGAAGGACAACAGAGTCAGGGAAGGGTCTGGAGCACAAGTCTGATGGGGAGCAGCAGAGGGAGCTGGGGCGGCTCAGCATGGAGAAAAGGAGGCTCAGGGAGAACTTTATAACTCTCTACAGTTACCTGGAAGGAGGTTGTAGCCTGGTGGGAGTTGGTGTCTTCTTGCAGGTAGCAAGTGACAGGACAAGAGGAAACAGCCTCATGCTGTGCCAGGGTGGGTTTACTTTGGATATTAGGGAAAATTTCTTCACTTGAAGGGTAGTCAGGCATTGGAACAGGCTGCCCTGGGCAGCAGTACTATCCCTGAGAGTGTTCAAAAAATATGTGAATTTGGTGCTCGGGGACATGGTTTAGTCCTGGGCTTGGCAGTGCTTGGGTTACTGGTTGGACTTGATGATGCAATCTTAGAGATTCTGATTCCTCTCCCACTAGGTCAGCGTGGACATCTTCAAAGGCTTCCCAGATGAGGAGAGCATTGTCAACTACACACTGAACCAGGCCTACCAGGACAATGTCACGGTCTTTGCCAGTATGTCCCTGGGAACCAGCCTCTTTGCAGGAGTCCCTGAAGCCATGTACTTCTCCAGCCGTGCCCAGGAGCCAGTGGCTTTGGGACGTGGCTCCCTTGATGCATGGGTTGGGTGGGTGAACAGGCTGAACATCTTACAGGGCCCATCCTCTGCCCCAGGCCAAGGACTGCTGCATGCAGCACCCTGCTGCTGTCCTGGCTTTCCCACTGCCACTGCCTGCTGTCCTCATGCCCTTGCATCCCATGGGGGTCTAACATCCCAGGACCATGCCACCCTCCTAATCTGTGGCAGCCTGTATGGTGTCTTTGGTTGGGACATGCTGAACCCCTCCCCACCCCTGTGGGCTGGCTGATGTGGCTGTCCCTTGGTGGACTCCCTGCCTCTCCTGCTGCCTGCAGGTGTCATCTTCCAGACCAACAAGGATGGCTCACTGCCCCCCCACATCATGTACAAGATCCGGCAGAACTCCAGCTTCACAGAGAAGACCAATGAGATCCGGCGGGCATACTGGCGGCCTGGCCCCAACACTGGCGGCCGCTTCTACTTCCTTTATGGCTTCGTCTGGATCCAGGGTAAGTGTCAGCACCCTGCCACAGCTGCCCATGTCCCCTGCCCCTGCCCACTCAGTCTGGCCTCTCCTCTTCCTCCACAGACATGATGGAGCGCGCCCTCATCAACACATTTGTTGGCCACGACGTGGTGGAGCCTGGCAACTATGTACAGATGTTCCCATACCCGTGTTATACCCGGGACGAGTGAGTAACACCCACCTGCAGGACTTTTCCCCTCCCTCTTTGTAAACAGGACACTTCAGCTCAGAGAAGGGGACAAGTTTGGGGGCCTGAAAGATTGGTGACATTAGGAATGATAAGCAACCAGTTAAGCCAGTTCCTTAGACCACCAGGCTCAGGAAGGTGGGGGAAAGTAAAGGGATGGCACATGGGTCTCTTGGTGATTATGGATCACAGTGGTCTGGAGGCAGCACCTGGAGAAGTCCCAGAGCCACTAATGCTCCTGGACAGGAGGGTGGAGAGGGCCTCATCCACACCAGGGTGGCCAGGGCCCTGGGCTGAGCCTGCGGCTGCTACCTGCCTGCCTGCCAGGCAGGACAGTGGATTGTCCTGTGGGCTCACTGGAGAAGCACTTTCAGGGCACTAAGAAGGTGCTCGGCTTGGGAACTGGTTGTCCCTGAGCAGTGGGAGAGCCCCCCCATGATCCTGTGCCCCCAGGGTCTCCCTCGGTCTCTGCTGCACTGCTATGATCCAGCTCTCCCTTCTCTTCCTCTACCTCACCAGCTTCCTCTTTGTCATCGAGCACATGATGCCCCTGTGCATGGTGATCTCCTGGGTCTACTCGGTGGCCATGATGATCCAGCACATTGTGACTGAGAAGGAGCATCGCCTGAAAGAGGTGGGGATAGTGGGAGAGATATTTGGGGAGGAATGGGTGTCTTTGAGCTCTACATTCTGTACTGTGCCCCTGGTCTCCTTCCCTGTGTCTCTGGGTCACATGAGCTGGGGCAGATGTAGATCCCAAATCCCTGGGCTAAGCTGGTCCTTCTGAGTGTCCCCAGCATGAGATGAGCTCTGCCCAGCACTGGAGGGAGCTGAGAACAGGGTTCTGTGTCCTGCCTGCTCCCAGCAGCCTCCACGACCCTCGGTGCTGCCCCTTGCTCTCCCAGCCCAGTGAGAGTAGCAGCAGGGGCACACAGGGTCCGGGGACAGCCCCACTGAGCAGTTTTCGCCTCACAGGTGATGAAGATGATGGGCTTGAACAACGCAGTGCACTGGGTGGCTTGGTTCATAACCGGCTTTGTCCAACTCTCCATCTCGGTCACGGCACTCACTGCCATTCTCAAGTACGGCAAGGTCCTGATGCACAGCGATGTCCTCATCATATGGCTTTTCCTTGCCATCTATGCCGTGGCCACAATCATGTTCTGGTGAGCTGCCCAGTCTGTGCTGGGCAGGGGGGCACAGGCGGCACTGGGTTCTTGTGCCATGGGGTGAAGGTGCTGGGAGCTGTGTGGACAAGGGCCAGTGGAGGAGCACAAGTCCCCCCAGGCAGCTGATTTGGGGAGCCAATTTATCAACTCAACACCATCAAAACTGGATGGTGTGGGGAAAGCCCTGGTGGGGTGGGATCTGAGGTGACGCTGTCCTCTCTTGCAGCTTCCTGGTGTCAGTGCTCTACTCAAAGGCCAAGCTGGCCTCTGCCTGTGGCGGCATCATCTACTTCCTCAGCTATGTGCCCTACATGTACGTGGCCATCCGGGAAGAGGTGGCGCATGATAAGATAACGGCCTTCGAGAAGTGCATTGCGGTGAGTTGGCTGCTGGGGTTGGCCCAGCAGGTTTGGCCCCAGGTTTGCCCCAGGCATCCCATGTCCAGTACAAGGCCACCAAGCTGTCAACAAGTGCTGGGCAAGCCTCTGCCTGTATGAACCAATTCCCCTGTGGGGCTTTGGGGGCATCTCCAGAAGGTTTGGTAACTCTCAGGGCCAGGAGCATCTCCACCCAACTGGGTGGAGCAGCACTAGGTAGGAATTCACCCCAACCTGTTGCTCTGGAGCTGGTCTGTGGTTCCTGCTGACCTCCTATTCCCTTCCCTTCACCTCTTCACAGTCCCTCATGTCCACCACAGCCTTCGGGCTGGGCTCCAAGTACTTTGCGCTGTATGAGGTGGCCGGTGTGGGTATCCAGTGGCACACCTTCAGCCAGTCACCTGTGGAAGGAGATGACTTCAACCTCTTGCTGTCCATGATGATGCTGGTTGTGGATGCCGTGGTGTATGGGGTGCTCACGTGGTACATCGAGGCCGTGCACCCGGGTATGTGCAGGTAGAGGGTCATGAGGGCACCTTGGACCTTACGGGGGATCTTTGCTGGGGAATACCTACCCACATGCCCTCACCTACTGGTGACACCAGCAGGTTCCTTGGAGATCTTCAGCTGAGTGTCTCAGTTCAGAGGCCAGCTGATGCCCCCTTATCCCTCCTTGGGGAGGTGTCTCACCTGCTTCCCTTTTCTTTCATCATAAAGCTGAAGCGTGAGCCAACCCAACCCAATCCCCAAAGGACTTTGTTTCCTGGCAAAGCCCAGCAGCACTGCCTTGAGCCCAGCTGGCTGGAGTGCTCATAGACCCTACCCCACAGTGGTGACCCTGAGCTGGGGAAACCCCCGTACCTGTGCCCATACCAAGCTCTGCCCTGGCCCTCAGCGGCCTCTGCGTGGCCCTTGGTGTGAGGTTGGCCCTGACTCCACAGGGCTGTGGTTGCAGGCATGTTCGGCCTGCCGCGGCCCTGGTACTTCCCTTTCCAGAAGTCTTACTGGCTGGGCAATGGGCGCGTGGAAACCTGGGAGTGGACCTGGCCCTGGTCACGCACCACCCGTCTCAGCATCATGGAGGAGGATCAGGCCTGTGCCATGGAAAGCCGGAGGCTGGGTGAGGACAGCTGGGGGTGACAGTGAGTGGCACAGGAACGGCCCTGGCTCTGCCACAGGGTCTTGCTGTGGCTGTGGATCCCTGTGCTCTTGTTAGGGTAGGATCCTGAGTCAGGCACTGCAGCCTGTCTGGGAGCTGCCACTGTAGTGCGGGAGGGGGAAGCTGGCAAGAAGCAGAGGGGAAGGAGCCAGAAGCCAGCAGAGCCACATGGGATGGAGGCGGGTTGCTTCATACTCTAGGAGCCCTGCTCCAAGGCTGGCTTTCCTGCTTCTCACCATCCCACTGTCACAGCAGAGGAGACGCGGGGCATCGAGGAGGAGCCAACCCACCTCCCCTTGGTTGTCTGCATCGACAAGCTCACCAAGGTCTACAAGACAGACAAGAAACTGGCTCTGAACAAGCTTAGCCTCAATCTCTATGAGAACCAGGTCGTGTCCTTCCTGGGGCACAATGGTGCGGGCAAGACCACTACCATGTGAGTACCTGTCTGGGCAGAAAGGGATCATGTCTCTGGCCAGCTGCAGGGGGTGGGGGAAGGGCTGTGGGATGTCCCTGCAGGATCCTGTGGCAGCTGGTGCCATGCCCAGAGGGTAGCTGTGTGGATGTGGGGCTGGCACAAACATGGGACAGGCAGTGGGATCGTGGCCCTGTGCTGATGTTGCTCTGCCTGGGGCCCAGTAGATGCTCCCAGAGGTGGTGGTTGGGATTGGGAGCAGATTAAGGAATACAAGCTCCCTCATATTGTTGCCTTTCTCCATCCATTCAGGTCCATCCTCACTGGCTTGTTCCCTCCAACCTCGGGCTCTGCAACCATCTACGGCCATGATATCCGTACGGAGATGGACAAAATCCGGAAGAACCTGGGCATGTGTCCCCAGCACAACGTGCTCTTTGACAGGCTGACAGTGGAGGAGCACCTCTGGTTCTACTCACAGCTCAAGAGCATGGCAGAAGAGGAGATCCGCAAGGAGATGGACAAGTAGGCACCCTCCAGCTCCTTTGGCTCCATCCATGCCTTTGGCATGAGTGAGTCTCCTTCCCGCTGGCTGTGCTGCAGGGGGCAATCTGGTGGCAGAGGTGTCCCCTGGAGCAGCTCCACCAGGTGTTTTCCCACCCTTAAGTGTGTCAGGCTGTGGAAGCAAGCAGAAGATGCTCATAGCCTGACAGCAACTGGGCAGTCCCAGTGGCCAAGGGCCACAGGTACCACATGGGGAAGAGGTGTCATGTACTCCCCATAGGCACTGAGCCCCAGTACAGCTCCCCCAGCATCCCTGATGCTTCTACCCTGTTCCTAGGATGATTGAGGACCTGGAACTCTCCAACAAACGGCACTGCCAGGTGCAGACCCTCTCGGGTGGCATGAAGAGGAAGCTGTCGGTGGCCATTGCCTTTGTGGGTGGATCGCGGGCTGTTATCTTGGATGAGCCCACAGCTGGTGTGGACCCGTATGCCCGCAGGGCCATCTGGGACCTCATCCTCAAGTACAAGCCAGGTGAGCAGAGCTGGGCAGAGCCTGCCATGTTCCTCTGTCCATGGCAGCCCTGGCCCCTCTGCTGAGGCTCTGTGCTGCCATCAGGGAGGACCATCCTGCTCTCCACACACCACATGGACGAGGCTGACCTGCTGGGGGACCGCATCGCCATCATCTCCCATGGCAAACTCAAGTGCTGTGGTTCCCCACTGTTCCTCAAGAGCACCTACGGTGACGGCTACAAGCTGACAGTGGTGAAGAAGCAGTCAGACACCAGGAACAGCACAGGTTTGGGGGGAGCAGCAGGACCCTTTGTTTAGAGGAGTAGGTGGGACCAGCCCTTCTTCAGCCCAGGAAAAGAGCGAGAGGTCAACACCCAGGTGTTCCCATCCTGACTCTTCTTAAGCCATTTGGAGGGCAGAGGGGATGGGACAGGGTTGTAGGAGGTGCCATCACTCAGCCATGGCTTCTCCCAGCTGAGTCCTTGGTCACATCCTGCATGGTGGCATTTGCCTCCAGGTGCTGGCTCTGTCCAGCCTGTGGGTTGCCCACTGAGATATCCAGTGTGGATCACAATGCAGAATCCCATCCCCAGGTCAGCCAGGGTGACCAGGAAGCTGCCAGCACCCGATGATGGAGGCTGGAGGAGCCCCCACGGCACTGGGTGGTAGGGGGAATATGGTGGGTCATGGTGGGAGACCAGGTGTGAAGTGACCGATGGGTGCTGCCCCTCTGCCCCAGAGCCAGGCCAACCACACAGCCCCCCGGCCCACTCTTCTGTCAGCCCCTGCTCTGAGCCCCGCGTCTCCCAGTTCATCAAGAAGTACGTGGCCTCCTGCCTCCTGATCTCAGACACCAACACAGAGCTCTCCTACATCCTGCCCAGCGAGGCTGTCAAGAAGGGCTGCTTTGAGAGGCTCTTCCAGGTACCTGCAGGGGCTGGCAGGGTGGGCAGGCAGGGGGCTGTGGTACTGTGGGCATCTCCTGCCCTCGTCACACAGCGCTTTCCCCCACAGCACTTGGAGCAGAGCCTGGAGGAGCTGGACCTCACCAGTTTCGGGCTGATGGACACCACCCTAGAGGAGGTCTTCCTAAAGGTGTCTGAGGAGGACCAGTCTCTAGAGAACAGCGACGTGGGTACGGGTGCTGCGGGGGTTAGTGAGGGGCTGCGTGATCTTCCTTGGCTTGGTGATTGCAGGAGTCTCCTCCTGAGGGGAGGAGATGTCACCAGCAGAGCCCATCCCAGCCAAGGGCAGCCAGCATCTGCTCTGCTCTGGGTTTACTCCCGCCTGGAACAGTGGGTCCAGCTCTGGAGTCCTCAGCACAAGAAGAACTTGGCCACAGAGATGCTCTGAGGGCTGGAGCACTCTGCCAGGGAGATAGGCTGAGAGAGCTGGGAATGTTCAGCCAGGAGGAGAAGAGGCTCTAGGAAGATCTTAGAGCCCTTTCCAATGCCTAAAAGGGGCTTGAAAAAATGAGAGAGAGGGACTTTACATGGGCAGATAGTGATAGAATAAGGTAGAATGGTCTTAAACTAGAAGGGGAGAGATTTAGATTAGATGTTAGGAGGAAATTCTTCCCTTTGAGGGTGGTGAGGACCTGGCACAGGTTACCCAGAGAAGCTGTGGCTTTCCTATCCCTGGAAGTGTTCAAGACCAGGTTGGATGGAGCTTGGAGCAACTTGGTCTAGTGGAAGATGTCCCTGCCCATGGCAGGGTTGTGGAATGAGATGAGCTTTAAGGTCCATTCCAACCCAAACCAGTCTGTGATTCTATGATTCAATCCATCCCCGCTTCATGCATGCTGCAGTGAAGAGGAGCATGACTGGTGGCAACCCACCTTTTTCCTTCCAGACATCAAGGAGTCCAAGAAGGATGCCCTGCAATCACCCACCCCTGAGCTGGGCCCAAAGCCTGAGGCCAATGGGGAGCCCCTGGCTGAAGCAGCGATGCCAGAGAAGCCTGAAGTGGAGCTCAGCAACCTGGTGACCTGCTCTAAGCTGGCACAGTCACAGGCGTCCCTGCGCTCGGCCTCCTCGGTGGGCTCCGTGCGGGGTGACGAAGGTGGGGCTTATTCCGAATTCTTTGGGGATTATGCGCCCCTGTTCGATAACCGGCAGGACCCTGATAACATCAGTCTGCAAGGTTGGTGCCACTGGTGCCTGGCCACTGGCAGGGGCCAGGGGAGGCACTTGGCTGGGATACAGAGGGTTCACTGGGGCAGGGCAGAGCTGGTCCTGGCCCCACAGGATACGCAGTTGTGTCCGAGATGGGGGGGCTGTGCCTGCTGGGATGAGAGCCCACAGGGAGGAGCCTGATGGTGCATCCACCAACACGGCACCCAGAGAGCCACAGCCTGGATGGGAATAGGCTCTTCCACCAATTTGCAATCCCAAACTGGTAGGTAGGGTGTGGGGAGGGGGTCTCGTGCTGAGGCATGGAGCAAGGGCAGCTGGCGTTGGGTCTGCCTCTGCCTCCTGCGGGTCTCCAGTGCCACCTTGCAGACTTGTCCCACTAACATGCCCGCTCCCCATACTGGCACCTGTTGGGTCTCTCCTCCTGGCCCTTGGGCATGGAGTCACCTTCCAGCTGCCATACCCTGCCCCAGGTGCAAGGCTCTCCCTGGATGCTGGGATTGCTGGATATGGAGGGTGCAGGCAAGTGCCTTGAGGTTGCTGCTTTAGTCACAGATCCTGTTCTGGGTTATTGCAGCAGCTGTTGTGATTAATTCAGGGATGTGCCACCTTTACATCCCAACCAGAGCTGCTCTGAGCACTGGGATTTGGGCTGTGGGAGGTGGACCTGGGACAGTGCTATGGCAGAGCTCCCACTACCTTGCTGGGACCCCCACCTATGTCCTGTACCCTATTCCTGATTGTGCTGACCCCTCACCAGCTGGGAGAGCTGATGGAAAAATGGAGGAGTCCTGTAAAAAAGCACCAATTTAGCTTGGGTTCTTTTAAACTGTTGTCTAAATTTACCATTTGGGGCTAAGAGGAACCTGCCAGCCAGCTGCCTTGCTTCACACCACAGTGCTGCTGTGGCTCTGTGGCAGTCAGGGTGATTGGGTGCTGCCCTGTCCCTTGGGCAGCTGTGCTGGGCTGTGTGTCTGGCTCAGCTTTCTGGGAGCCCTGGCAGGCATGGGAGCAGCTGTGCCAAGGGGCTGATGTCCCTCTCCCCTCCCCAGAGCATGATGCAGAGGTGGAGGCAGAGGACTGTGATGTGGCAGGGCAGGGGAGCTTCAAACTGGAAGGCTCGTGGCTGAAGCTGCGCCAGTTCCATGGGCTGATTGTCAAACGCTTCCACTGCGCCAAGCGCAACACCAAGGCACTCTTCTCACAGATCCTGCTACCTGCCTTCTTCGTCTGTGTGGCCATGACTGTGGCCCTCTCCGTGCCCGAAATAGGTGCGTGTGTGCCACCCACCTTCCTGCACGATGGGGGTTACCTTTTTTGCTTGCCCCAGTGTAGCCGATGTGGACACTGGCTGCAGGAGGACAGGGTCAAGGCACAGTCTGCCTGTGTGCAGTGGTGCTGTGGGTGTGAGCAGGTGCCTGTCCCTGTCCCCGCAGGTGACCTGCCACCCCTCATCCTCTCGCCATCACAATACCACAACTACACCCAGCCCAAGGGCAACTTCATTCCTTACGCCAATGAGGAGCGGCATGAGTACCGGTGAGAGCTGCCACCGCTGGTGACCAGCACCCCAGCCCCATCCCTGGGACTTCGGGGAGGGTAGGGAGGAATGCAGCCCACAGCAGGCCTGGTACCAGCGCTGGCTCAAGCTTGGAGCAGAGCCCAGCTGGTGTCACGTCCCCTGACAGAAAGCAGCCTCTTTCTTGGCCAGAGTGTCTCTGGGAGAGGTGCCAGCCCCGACGCTGTAATCAGCAGCCAGGTCCTGCCAGGCACAGGTTGTGTGTGCCCATAAGTGCCAAGGCCTCAGGGAGGTCCCAGCAGAAGATGGCCAAGGTGGTGAAACCTGTGTCTCCTGCTCTTCCTTATTGGCTCATTTTCCCTGCAGCATCAGACTGTCTCCTGATGCCAGCCCTCAGCAGCTTGTGAACACTTTCCATCTGCCCTCTGGTGTGGGGGCCACCTGTGTGCTCAAGACACCCTTCAACAACACACTGGACCAGCCCATGCAGACCCTCAACCTTAACAGCAACGAGTCCAAGATGCTGGCAGCCAAGTACTTCGATGCCATGTGCATCGACTCTTTCACTCAGGGCCTGCCACTCTCCAACTTCGTGCCACTGCCTCCATCCCCGGCTCCCTCTGACTACCCCATCTCAGTGGATGAGGACCTGCTCCGTGCCTGGAACTCCACGACGTTCTCTGCTGTCAAAGGTATTACCTGTGCTGGCTGCTCAGGTGTCTGGGATTTGTCTCCTTCAGGGAAATGATGCCTGTCCCCACAGAAGCAGCTCCCTGGAAGTGCCTGTCAGTCTGGCCTGGCCATAGCAGAGCCTTGTTGGGCTGAATTTGTAGCTCAGGACAAGTGCTTGGAACAGTGTCTCCATTCAGCCCTTACCATGCCAGTAGAGCCTCTGGAGTGATGACATTGGCACCAGCCCTGTGGCTAGCTTTGTGCCACCTTTGGTGGACGTGCTTCCCTGCCATTCCTTTCTCCAGCCACATTTCATGGCCCCTCTCTGAACCTTTCTGTCCCCCCAGAGCTTTTCTTCGCATCCATCTTTTGGTCCTTCTTAGTCACCAGGACCATGCCTGGCCAGCCCATCACCCTCATGCTGTCCCCAGCAGCCGGGGCAGGCAGGAGCCTGCCTGTAAGCCACCCTCTCTGCTCCTCAGGGACTGTGACCTCGGCCCCCGCTCTGCCTCGTATCATCCATGAGCCTATCAAGTGCACGTGCTCCATGCAGGGGACTGGCTTCTCCTGCCCCAGTGGTGTGGGGGGCCACCCCCCACAGATGAAAGTAGTGACGGGGGACATCTTGGCAGACATCACAGGGCGCAACGTCTCTGAGTATCTGCTCTACACCTCAGACCGCTTCCGGCTGCACAGGCAAGAGGGGAGGCTGGCGGGGGGTCTGCCTTGCACCGTGGAGCAGGGTTGAGGATCAGGGACTTGGGGATACCTACCCCAGGGTGCTGGCTGGAGCCAGAAACATGCTTGAGTATGGCTCCGCTCCTCGAGGTGGGGGAACAGCATCCACAGCTTCCTCAGCAGTGCCTTATCCACTAGGTATGGGGCACTCACCTTCGGCAATGTCCAGAAATCCATCCCAGCCTCCTTTGGGGCCAGGGCTCCTGCCATGGTGCGCAAGATTGCTGTGAGGAGAACGGCCCAGGTGGGATGGCACTGCATCCTGGGGCAGGGGGAGATGGGTGGGGAGGAGAGGGTGGGCAGCCAGTGCTCCCTGGCCCACTGTTCCGCTGCAGTGCTCTCTCCTCCAAGGGCTCCGGGGTGGCTCCAGCTGGGTGGGTGGTGGTCAGCAGGTCTGGCCCAGCACAGTCAGCAGTGGCCTGCTCTCCCCACAGCCCTGAGCACAGGATGCTTGCCCTGTGGCTGGCTGTCTGCCCCATCCTATCCCTCTCTCTCAGTATATCTGTGGGTCCAGCTCTCTTGCCACCTCCCACCACTCCTCCTCCTCTAGGTCTTCTACAACAACAAAGGCTACCACAGCATGCCCACCTACCTCAATGCCCTCAACAATGCCATCCTGAGAGCCAACCTGCCCAAGAGCAAGGGCAACCCTGCTGCCTACGGTGAGGACCTGGAAGGGTGTTTGAGCGCAGAAGCACGTCAGGAACAGCATTTGGGCATGGTTCATCTAGGCTCCAAAGTGCAGTGTTCCACCTTGGCCCTGACTGGGTCAGGGGTTTCATGCACCTTGGCTCTGAGATGTGAGAGCTGGGCAGAGCCCTCTGAGGTCTGGGCTGGGGCAGAACATCCCAAAGTGCTGCCTGATGGTGCCGTGTCTTGTGAAGGTGCTCTCCAGTGAGAGAGGGCTTGGCCTCAAGGTGCTGGGTTACTTCAGAGAACGCAGCTCCTGTCTAGCTTCTGGTTGAAAACCTGTCCTGCTCAGAAGTCTGGACCAGGCAGACTAGGGACAAGGTTCTGTGTCTTGAGCCCATTTTCATGCTTCCATGTTTCTTCTTGATCCTTCTTGCAGGCATCACAGTCACCAATCACCCCATGAACAAAACGAGCGCCAGCCTATCACTGGATTACCTGTAGGTCCAAGGAGCTGGTCTGAGTGAGGGTGGCTGTCTCATGGGAGGTGGGGGCTCCTCACTGGTGGTTGCAGGGGAACACTGAGGCTCCAGCCCTGCAGGCTGTGTGGTGGGGGACAGGGTGGCTGTGATGTGGCAGTCCCTTTATCCTATGCACAGCAACTGTCCCACAGCCAGGATGGGTGGCCCTTCCCCAGGCAACTGATGGGGTCCCTGCTCTCCTTGCTCCTCATCCAGCCTGCAAGGCACAGATGTGGTGATCGCCATCTTCATTATTGTGGCCATGTCCTTCGTCCCAGCCAGCTTTGTGGTGTTCCTGGTGGCTGAAAAGGCCACCAAGGCCAAACACTTGCAGTTCGTGAGTGGCTGTGACCCTGTCATCTACTGGTTGGCCAACTACGTGTGGGACATGGTGAGCAGTGCACGTGGCCCCACCAGCCAAGCCCCCAGGGCTGTGCTGGGAAGTGGGCAGCCACAGAGCTTTCTGTCTTCTCCAGCTGAACTACCTGGTGCCGGCCACATGCTGCATCATCATCCTGTTCGTGTTTGACCTCCCGGCGTATACCTCTCCCACCAACTTTCCTGCTGTCCTCTCCCTCTTCCTGCTCTACGGGTATATTGCTCAGAGGGGTGGTGAGGAGGCACTGGGGATCCCTCCAGAGTCTCATGGGGTGATGGTTTTAAACTAAAAGAGGGGAGATTTAGACCAGATATAAAGAAAAAGTTTTTCACAATGAGGGTGGTCAGACACTGGCCCAGGTTGTCCAGAGCAGCTGTTGCTGCCCCATCCCTGGATGTGTTCAAGGCCAGGTTGAATGGGGCTTGGAGCAACCTGATCCAGTTGAAGTTGTCCCTGCCTGTGGCAGGGGTACTGGATTAGATGACCTTCGAATCCAAGTCTTTTTATGATTCTGTGCCCCATCTGTGCTGTGGCTGCGCAGGCAGGGCCTGCCCTTGGGACTGATGTTCTGCAGTCCCCAGAGCTGGTTGGGATGGCTTGGCTGCGAGGGCTGGGGTGTGAAAGCTGGGAATGGCAGGCTGGGAGATGGGTGATCTCAAGGCTGGGGTCCCTCTCCTGCCATACTGACGTGTGCTCTTGCTGCTCACCTCCCCAGCTGGTCCATCACCCCCGTCATGTACCCAGCCTCCTTCTGGTTTGAGGTTCCCAGCTCTGCCTATGTCTTCCTCATTGTCATCAATCTCTTCATCGGCATCACAGCTACTGTCGCCACGTTCCTGCTGCAGCTCTTTGAGCACGACAAGGTATAGGATTCACAGCTCTGCCAAGGGCCATCAGGAAGGGAAGCGCTGCCACTGGGTCATGGGATGGCTCAGGCTGGGACAGAACTTAGGAGGTCTCTGCTCCCAGAATGAGACCTGATCAGACTGGATCTTGGTTTCCCAATCTTACCACACACTCAGGATTGTTTGATGCTTGTGTCTTCTCCACTGTACCCACAGGACCTGAAGGTGGTGAACAGCTACCTGAAGAGCTGCTTCCTCGTGTTTCCTAACTACAACCTGGGACACGGCCTGATGGAGATGGCCTACAATGAGTACATCAATGAATACTACGCCAAGATCGGTACAGTGGGGTGTCCTGAGGCCCATAGCAACCTGGAGCAAAAAGCCAGGGGGGTAGACTAGACAGGGCACAGGAAGAGATATGGCTGAAGGTCAGCCATGGCATAGTGCCAGGGGTGCTGAAAGTGGCTGCTTGAGCCATCTTGAGTAGCAGGCTCATGGGGAGAGGAAGGTGTGAGCCCTGACAGAGGTGTGCGGTTCTTCTGCTGCTTCTGCTGCTGGACACTGCCTGTGGTGGGTCATAGTGGGGCTGTGGTGAAGCTGAGGT
Organism: Platyrinchus mystaceus; assembly: GCA_035041135.1. Classification (NCBI taxonomy): domain Eukaryota; kingdom Metazoa; phylum Chordata; class Aves; order Passeriformes; family Tyrannidae; genus Platyrinchus; species Platyrinchus mystaceus. The sequence continues at coordinate 11,348,396 of JAWWLV010000040.1, forward strand.
GGGTTATACTGGGCCTGCATTGCAGATGTGGTGGGCCATGGTTCAGCTGTTCTGAGCTGTGGTGAGGCCATGCTGTGACAGGAGGGATGGGGGCTGCAGGGACTTTATTCTCCCAGATGGGGTCTCTTGGCTGCTGCCCAACTGAAACAAGCCTTTTGCCACTCACAGCTTCAGCCTGGCATCAGAAGCTCCCCTGCTTTCTGCTTCTTGAACAGCTTTTGTACATAACCCAGATGCTGCTGGCACGATGAGGGGCAATTCTGGGTCATGGTCTGACAAATCCAACTGATACCACTCTCAGTTGGATTGAATCATCCTGCTGAGGTTGAAAAGCTGCCAGATGATTTTCACAGCACCTGTGCTTTTAGTGGGGAAACATGTTTTGACCAGCCCAGGCAGCTGCCGTGGGGAGTGTGGAAGAGTGTTGTTGTCAGCTCAGGAGGTGTGGTCAGGCTGTCCCCTCAGGAAGGTGTCCCCAGCCACTCTCTCCTCTTCCTCCCACTCAGGGCAGTTTGATAAAATGAAATCGCCCTTTGAATGGGACATAGTGACACGGGGGCTTGTTGCCATGACAATTGAAGGCTTTGTTGGCTTCTTCATCACCATCATGTGCCAGTACAACTTCTTCCGGAAGCCCCAGTGAGTGTGGTGGGTAGCAGGCATGGGGGGCTGGCTACGGGGTAAAGCTTTGCTCTTGGGACACCTGAGTTCCAGGCTGCCCCTCTGGTGGGTGTGAGTGGGAGCTGCCCAGCCCCAGCAGGGATATAGCTCCTAGTCCCACATCCCCCTCCACCCATGCCCCTACCACAGGCGCCTGCCTGTCTCCACCAAACCCATCGAGGATGACATTGATGTAGCCAACGAGCGGCACCGGGTCCTGCGTGGCGACGCCGACAATGACATGCTAAAGATCGAGAACCTCACCAAGGTGGGGGCTGCACCAGGCTGCAAGGAGACACCTGGGACCAGCCTATCCCAGGGACATGCATGGGGCTGGAGATTCAGGTGGCTCCTGGTGAGCTGAGCCCCTATCCCTTGCCCTACCAGGTGTACAAGTCCCGCAAGATCGGGCGCATCCTGGCTGTGGACAGGCTGTGCGTGGGTGTGCGCCCCGGGGAGTGCTTCGGGCTGCTGGGCGTCAACGGTGCAGGCAAGACCACCACCTTCAAGATGCTGACGGGAGACGAGAGCACCACGGGCGGAGAGGCCTTCATTAATGGGCACAGGTTAACGGGGGCACATGTTGGGTGAGGCTGTGGGCTGCCCGCTCTCCTGGGGACTGGATGGGGTTTGCTTGGCGGGCTCCCAGGATGAAACGGCGCGAGTGAGCCTGTGTGTTCCCATGGGACGCTGCAGCCCTGTATCCTCCTGGGTCACCCTCACCTGGGATGTGGGGCAAATGATAGTGGTCCTGGGCTGAGGCTGCCTTGGTGGGGTTTTACCTGGGGGAAGATGCTCCAGTGTAAAGACATGTAAAATGGGCCTTAGCAGCAGGGTCCTCATGAAAAGCAGATCCTTCTCCACACTTCCCCCCATCTTCTCCCACAGCATCCTGAAGGAGCTCCTGCAGGTCCAGCAGAGCTTAGGCTACTGCCCCCAATTCGACGCGCTCTTCGATGAGCTGACTGCCCAGGAGCACCTGGAGCTCTACACCCGCCTGCGTGGCATCCCCTGGAAGGATGAGGAGCGGGTAGGGCTCTGAGTGGGCAGTTGGCAGCACCAAAGGGCTGGTGCTGTGCCATGGGGATGGCATCTCACTGGGCAGCAGCAGGATCCTGAGCCAGTGCTGCTGCCCTCATGGCGGTGTGCCCACATGGGCTACCAGGGACAGGCACACATGCTCACAGGCCCCCACTGGGACTTGACTGTGCCAGGGGCTACCCTGGGGCTCCCCTGACTGGCACATGGCTTGTGGTCCCATCAGCAGCTGATGTGTGTTGTGTAGTCCAACCCCTGCCAGCTCTGCCAGCCCTGTAGCCTTGGCAGGGTGACAGCAGCCCCCTGCGCCTTGCAGGTGGTCAAGTGGGCGCTGAAGAAGCTGGAGTTGACCAAGTATGCGGACAAGCCTGCCAGCACCTACAGCGGGGGCAACAAGAGGAAGCTGTCCACAGCCATCGCGCTCATCGGATACCCGGCTTTCATCTTCCTGGTGTGCCTTGAGGGTGCAGAAATAACCCTGCGTGGGAGCTGCCCACCCCTGGCTCCACCAAACGTGTCCTGGAGTGTGGGACAGTGTCCAGAGCTCGGCTCAGGACAGGAAGGGGGTGGAAGGGTCCCTTTGGGGGGGCTAGTATGTCTGAGGGTGCTGTCTGTCCCCCAGGATGAGCCAACCACAGGGATGGACCCCAAGGCACGACGCTTCCTCTGGAACCTCATCCTAGATGTCATCAAAACGGGTCGTTCCGTGGTGCTCACGTCTCACAGGTCCACAGGGGTTCTGGCTGCACCCATGATGCCTCCAGGCACCTGGGGTGCTGCACGGGAGGGAGGGAGCTCCCCTGTCCCCAGGCAGTGGAATTTGGTAGGGGCATGGGGAGCAGGGAGCCTGGCAACACACTCTGTTGCCTTCTCTCATCCCTGGTGGTGTGGCCACGGCACCCGGGTGATGGCCTGGAGACCCCAGTCCCCTACTTGCCCCCACCATAGCCCTGGCACTGTCCTTCCATGTACCCCCACTGAACCCTGCCCTGTCCTTCCAGCATGGAGGAGTGTGAGGCGCTCTGCACCCGCCTGGCCATCATGGTGAACGGGCGGCTTAAGTGTCTCGGCAGCATCCAGCACCTGAAGAACAGGTAAGAGCCCTGCAGGAGCCAAGCACCCCATGTTCACTGCAGGGCAGGAAGGGGTTGGGCCCCCATGGTTGGGTGACAGTGTGGCACCCATGACAAGATGCCAGCCCTTTGTGTGGGCGCTGCTTTGGAGATGGGCAGGAAATAGGCTCACTGGAGTGCCCTGGCACTGTCCTGGTGTCCAGCAGTAGCAGCCTGAGAGCACTGTTCCCTTCCATGGACTCAGTCCTTCCCCACGGGGGTTCAGATGAGGGGACAGGTCCTCACAGGGTCTGTTGTCCCCGTGCAGGTTTGGTGATGGCTACATGATCACGGTGCGCACCAAGTCCAGCCTCAATGTCAAGGAAGTGGTGAGGTTCTTCAATCGCAACTTCCCCGAGGCTGTCCTCAAGGTGAGCTGCCCTCGGTGGCCATGCTGTTCCCTGCCAGCCCCCACCTTGGGGCACAAGCAGCCTTCATCCTCTGGGGTGATTGGAATGCGCCTGGAAGCGAGGGCTCAATGCCCCACCCTGTGCACACCCCCAGGAGCGGCACCACACCAAGGCCCAGTACCAGCTGAAGTCAGATCAGATCTCGCTGGCACAGGTCTTCAGCAAGATGGAGCAGGTGGTGGATGTGCTGGGCATCGAAGACTACTCTGTTAGCCAGACTACGCTGGACAACGTAAGACCGGGGACAGCATGGGCGACTGGATGCTTGTCCCCAGGGATGGTGGCTGTGACAAAATGCCAGGCAGGAACTGCCTTTGGTGCAGGAGGTGGAGCTGGATGGGGAATACAGTGGTAGCCACCACATCGTGGAATGCACTGGGTCCTGTCCTGGCAGCACGGATGACAGGCGAGGGGTGGCTGAGGGTGGAGGTGTCTGTGAGGATACCTCTCTCATTCTCCTGTCCTTCCTCTACACCCAGGTGTTTGTGAATTTTGCCAAGAAGCAAAGTGACAACCTGGAGCAGCAGGAGACCAGCCCCAGCTGTGTCCTGCAGTCACCCCTGGAGCGCTTGCTGAGCCTGCTACGGCCCCGCACTGCCCCCACCGAGCTGCGGGCCCTTGTGGTGGAGGAGCAGGAGGATCTGGAGACCGACGATGAAGGCCTCATCAGCTTTGAGGAGGAGAGGGTGAGAGGTTGTCCCGGGATCTGGGTGTCCCTGATCCCACATGTGTCCCTGCCATGGAGCCCTGGGACTGGGTGCTGCAGCACCAGGAAAGGGACATGGTGGAGCCAGGGCTGGGCCATGCCGGGGGGTCTCTGAAGGGGTGAGAGTTCTCTGGGAGAGATGGTAGCTCTGCCACCTGGGCTGGACTCTGGCCCCAGATGCTGTGGGTATGCTGGCAGAGTGGGCAACCCCTGAGCCCTGCCTGTCTCCCTGCCCAGGCTCAGCTTTCCTTCAACACCGACACGCTGTGCTGAGACTTCGGGAGCAGCTGCATTCCCGTCTGTGAAGTCACTGAACCCTTTTGGCCTCTCCCCTCCCTTTGCCCCGTGGAGCGTAGCTGCCGTGGCCGGAGGCACATGCCAGGGAGGACACAGTGGGTACAGCAATGCTTGGATGGACCTCTTGAGCCACCACTCGGTGGCCTTTGTCCCCTTCAGCTCTGGAGCAGTATCACTGTGTGGTGACAGGGGCCGTGGTCCTTGGCCTGTCCAGCTGGCACGTGCCATGGATGGAGACTGCAAAGGAAAGGACACAGTTTGGTGCCAGTGCTGCCAGCCCCACATGCCTTGGGGCAGAGACACACAGGCCTGTGAGCGGTGCCTTTGACTGGACACTTGTGTTGCACTCACCCCAGGGACCCTTGGCTGTGGGGACCCTGCCAGGCCTGGTCCCATGGAGCTGGAGGAGGGATGACTGCTTCTGTATTGCCCCTGGCTGGCACTGCCCTGGGCACCACAGGGACAGGTCTGGTGCTTCACCCACAACCGATTTCTGTCATTGGGGGTCTTGGCCCTCCTGGTATGTCCTGTCTACTGTGGGGTCTGTCCACCCCAGCCCTGCCTGGCCTTGGGCACTGGCTCCATCCCCAGGCAGCAGCACTCCTGCAGAGGCACGTGGGGAGGCAGAGGGGTATGTCACAGGGTATTTCACATACTGGCACCAGCTGTTTTCCCCTCTGCCCCTAACCATGTCCCTCCCCCTGCGTCCTGCCTGTCGTCACCATCTGCTTCCCCCATCACAGGACATTGTTGCAGCTCTGCCACCTTTTTGCTGTGTCCCTTTCAGTGTCCCCTTGCCCTGGCACTTGTTCCTCAGTGTCCAGCCCTGTACAGGAGCCACCTGCACTGGTTTCTTATTGTTGGGCCACTGGCGGTACTGGAAGAGGGGCTGCTGCACCCCAGGATGTCTTTGGAAGGTGGTAGTGGGTTGGCTTTAAGGTATGAGGTAGGGACAGTTGGAGTGGGCGTGGGCACAGCTTGGCAGTGGTGCCTGGGGTGGTGGGGAGGGGAGGATGGACCGTGGCAGTGGGGCTGGCAATGTCACTGGGCCAGCAGTGGACACTCCCTCAGCCAGCAAGCTCCTTCTTTTTGCAGAGGGTCTTTCTGCCTTGTCACCCACAGGGACCATGTCTGGCACCTTGCAGCTCTCAGCAACCTGCAGTTGTGCCCAGAGGCAGAGCGACAGCAGGGCTTGTGATGGTGACCCTGACCCCCAACCAGGCTTTGGCAGCACCCCAGGGTGGCCATGCACCTTCCTGGGGAGCACCCGAGGCCTGGCTGCGCTGAGAGCTCTGCTGCCCTCTCTGCCTCCCTTGCCTGGGCTCGGCTGGAGGCCCTGAGCAGCACTAGGCTGCCACGGGAGGTGTGGGGCACATGGCATGGAGAGGCCTCTTTGAGCCACCTCTGGCCCCACTCGGGCACAGGAGCAGGGCCTGACCTCCACTGTCCTCGTGCCCCCTGGTCTCACCAGCCCCATATGCCACCTGCTATAGATTGTGATACAATATACAGTATTTTCAATAGGGGGAAAACTGGGGGAGAAGCTCTATTTTCAGATTTTTCAGACCATATTTTTTTTAATGGCATATGGGAAACTGGCTGGTTCTGGGGTGGAGTGAATGGCACATGGGGGCAGCCCCCACTGGCATGCTCTTGCTCTCTTGCTGGGCACATTCTGCCTTCCTGGGTGAGTGCTGGGGGATGAGCCAGCTCGAGGCTTGCCCTTTGCCATCAGGGAGAGGGGATGGTGTCACTTTTGAGTCCCCAGCTGTCACTTCAGTGGTGGCACCCTGGGGCACCCCAGGGTGGGCAGTGCTGCCGTGCTCTGGGTTTTGTCCTTACCCCACACCTGCCACTCTGCCCTGTTGCTCAGGACTCTGGAAGGGCACTGGCACCCCAGTCACAGCATCTCCCCTTTTCCCAGCCCTCCCCACCGCCACTATGCCATCGTCCCTATGGCTTTGATGGTCAATGGACTTGATCTGGTGCCAATACAGCCTGGATGGTCATGGTGGTCTCCCTGCCCTGGGCTCAGGGAGGGAGTGGGAGGCTAGTGCCCCAGGGCATGCCCCCAGGGCAGGGGTGGTTGCTGCCTTAACACTGTTTACTTGGTTGAGTTTGGCCCTACTTCCAGCCTTGCCTCCCCCTGCACGTCCTTGGCCACCGTCCTTGGCCACCAGCCACGGGCGCAGCACTGGTGCCACACTCAGGCCCAGGCATGGGGCCCCTGAGGGGTGGGGACGTCTTGGAGTTGCCTGTACATTGCTAGCAAACAAAAAAAAAAAAGATGAAATGTGAAAATAATGATCGTTTTAAATAAAAAATAATAACTGGATCCAGTGAGGCTGTGTGGTTGGTGATGGGTGGGAATGCCGGGTCTAGGTGCCTGGGAGGGATCAGGCTGAGGAGGGGGTTGGCAGTGCCCAGGGTGGGGGTGCAGGAGCCTGCTGTGGGCAAGGGATCCTGGGCCCAACACAGGGGTGTGCCCAGTGCTTGACATCATTTGGATGGTGGCAGGGTGGCTGGGGGTGCAGGCAGGAGCCGTGGCAGCTGGCAATGCCACCAGCCCCCCTCACCGGCCTGGGGCTGGCAGCAGCTGCGGAGCAGGGGCCCCATGGCAGGGCGTCCCGCCTGTGCCGTGGGGCCAGGTGTGGGTGGGAGCGGGTGCACCCTTGGGAGGAATGTGGGCTGGGACGGGCTGCAGCTCCAGCTGGGGCACTCAGGGTGCAGCCAGCACTGTGCCGACAGCTGCCACCCAGCATGGCTGAGAAACCCCAAATCCAGCTCTTCATCAAGGTGAGATGGAATCCTCAGGCCAGTGGGCACCGCTGGCTGCCACCCCTGGCAGCGCTGCAGTGGGGTGACCTGGCTGCCCTGCCCACTACAGTGCCCAGATGTGGGGAATTGGGGAGGTAATGGGCAGGGGGGTCAGGCAGCAGGTAGGGAGTGGGGCTGGCAAGAGGCAGCATAGCAGGTAGTGGTCAGGTAAGAGTGGGGCGGGCAGTGGGCAGCAGGCAGGCAAGAGGGGGCAGGCAGCAGGCAGGGCTCTTCTCCACAGCACTGCCTGCTGCTGTCTACCCTGCAGGCAGGGGGGCTCTGAGGGCTCAGCCTGGGGAGGTCAGACTGGGGTGCCCCCACAAACCAGGGCCCAGCAGCCCAGCCCCACAGCATCTGCCTGCACCTGCCGGGCCCTTCCCAGCCACCACCCGGCCGGGGCAGTCTGTCCGGCTGTGCCAGGCAGGACAGGGCTTGCCTGGGATTGTGCCTGGGGGTGGCAGGGCCATCAGCATTGCTGTCACCTTCCTTTGGTGAACAAGTTCCTGCTACTGGGCAGGAACTGTCCCTGCCACAGCTGCCCCTGCTGCCACTGCTGCTGCTGCCCCCAAGCCCTGGCCCCCCTTGGCACTCTGAGGCTGGCACAGCCTGGGGGTCCTGTTCCCTGGGGGGTGCCAGGGCCAGCACTGTGCCATGTGGCTGCTCTGAGGTGTGGCACTGAGGCCCTGGGAGCACTCAAGAGGCTGGTGCCCTGCCTGGCATAGCAGGTGCCACAGACTGCAGCACAGCTCACCAGCCTGTACCAGCCCAGGCTGGGCTGGGGCACATGCTTTGCCACCCTCATCCAGGGCTGCCCCCACTGCAGCTGTGCTGGGGTGAAGGGGCAGCTGAGCTCTCCATCTGTGCCCACAGGCAAGCGAAGACGGGGAGAGTGTTGGGCACTGCCCCTTCTGCCAGCGGCTCTTCATGGTGCTGCTGCTCAAAGGGGTGCCCTTCACCCTCACCACTGTGGACGTGAAGAGGTGAGTGGTGGTCCTTTCCCAAGGGGTGCCAGTCCTCGGGCCAGGGCCATGGGCAGGGTGGGTGGGTAGTAGGTCCCCAACAGTTTGGGAAGGGGTGTGTGAAGGGTGGGCACTATGGCATGCATGGAGCTTGTTGTACCCCCCAGGTGCCCACTGCTGACTGGGGAGGTTGGTGGGCATTTCCCTAGGCACACACAGAGGCAGGAGCAGCCTAGGGGCACCGCTTCATCCCTTTGCTTGGGACACAGATGCACATATGAACACACACACACACTCACACACACACATATGCATGGGGCCAAGCAGAGCCCTGGACATGCCAGGCATCAGCAGTGTCCCCATCTCCCACAGGGCGCTGGATGTGCTGAAGGACTTTGCACCAGGTGCGCAGCTGCCTGTTCTGCTCTACAACGGCGAGCCCAAGACTGACACTGTGACCATTGAGGAGTTCCTGGAGGACCAGCTGGGCCCCCCCACGTCAGTGGCCAGCGCTGCCCTGAGAGGACTAAGGGGTCAAAGAGGGGCAGGACAGGCTGAGAGAGGAGGCTGACAGCATGTGAGCCTGTTGGCCCCTGCCACCTGCCACAGCTGTGCCCACATCCCCACAGGTGCCCCAGTCTGGTCCCACAGTACCGGGAGTCGAGCCTGGCTGGGAACGACATCTTCCACAAATTCTCCACCTTCATCAAGAACCCGGTGCCTGCCCAGGACGAGGGTGAGGAGCAAGTCAGGAAGCACCCTATGTATCCTCTCAGGTGTCACCACCCCAAAGCCTATCCTGGTCACACCAAGCGTCCCCAGTCCTCCCCACCTATGCATGTCAGTGTCTGGTCTCTGTGGGAGGGCAAGGAGTAGGTGCCAGCCTGGGTAAGGTGGGTGCTGCCTGGGCACAGGGCTGTGCTGGCAGGGGGCCATGGCAGAGCAGGAGCCCCATGCCATGACCCAGCTGTCCTCCCCACAGTGCTACAGCGGAGCCTGCTGCGGGCCCTGCTGAAGCTGGACGAATACCTGTGTGCCCCTCTGGAGCATGAGCTGGCCCAGGACCCCAACCTCCAGGCCTCCCAGAGACGCTTCCTTGATGGAGATCACCTCACGTTGGCTGACTGCAACCTGCTGCCCAAGCTCAACATTGTTCAGGTAAGCAGGGGCATTCTGGCACCCTGCCCTTCTCCTTTCCCTGGCATCTCCATTCCACCAGCCCCATGGTCTCTTGGTGCCTGCAGCAACCTCCTGCTCCTTTCACAAATGCTGTCAGCCCTGTGTCCTCTAGCATTCTTCTTCCCAGGAGCCCTGCCCAGCAAAGTGCCTTCCTAGAGAACCCACTCCCCTCTACATCCCCTCCTAAGTGCCAGCCTTCAACTGTGCAGCGTCGGGGATGTCCCCTGGCTCCCTGCCACTCTTCCCAGCTGGTTTCTTTCCTGGCAGCTGGGCCCTCCTTGACACACAGTACCAGGCACAGCTCCCCGTGTTCCTGCCCACAGGTCGTGTGCCAGCACTATCGCCACTTCGGGATCCCCAAGGACCTGCAGGGTGTGTGGCGGTACCTCAACAGTGCCAATGAAACCAAGGAGTTCAAATACACCTGTCCCAACAGCCAGGAGATTGTACAAGCCTATCACTCCGTGGTCCGGGCAACACAGTGAGCCGGGTATGCACCCCAGTGGCCAGGCCAGGGTTGGGGTCAGGCAGGAGGTCAGTGCCCACCCCATTCCTGACAGCATGTGCTTGAGAGAGCAGAGCACGAGCTGTGCCCCTGGCACCCAAATTCTCTCCCCTGACACTCAGGTGCTGGCAGTAATCTGTGGTGCACTGAGCCCCTCTTGTGCCATCCTCCCTCACAGCCAGGACATGCTCTGTGGCCTCCAAACATCAGGACTGGGGGCAAGGGCACAAAGCCATGGGCACCATCAGTGCCAATGCTGAGCCCTGCTGTGGGCAGGGGCAGAGCTGGGGAGGACAAACTGCCCAGATCAGAGGGCAGCCCTGCAGCCTCTTTTGTGGGCACACTGCACCACCCTCTCTTGAGGGTTCGAGGCCCAGCTGGGCAGCAGGCACTGCAGGATGCCCTCACACCCACACTGGGTGAGGGGACCCAGCATAGTCATGGAGAGCCCTGGAAACAGAGCTGGCAGGGGATGGCAGAGGCAGTGGGCACAGGCCAGTTCCCAGCACCCTGAGTGAGGGGAGCAGAGGGTACCAACCCCCTGGAACCTGCAGTTAGGAAGCTCTCAGAAGCAGATTTGGGGGTTTTGAAGTTGGGCAAGCCCAAGCCAAGCTTCAGAGCTCCTGGAAATCAATAAAGGCTTTGCAAACAAGACAAGCATGAGTCTGGAGTGACACACCAGTAGCTCTCCCTTACAGGGCTCCACACTGACCTCTACTCTCTCTCCCAGTGCCAAGCAAGGCAGAGCACATCCTCCAGCCCACTTGCAAAAAGCTGACAGGGAAGGGAACTTCTCTGAGCCCTGGACCTCTGTGTTCAGCAGAAACTGGGCGAAGGCTTCCTGAGAAAGGGAGGCAGAATACACCAACACATCCGCAGAGACCAGCTGGCTAAAAACACCTTTACTGGAAAGAAGCACAGATAATCTTTCTATTCTGCAGTGATACAAAAGTTCCTTCCAAACCTCACCAATTCATGGTAAATGAGGTCAAGAGGTGGCCCCTGCCCCAGAAGAGCTGCTGGGCAGAAAGCAAGCACTGGTGCTCTGTTGCCTCCCTGGGTGTGAGGGGCTCAGCAGGCCCCGGACACAGCGACACCCTCTCCTCTACCCACGCACATGCTGATAGGGCTCCACAGGGCTGTCATCAGGGCACAGGACAGCACCAGTCAGGAGTCCTCGAAATTCACTCCAGATGGTGCCTTCTTGCTGGGAGGAGATGGAGGGAGCATCAGAGCCCCAAGCCCCATGCCCCAGGCAGAGCCCATAGGGTCGCCATGCAGCCAAGTCTCAGCACTGACCTTTTGAAACCAGGGTTAATGAGAGACTCCCCCGGGACCTTCCTTTTGGTTGGCAAAGCTGAGCCAGCAGCCCTGTTCTTCCTGGGGCTGGGGTCTGCCTCAGTCAAGGATAGGCAGGATGAAGATTGCAGGTCAGCCAGGTGTTCTGTCAGCCCTGCCAGTCCTTCCAGGGCCAGGGTGAACTTACAGCAGCCCAGCCTGCTAGGGCCAGCAGCCAGGGAGGGTGAGGAAGGGCCAAGCCTGGCCTCCTCTCTCAAAGGAGCCATGGACCTGCCCCGGCCCCCAGTCTAGAAGGACTGCCCTTCTTCTGAGGCTGGCGATGACCAACCTCTGACCTGAGCACCCCAAATGCCCCAAGAGCCACCACAGTGAGCCCTGCCCCTGCTCTGTCAGGAAGGGCACCAGGACAGCAGGTGCCTGACAGCAGCCACAGCCAAGGGCACTCGGTGTGTCCTGAAGAGCACATGAACACAGGACCAGCAGCCTCCGGGAAGGAGAAAGCAGGACAGCAGGACCAGGGCAGGTGCCCCTGGCAGTGCCTACCTGGCAGAAAGAGCTGCTGGCTCCGGGCAGAGTTCTTCTGAGGGCTGCAGGAAGATGCCAGCGTCTCCACGGCTGCTAAGACAGAAGCCAGAGCCAAAGCTTGTGACAACACACTCCAGTACAGCATGCAGCATTCCAAGCCTCCCCAGACAAACTAAGGCCTGTTATCCTCTCAGCACTCCCATCCAGACAGCTGCTGCCCCAAAATCTTCCCAGATTCCTCAAATAGAGATGTTTGTAAGGTGACTCCCACATTCAGGATGCTGGTGTGGTGCTGGCCATGAAGATAGGGCTGTGTTTCCACACAGAGACACACCACTGTGTCCTCTGATCCCTGGCAGGGTCTACTCTGCCTGGGGACTCTGGTGAAGCTGAAGGAACTGGCCAGCTGAACAGGGAAGTGATGGCAGCAGCTCTGATACTGGCCCACTGGGACCGGTGAGGAGAAACCACCTGATGTGATACTCGGGAGGCACAGCCCTCTCCCACTGAGAGGCCCAAGGCTGAGCTGGGGCACGTGGGGCTCTTTGGGTCGGGGTGACGATCCCATGAAGGTGGCAGGGGCTGCCGGCCCTGCCCCTGTCCTCACACCTTCTAAACCCACCACGGACCTTCCAGGCGCCTCTCCAAGGTCTCGATGCAGCCGGCCATGCCGAACACCAGCGCCTTCAGCTGGCTGCGCGCCTCGGCGGCGGGCAGCTGGGCGAGGGCGAGGGCCGGGCACCGCGGCTCCTCCGGCAGACGCAGCGTGGCCGAACCCGGGCCCAGGCTCAGCTCAGCGGCCCCGCGCCCCAGGGCGGCCCTGCAGGGATAGGGGGCGAGGGAAATGGGAAACAGGGCGAGTCTGGGGTGAGGGGAGCCCGGAATGAGGGAAGCCGAGGATAGGGGGTGTCGGGGCGGCGGCACCCACCTGAGCATCGCGCTGTGCTCCTCCGGCGGACACCGCTGCAGAGAGGGAGAAGGAGGAGGAGAGCATGTCCGACACGGCCTAACCGGGCCCGAGACCACCCCCGCCCCACAGGCACCCGGGCCACAGGCTCGCGCCCCACCGCCGACCCCGTCCCCGGTACATACGCAGCCAAACCCCGGACAGTCGCCGAGGTCCGCGGCCCAGACCTCCATCGCGTCGGTCACACTGCGGGAGGCAGCGGCTCAGGCCGGGGCTGCTCGACCCCCGCCCGGCCCCGCTCCCGTTCCCGGCCCCCGCCCGCTCTCACTAGACGGCGCCGCCGGGCCGGCAGTAGCAGAGGAACCGGCCCGGCCCGGCTCGCAGCAGGTGGAAGGGTCCGGCCGGTTCCGCCATCGCCGCGCCGGAAGGGGCGGGCGCGAGCGGCGGGTCCCGCCCGGAGCCGTGACAGGGACCGGCAGCTCCGCCATGGTGAACCTGGGGCTGCGGCGGGTGGAGGATGATGTGGCTGCCAAGCACCCGGTACGCCCTGCGGGGGACGGGCTGGGGGGCCCGGCTGTGCTGGTGGGGCCGGGGCTGAGGGAGCCAGACAGGGCTCCAACCCCGGCGCTGACGCGTCTCCGCAGGCGCTGCAGCAGTACGCGGCCTGCCAGTCCCACGCCTTCATGAAGGGCATCGGCACCTTCCTGGCAGGTACAGCCCGGTCCAGCTCCTCTCCTCGGTTGTCCCCGGCCGCTCCCCAGGGGCAGCGGGGACAACCCAGCTGTGTTCGGTAACCCCAGCCCCTGTCTCGGCAGGCAGCGGAGCCACCTTCGCCGCGCAAAAGCTGGCGCGGCAGAAGCTGCCGTACAGCCCGCAGTGGAGCATGCTGCTGGCCGCGGGTGAGTGCTTGGCCCGGCTGGTGCTGCGGACAGAGAGGTGTTTGCCCTTGCTGTGGGGGGCTCTTCTCTAGCTCCGGTCACCTTCCGGCGCCCCGGCCCCGGGGGTTCAGGAGGGTTCTTGAGCAGCTGCAGCAGGTGCTGTCCCCACCAAGGTGCTGCTGGCACTCTCAGAAGCACCTCGGCCTCCCCAGCCGCAGGGTCCCTTGCGAGCTATTTGGTAACCAGAGCTGAGACACAGAAATGCTCCGACTTCTGGATTTACCTGGAGACGGGCAAGTCCCCACAGGAGCTTGCTGTGACTGGTGGGGTGTCTCAGCCCTCAGGTACGTTCACAACTCCCTCTTGCTTTCCCCAGGCTTGTTGTGCCTGGTTCTTCCCTGCTGCAATAATTAGTTTGCCGTTCCTGTCTCGTAATTAAACTGGTGACTGTATAGTTGCCAAAATCTCAGTGTAAGTCCCACACTGGCACCCCGCAGCCGAGGGATGTGAGCAGGAGGACATGTGGTGGCTGGAGCTCCCTGTCCCTTTGTGCTCTTGGGCACAGCGGTACCAGAGCAGGCCTGGAGACGTGGGTTGGGTACGCTTGCTGCTAACTGCTGCCCTGCCTGCTTTGGGGATTCACAAGAGCTAGCATGAAGGGCTTGTTTGCTGGAAGAGGAAGGAGAGGGTAAGGGATGAAGAGAGCAAATGAGGTATAGAGAGATTTGCTGCTCTGTAGAGTGGATAGAGCTGGAGGGGCACTAAGAGAGTCACTGGACAGTTCCCATGACTGCTTGCTGCTCTCTCCCACATGTACCTTGAGCTCCCAAAGCACCTTGAGGTCCCAAAGCTGGGCCCACCTGAAGAGGCTTTAAACACTTCACCAGGGCTCTGTGGTTCTCTGCCCACCCTTGGTAAACACACCAGGGTAGTTGGAGGTCCAGGGAGCTTGTACTTTCTGTTGCAGAAAATCTGCTCAGCACAGAGGACAGGGACAGCGCCGCGCTGCCAGTGAGGAGGAACAGGTATGGGGACGTGGTGGAGTAGCCGGCAAAGCACAGCACTCTGTACCTGTGTCCCACTTCAGCCCCTGCTGCCTGCCCAGACGGTCGTTTCCCATGCTGCCTGTGAGTCTGGTGGGCATGGTGGCCCTGTTGGGAAGCTCAGAGGACTTGATCCTGCAGTGAGAGTGTGGTGGAAGCACCACAGGGATCACTGCTGCCCACCCCATGGCCTCTGAACGTTGCACTGGGGGTACAATAAAAGTCAAGAACTGAAGGTGCTCATTGTGGATGAGGTGAAGGCCAGCAGTGGGACAGGCAGAGCAGGTGGTGAATGTCACCCCAAGGGAACAGGTGGCACTCACACTCCATCAGCACGTGGATTGCTGCGAGCTGGCTCTAACCATGGATAGGTCTGAGCTAAGCTGTGAGGGCAGAGCGGTTGTTGTGTGCTTTCTGTACCCTGAGCCCAGCCATTCCCCATGTCCCTACCGCTGCAGCAGCAAGGCTTTTCCCACCCACCTGAACAGGGCTGAGGTGAGCCCCATAGCTGGGTGGCCTCTGGGGTATGCAACAGGGTGACCATGTGCCCAGGGCCCCTCTCTGTGGTGCCCGCCTGTCACTGGCCAGGGCATGTCATCTGGCCAGTCTCAGATTGCCCATCCAGATCCATAACTAGTTGGCGAGGATATGGTACTGTCTCAAATCGCATGCTCAGAGAGGGGCATGTGGGGTTTTTCGTGATGTCAGACTCCCAACTCCTAACTAGGTAAACTGGCTGCTCTTGGTGGATGTCCAACTGATTCAGCTGCATCTGAATTTCTTAGAGGAGGAAATGCAGCCTCAATTCTAGAAGGTACCTGGGTTCTTAGAGCAGGGTTCTTCAGCTTCAGGGACCAGAAGCGCCTCTTCCTTCTGTGTGAGATGTGGAGACAGACCCTGAGCCTCACTCCACCACAGGATGAGGGAAATGAGGGGCCTGGGGAAGAAACTTGGGTTTCAACTGGAATCAGGTTTGCCCTGTGCAGAGAGATGGGGAGCAGCCAGTGGAACAGCTGAAAACAAAGTGCTGCTGGGAATGGGGTGGGTTAAACCAAGCACAGTGTTCCAGGATCTTGGCCAGAGTAGGGAAGGGTGCTAGGAAGTGAGCAAACCTGCAGACCAGAGCTCATGCTGCCGGCAGGAGCAAGCAGGGCAGCGAGAAACCACAGCTCCCTACAGCCACTCCTCTCTGGGGTGTTTGGGGAACGTGCAGGGCGGGGGGAGGCTTCTTGATGAATTGGAGAGCTGGGACCAAACCCATGCAGCTGTCAGGTGCCAGATATGTGTCACAGTGTCTCTGCACCAGCAGTCTCTGCACCAGTGTCTCTGCCAGTGACTGCACCAGCAAATGTGAGTGCCCTGCTTGGGCACCAGCACTGGGGCCTGGGAGTGGAGGCTGCCAGCAGGTTGTCCGTGCGTGGGGGCTGTGGCAGTGAGGGGCAGCTTGAGCGCTACCTTCTCCTGGCTTTGGGGTGACTGCATCTCCAGTGATGGGGAAACCTGAACTCGATAACTGTGGCTGGCTGGCACTCCTTCATCTCCAGGGCCTTAGACTGGAGTGAGGTTTCCAGCCCACCTCAGTCTGTCTTGGGGGGTCTCCAGGCTGGTACAAACAAACAAATAAAGTCATGATAGTGTCCCAGCACTGGATGGGCTGCAAGGGATAAGGCCTTTGGGCAGAGCCTGACCCTGGCTCTGCCAGACTGATCTGCCTGTTGCTGATCAGGAGCCACCAAGCCATAGCAGTGGTTACAAAGGTTTATTTCAGATTATATAAAAAAAAAAATCAGACAAAATCAAGCCTTCTGCATGTTTGCATGTCCCTGTTCTTAACTGGAAATGAAGATGCATCCTCCCAGCTGCCCGGCATAGGGTGATGGCAGGCTCAAATCCCAGTGCAGAGCAAAGCCTGGCTCCCGCAGCGAGCCCATCGCCTCTGCGCTGGCCTGGCCATGCGCCACAGAGCTGCAGGCACCGGGGGCTGGAGGTGGCAAAGGCAAGTCTGGCATAGGAACCACAGGGATGGGGAAGGCACAACGTCTGGTTGCTGAAGTGGGACCTGGAAGCTGCTGGCTCCTCAC
>JAWWLV010000040.1:11364911-11434781 GCA_035041135.1 Platyrinchus mystaceus
GGCATAGGAACCACAGGGATGGGGAAGGCACAACGTCTGGTTGCTGAAGTGGGACCTGGAAGCTGCTGGCTCCTCACCTTACCCAAAGCTGAGAGCAGTGGAAGTCTAGGCCAAGATTTGGCCTTTAGGAAGGCCTTCAGGAAGGTCAATGGGGTTTGTGTGCTGGCCAGAAAAAGAAGTGTGGGCTCTGGGTGCTGCCCAGAGCTCCCCAGGAGGCAGGGCTGATGCTCCAGCTGCTAGCAAGGTCAGCTGTAAAGACTGGTGTAAGTAATATTCCCCACCCACTCCCATACAAATGAAAATAAATCCTACTGTTGCCTTGGCTTACTGGCCCAGTCCAACTCGGCTCTGGTGACAGAAAGATGTCTCAGCTCTGAATGTCCCATTCCCAAACCTGCTCCTGCGTCCATCCCTGAGTAGTGCTGGGAAACCCTTCCTCTTCTGTCCCTCCTTCTTTGCAGCTTGAGGGCAAGGGGAGGGCAAAAGGGGACAGCTTTCCTTCTAGGACAGTGTCAGGACTTGGAGGAGGACACTGAGCACTCACTGCATCCCAAGTGTTCAGACCATGGAGACTCAAGCAGGTAGGATGGTGCTGGGTCCTGCAGACATGGCCCACCCTGTCCCCACCGTCAGATCGCACTGGACTTGCTGCGCCGAAGCAGGCAGACGGCAGTAACCAGGGTCGTCAGGGTGGTGACCACAAAGAGCAAGATGAGGATGACCCAGTAGTTGTACAACATGCTTTTGTGGGAGGAGGGCTTCTCTGCCGGGATCATGTTGGTGAGGTTCAGCATGTAGCCCAGGGCCCAGCCAATGGAGGTTTCTCCTGCCTGTGGAAACGGCATGGTCACCCACCCAGCCAGCCCAGCTCTGTGGGCCTCAGGAGACCTTAGATGTCTTTTCTAACTTTAATGATTCCATGATTCTAAGATTAAGGAGTCCAACCACTAACCCAGCACTGCCAAGGCCACTACTAAACCATGTCCCCAAGTGCCACATCCACATGTCTTTTAAATCCCTCCGGAGCTGGTGACTATCGCTTCCCTGGGAAGCCTGTTCCAATGCCTTAACACCCTTTCTGTGAAGGAGTTTTCCCTAAAATCCAACCAAAATATCCCCTAGTGCAACTTGAGGCTGTTTCCTCTTGTCATGTCACTTGCTACCTGGGAGAAGATCCCAACCCATACCTGACTCCATCCTCCTTTCAGGTAGTTGTTAAGAGTGAAAAAGTCCCCTCCCCCGAGCCTCCTTTTCTTCAGGCTGAGCCCCCCACAGCTCCCTCAGCCAGTCCTCATCAGAGTTGTGCTCTCGCCTTTTCAGGGACCACCTCACTGTCAGCCCAAGGGAGGAGAAGGGTGTGAGGAAGCCCAGAACACCCTGAGCTCTTGCTTGCCTGTGGATCTAGTCAGCCCACGGACAGAGCAGTGACCATCCTGTGCTGAAGTGCGCTCATCCCCTGGGAGCAGAACCTCATCCACTCAGTTCAGTCCTGATCTTGTTGCCCATCCCATGGTGTGTGCAGCCAAAAGTGGGATCCTGCCCTGAGGTAAATTCCCAAAAAGCCTAAGCAAAGCATAGTTTGGGATGGCTGGTGTCTTGAGGACCAAGGAAGAGCTGAAGGACCTCACCCCACCCT
This sequence comes from Platyrinchus mystaceus, assembly GCA_035041135.1. Classification (NCBI taxonomy): domain Eukaryota; kingdom Metazoa; phylum Chordata; class Aves; order Passeriformes; family Tyrannidae; genus Platyrinchus; species Platyrinchus mystaceus. The sequence goes on from JAWWLV010000040.1 coordinate 11,366,548, forward strand.
ACAGTAAGCTCCGCTCATTTTTTCCTATCCCCCAGGAGATCCAACCAAAAACTGAGAGTTCTGTCCTGCCCCTCTTCCCCAAGATCTTCCTTCACCCTGCTTGGCTCTTTATTGGTGTGGAATCATCTCCTGCCTAACTCCAAAAAGATCCCATGGAATGGAGATGTGCTTGGTGCTACTCACCTTCTTCTGGAAGGCGATATGGGGAAAGGAGTGGTTGTTGAAGTTGTAGCCTCTGGTGGTGAGCAAATACACAAATGTGCTGACAGCACAGTAATCTGGCAGCCTCTTCTCCAGCTTGGGGGCTTTCTGGAGTAGCTGTGTGGGATGCACAGAGGGAAGGAGAAGAGGGGTCAAGCCACCAGTGGCCAGGCCTATGTCTGTGGCCTGAAGCTCTGGGTGGTTGCATCTGTCAGGCTAAGGCTGTCCATACCCACCTGAGCCCCTCCTGGTCCCATGTGGGAGCTGTCACCTGCCTTACCCCTACTCCATGGGGGCCAGGACACCCAGCCCCCTCCAAGGGCTGCTCTCAGAGCCTGGGTTATGCTCCCCACAAAGCAGCCCCTTCTTCCCTGCTGTGCCCAGGGAGCCCACCTCACTCCAGCTGGTGGCACAGATGGTCTCTGCAGCATCCTTCAGGTCACTGGGCAGGTGCACAGGTCTCTCCATCACGGTCTGGATGAAGTCCACTGTGTAGAAGAAGGCGGAGAAGGCCTGATGGAGGGAAGGGAGCAGCTGTGGGACAGGCTCTTTCTGTGACCATGAACAGAGACTGACCGAGTGGTGAGCATGAACGATGGCCCTTGCAGAGCTGGGGGCCTGGCTTTGCCGCCATGTGATGCTGGGGGTGCTGGGGACAACCTACCGACCCAGCAGCTGGGTCACCACCCTGCTTCAGGCCGGGACTTACAATGAAGTTTCCTGAAACCTTCGGCTGGAAAACACCATCAAAGGAGCAGTGGGAGAAGGAGCAGGTGGTGAAGTTGAAGAGCTTGCTGACATGCAGAGTGCAGAGGTTCCCATTCCCAGTGCCAACCAAGGTGACGGTGGTGTTGAGGACAAGGCTTGGCTTCTCCTTCTCCGTGCAGGGGCTGTCATAAATGCTGCTCAGTGACAGGCTCTTGTTGTAGCCCATGGGCCAGCAAGGATTGGGGACAGTTCCTTGGTAGCTCTCAGCCTGCCAGAGGAGGGACACACAGGATGCACAAGCTATACCATAGCTCCAGCTCCCCCTGGAGCTTGAGCAGTGAGACATGGAGCAGTTGCCACACGTGTCTCAAGGTGGCTTAGGGTGTCTTGGCTCTAGCCAAGGGGTGCATCACCTTATGGAGATGGTGGGTGGAAGCCCTGGGAACACAGGAGGGGGTTTGGAGAAAACCCCAAGAGTTGGCTGGGAAACCCAGCTGGCTCAGGGCTGGGGGACACCCCTGTGTAAACACCAGGGTGAGGGGGCAACTGTGGGGTTGTGACAACCAGCATCCACATCAAGCACATGCTGTACCTGGAGGAGCTTGGAGAACAGCCTCTTGAGGACCTGGTCCCTCCCGTAGCAGAGGAAGCTGTGGGTGTATACTTTGTATGTCTGGCCATACAGCTTCAGCATCACCTTGTTTCTGGGGTTTTCAATGGTGTCCTGGGTTTCAAAGGTGATCTGCGTGGAAGCACCCCCAAAGTCCATGGCCCCCAAAGTCTTCCTGTGAGGCTGGATCCATTCTCCAAGCCACCCACGCTGAGCCAGGAAGACAAGAGCGGGCATAAGGATATGATGAGCTATGGGACAGCCCAGCCAGCACAGCCATCCTGCTGGATGTCACTGTCCCCTGCCCACCTTGATGAAGTTCTCCAGGAGGTAGTTTGCAGTGACCCAGCCAAAGACCCCTTCCTCTTCCCCTGACAGGATCTTTGCCCCCCGGAAATCAAAAGGATATGTCTTCAGCATGCCTGCCACAGCTCTGAGAACGGCGTCTGACGCTTGTGGGTCCGTGATGCTGTGGGCCAGGTGAGAAGACAGAGTGATGGGACTGCACTGGGGTGCAGCGAGTGGGATCCCCACCAACCCCCTGAGCCTTTGGGGACTAGCACTGCCTTGACAGGAGGGTGGGAGATATGTAAGTCTTGCCTGGGTACCTATAGGGATGTCCCCCAGAATACCCCAACTAATTCCCATTTTCTCTGCTGGACAAGGCAGGTAGCGAGGATGGAGGTGTGCTCCCTCTTCCTGGGACAATGGGATCCATCCCTCATGGGCTAGGTGAGGGGAGCACAACTCCCTCCTCTGTGTGCTTTCTGGGGGTTGTGATTGATTATTTTCACTGTGTCCCGTCAGGCTGACAGTGGGTGCAGGGGGATTTTCCTCCTAGCTAAACAAAAAGTCCGAGTGGGTTATCCTGGTGCCGGCCCCACACCAGCCCCTTTTCATCAGTGCTTTGCTGGCTGTGCCCTGCAGAGCATATCCTGTTCTGAAAGGCAGGACTACCCCTGCAGGGGACACGGAGCTGGGCACTTGGGTGGTAAGGAGCTTTGCCTGCCAAGGCACTTCAGCTGTCTTTCACCACCTCCACCACTGCCATGTGTGGCAAACTGGCAAGGCAGGGTGGCATGGCAAGGCCCCCCTGAGCAAGCACTCACTTGAGCAGGCGCATGCCAGCTGTGGCACCCAGGTAGAGAGGGGTGGCCATGTGCTTCTCCTTGGGCACAACTCTCAGGGCCTGGTTCAGGCACTGCTCCAGGCTTGTCCCAGCAGCTGGAGGGTTTGAGCTGTAGCTGGAGATGCCAGGACCTGTAGAGAGGAAACAACAATGATCCCTGTGGGTGGGGGGATGGTGCCCAGTGGGCAGCTTTGCCCCCCTCCCAGGGTTTCCAAAAGACAGGTTTCTGTGAGCATGGAGCCCACATGGAGCCATCCAGGGTCCAGCCACACTACATCCCCTGATGGCTGACAGCCTGCGGAAGGTTGATTAATGGAGAGTGGAAAACCAACCCTGGCTCCTCACTGGGATAGACAGGGAGCTGGATTGTTTCCTGGTGGTTCAGAGCCTGCCAGGAAAAGATAAACCACAAGAATGCACGGCTGCAATCCCTGCGGGGAGTTGGGAGAGGTTTTGGGAATAGAGCTGAACCCCTTAGAACACTTCACTGCACTGGTGAGTACAGAGGAAGGCAGCTGCGCATGGCAGGGGCACTCGCACCATTGTGCCCTGCCACAGGGACATAACAGACCGTGCCACCAGCCTCTGGCCCCAGGCCAAGGCCAGCCCTTACCCTCCACATCGCACATGCCATGTTCGCTGACCACCCCAGTGTTGTTCTCCTTGTCCGCAGGCCACTTGTACACGAACATGGCGGTGTGGGAGGATCCAGCGTCCAGCACGATGCCGTACTGCGGGGGGAAGGCTGTGGGTCAGGCCTGGAGGCAGAAGGCCCCCAGCTGCTCCAGCCCTTCCCGAGGGAACGCACTGGGGCTCAGTGCACAACCGCTCCTACCCTGGCAGTGCCCAGCAGCTCCAGAGCATCATCTGGCAAAGGTGAGCTCTGCTCAGCCCAGCTTGGCACAGCTGTGCCCACACCTGCCTGCACAAGGCACTGCCTGGGATGCAACTAGGAGCGGTATACTGGCCATCCTGGGCTGCTGCCTGGAATGGCATGGGGTCTCTGGCTTTTTGGGCATGAGGACCCCCTTGAGTACACCCTGGGGGACTCTTCCCCTGCTGCAGGCTCCCATCTTTCCAGCATCGCTCCTCGCTGCCTGCATCCATGCTGAGCCATGCCAACAGGTCCCTGGGGCCAGTGGCAGGGAGGGATACCTGGAGTGGCCCCTTGGGATGTACTCACCAAAGAAGGGCAGCTAGGCATCTCATCCTTCCTGGCCTTGTATGGCTTGGCCATTCTCTGGCTATAAATAACCCTGCTCCTCCTGCCAAACAAGGTTAACCAGCTCCCAGGGAGGGGACACCCCACATGCTGCCTGCAGCCCCCCTCATGCGGACCCTTCTGCTTGACTCCCACTGCCTGTGGGCTTGGGGCTGCCCACACTGGCCCCCAGTGTGCCCCCTTGGGGCTGTGAGTCTGGAGGGAAGCAAGGCAGATCCCAGCACTGCCCAGCAGAGCATCTCTGGGGTGAAGCCATCTAAGGGTTGAACCTCGTACAAGGCTTCATCTGCTCCTGCCTTGCCCAGACCCAGGGCTAAACCCTGCCTGGCTGCTGGGAACCACCCCAGCCCTGCCTGCCATGGGTGACCCTATCCCCTGGTCTTGGCCAGCTCAGACAGTATAGTGTCAGGGCAGAGGCAGGAATACCTGGGGTCCCCACTTATAGGTAGCCCTCATTCCCCCATGAACCCATGGCCCCACACCAGTGGTACACCCTGCTTCCCCAAAAGACCATTTCACACCTGTGACCCACTCCCAGCCTCCCCCAGTGACTTGCTTGCCCTGGGCCAAAAGCTACAAACCAGCAGAGAATCCCCCTCTGTGGCCAGACTGGAGCTGGTGTGCCACAGCACTGGTGCGAGGGATCAGATGCCAGTGCTGCCAAACCCTGCAGAGGGGACTGAGCTCTGACAACTCCTCCCGGCACCCCAACCTAACCCCCTGGGCTGGGTGCTGGGGTGAGTGTTCCGGGCAGGCTCGAGGGGCTCTCAGCACCCCCTCTGCCCAGTGCAACATGGGCCATGCACCCCTTGGCTCTCCACTCCCTCTTCGCCATAGCACTCTCTGCACCATCAGATGTGCAGTCACCCACCTGCCCCTGTGGATGCACCTCTGCAGCACGTGTGCCCATGTACCCTGCAGCCACCATGTCCCTGGTTTCCTCATGGGGCAGCGCACCACCCCAGGTATCAGCTGGAGTAAAAGGTGACAGGTGACAAGGCTGTACCCAAAGGGAAACCATTGACAGGTCACCCCCAAAACTGAGGCTGCACGCAGCCAGGATCCTGGGAGCAGTCTCCAGCGCTGGGATGCCATGGAGGGGCTGCTGCCCGCAGAGGGGGATGAGGCTGGAGACATGGTGGCAAAGGCTGAGAAATACTGGAATGTGAGACAGTTAGGATGACCCACAGCACCAGGGATACCTGGTGCCACACATCAGGAATGGGGTCAACCCGGGAGGACACCAGAGCAACCCCATGGCAGGAACAGACATGACCACGTGGCTGACTCCAGGGTGAGTGGATCCACCACCTGTGACAGGGGGAAAGCTGGTTTCAGTGGGTTTCCTCCTGCCTTCAGAAGGGCTGACTCAGCTGTGCCCTGCTTCTCAACCCACAGAGAGCTGGTGCAGGGGTGCATGCAAGGAGGTGCACACCTGGGGTGGGGTTGCCCGTGTGGAATGTATGTGTGCATGTAGTGTGCATGCTGCAGGTGTGCACGTGTGTGTGTGTGTGTACATGGGCATACACGTGTGTACAAATTCAGGTGTGCAGGTGGGTGCATGGGGGTGCCTGCATGTGAGTGTGCACAGGTGAGGTGTATATGCACACAGGTGTGTCAGCATGTTTGTGTGCACATGGAGGCACCTGTGGCTATGTATACATGCATTTAGGAGGGTGTGTGTGTATGGGTGTGCATGGACACACATGCCATGTGAGTGCCTGGGGAAGTAGGGCACACCTGGCTGCAGGTGGATGGCAGTGAGGGGCAGCATGGAGCCTGCACCCAGGGCAAGCCCCATGCAGAGGTGACATGTTGTGGTGACAGTGGCAATGCTGGGACAAGGCTGCAGAACCAGCTGCTCCACATAGGCACATCTTAGTGCCCTTTGCTGCCAACACTTGAGAATTGGTGTCGGGGGGGTCTCTCTTCTCAGATCCCCAGCCCATTGCTGCCAAGTGTGGACTGGTGGGTGAGAGACATCTTGTGGGACCCCTGGTTTTGGTAGCAGAGGCAGCAGCACTCGGCTAACGTGCAGCAACATGATGGCTAGCTGCAGGGAGTGCCTGGTGCCCAGCCAGTTGCTGCCCTATGGCCACTCCAGCAGAAGAGGAGCCACTGCAGCCTCATGTCAGCCCTCCTGTCCTGCTCCCAGGGGGCAGGGTTTGGCACCTCAGCCTGTCCCTGCAGAGGAGCTGTCCTAGCTGGCAGCACTGGTGGTGGTGAGCAGGGGTGGGAGCCATGTATGCAGATGTGGTCTAGTAACCACAGAAGTGTTGGATCAAGGGTTGGACTTGATGATCTCAGAGGTCTTTTCCAACCTAGTTGATTTTATGATTCTATGTGTGCATGAAGGGACCGAGGCAGAACTGGGCAGCCAAGAGCATCCCAGCCATGAAGGAATGTCCCCTCCTCCAGACCTGAGGGTACCACCTCTCCAGCATCCACATGGGAATCATGGATGAGGTCACCCACAGTGGTGCTGCAATGGTGCCAGTTCCTGGCCCAGAGCCTGCGCCTGGACATCAGAGCCACTGCATTCCCCATCTAGCAGCAGCATGTGCTGCCATGCAAGCAGGAGTCATGGCTGAGTTGTGGGCACAGGCAGGTGGGCTGCAGGGGCCCTGCAGGTGGGAAGCCCCAGGAGAGAGGACAAAATTCCATTCCCTTAGTGATTTGCAGCACAAGTGCTGCCCTCAGCTCTGCCTGCTGTGCCTACCAGTGAGCACACTGCAAATGAGGGCTAGCGAGACACAAGGATGCCCTGGCATTCTCCCGCACAGGTGCCTGGCTCCCATCACCCTTCTTATCTGCCCTTGGCATGCTTGTCTGCCAGCACCCAGGGCTTTGCAGGGTCTCGTACATGTGGGACAGTCCCCAACCCCAGCATCTCCTGGTGGCACAGGAATGACAGATCTTTCTAACAGGACCTCCTGACCAGACCCTGGTGATGCTGCAGGGCTGGGGGACATAGAGGGGTCCCCACAGTGGCCCCACACTGGGAAATTTTCCCAGTGCCAGCCCTGGCCCTGCTGCCTCCTGGGTCACCCATGGCCCCATGGGCTCTGCCCCAGTGCAGCATCACTCAGCCCAGCCCCAGCCAGCACTGCTCAGTCCTAAAGCCCCCGTAGAGAGGACGCAGAGAACAGTGATGTCCCCAAAGGCAATGGGGCAGGGCTCAGGGCTCCTGGTCAGTGCATGGTTCTGTCCCCATCCACCTCCTACCCTCACACCAGGATAGGAGGCGGATGGGGACACTGAGAATGCCTCGTGCTGCAGCCTGGCACCATGCCTGATGGACATGCCCAGGACTCCAGCTCCCACCCCACAGGCTCTCCAGGCTGCTCCATGGTGCATGTGGGGCCAGCCCTGCACCGCAACATCCTGCCTCCCTCAAGAGTGGTGACACCATGGGGCAACCGGGTTTACAGATTTCCTTCCTGCTGCAGCAGCCACAGCACTGCCAGCATGACTGGCACAAAAGAGCCCAGAGAGCATTGAAATGGCCACTGAATACATTTGCCAAAAGAGGGAAGAAAAGGGTTAGGGAGAGGAGGCAGCATCTCGGGGCCATCAGGCTGTGAGCCCCACTGTGGACTCACAAGGGAAGTGTGATGCTGCTCTGCTGGGATCAGTCCCTCAGCAGCCAGATAACTAATCCAGGGTGGCATTAGGGCTATCTTCCAAGCAAAGGAGCTGGAAAGGGAAGATTTGGAGTTGTAACTCAGCAGGGAACAGCACTATCACCCAGCAGCTAATGTGGACTGAGCCAGCAAGGACCACGTCTTCCCCAGGCAGGTGGGAGGACATGCTCTGAGTCCCCCACAGCAGGACTGACCTCTTAATCATGTGGGCATCTTCTGGGCTAAGTTAGACTAACACAAAGTTCTGCATTCCTAAAACAGCCCTGAGCTTTGTGCAAAAGCAACTTCTTAGTGCCTGTCTGGTGCCAGCCCTATGGAAACAGGCACTGCTGGACAGCAGTGCACGCACCATGCTGGACTTTGTGACACTTGGCAGTCCAGGAACTCTGAGTCCCTGGGTTGGGCAGTGCAGCCTCAGGTGGAGCAGGGCTGGGACCCATGTGAGTATTCAGGGATGCTCGTCCCCAAATGGCAGCACTGCCTATAGATTGGAAGGTGCTACCACCCAGAGAGAGAAAAAGCACAAAAAAGCATAAAAATTAAATTTCTGGGAATTCATTTGGCTTAAAACCAAAGTTCCATCCTGGAACCCAGAGGAAGAAAGGCTTTCCAGGCTGACCCAAGTGCTACATATGGGGGTCTTGGTACCAATCTAATTCCCTCATGTCCCAAGATATAAAATCCACCTTGAAACCAACTGAGGCATGCCCAAGATGCCCCAGCATGTGGCAGTGGGTGGCAAAGAAAGGTGTCACAGGGAAGAAGTTAATCATTGCTAGTTATACTAACAGCAGTGAGGATCATCTTGGCTAAGCCAGCTCATCTTCTCATCCTAATCTTCATTACATCTGACAAACCCAGAGAGAAGGCAGCACATTTGGCATGCAGGCTGGCTCAGAAAGTTTCCATGCAAATTGCTTGGGATGAGAAAAAGGGGGGTTTAGATGAACCATTTTCCAGGACAAGAGCCTGGGACTGTTTTAAAACAAAAGACTTGAACTACAAAAGAGGTACTTGGCCAACAAGAAATTGTTCAGGAACTTCTTTCAGCATCTGAATTTACAATGAAAAAGAGGAAAAAAAAAAGCAGCTTGCATTCATTTGTCACCGAGCGGCGCTGGCTCAGGCGATGCAGCGGAGCCCAAGGAGCTGGGATGCACCGTGGAGCCCCGACCCAAACAGAGCTGCAGCAGCAGATGCTGACACGGCTGTTCTGGTCTGGGGGGCCGCTATCTTTCAGTATGTCCAACAGATTCCCTTCCCAAAGCGCAAGTCTAGGGCACCAGGGATGGGCGGCGGGGGTTCCCGCAGCCGGGGGTCCCGCACGAGGGGTGACACACCGGGGGTCTCGCGCCCGTCCCTTCTCACCCGGCGGGGGCTTCTCCCTGCGACCCTTCCGGCAGGTCGGGGACCCCTCAGCCCCGACGCCTCCCATGACGCTGGGGACCCCCTGATGCCAGAACCTCTCCTGCACGGGGAATCCCGCACACTGGCGTGCACACTGCGGCTCCCCCAGCCCCCGGGTGCCTAGGACCCCCCGGTGCCCGCCGCCCCGACCACTCCGCGCACGGTGTCGCCCCGCCGCCTCGCTCACCTTGAAGCCCGGCGGGCCTCGCGTGTCCCCGGAGCCGAGGAGCAGGAGGAGGATGCCCAGGAGGCAGCCGAGGGCCAGGAGCAGGAGCAGGGCGGCCAGACGGCGGGCCATGGCGGGGCCAAGCAGGTGAGCGGCTCCGCGGAGGCTGCGGCGGCTCCTGCCGCTCCTCCTCCTCGCCTCCTCTTCGCCCGCCTCTCCCGGCTGAGTCACCGCCGCCCCGGCCCACCCGGGAGGGACACCGGGCTCGGGGGCACTGCGGGGCGCGGCACCGGGCTGCGGGTCCCGCGGCTGCCCCTGCCGAATCTCCCTGCCCCCCCCGCCCCGGGACCAACCCCATCTACCTCTCCCGCGCACGGTCCTTGTCCCCGGGATCAACCCCAGCCCGGCCCTTCGGGCATCACCATTGCCGGAGGGCTAAGACCCATCCTGTCCCTCCTCCCTGGGCACAGCCTCTATCCCTGGGATCAGCCCCATCTACCCCTCCGGGCACGGTCCTTGACTCCAGGCTCAGCCCCAGCTTGCCCCCACCCTGGGGCTTAGCCCATACATGGGTTCAGTGGGAACATCAGAACACCCCAAGATACAGAGAAGCTCCAAGAGTCTCACAGCTACCATGATTAACAACTATGGCTGTGTTACCACTTTTAATCATCACAAGTTCATGACAGCCCCGAGGAGTCCAGACATATACTGAGGCTGTTTTTAATATGGTCACAAGTGAATAATGTGGTGCATTTGCACATGGAGCAGTGAGCCAAAGGAGGTTGGGCTCCCTGCTCCAAGGAGAACATTTGGAGCTTGCTTACACAATGGGATAAGACAGTGAACAAAATAATAAACAAGCGGATATCACCAAGGAGAGGAGGCTGGTGGACACTGCTCCCAGCACAGCTATGTTGCAGGCTGAGGGTCATACCTTTGCACTGAGGGTGTGAGCTGAGGCTCCTCACACCCTGCCTCACTTCTAACTATTTTTTGAAGCAAGGCACTTTCCTGCCACTCACAGGTGACCCATGCACAGCACACATTGCACCAGTGCTGGATCTGCAGAGCAGAGCTTCCTGCCCATTTCTGTGGTATTGGGGTGCAGTGGGGCTTAGCCTGTGCTGAGGGTTTGTGACACAAAAGCCCTCAGCCCTGACGTGCCACTCCATTGCAGAGGTTCTGCTGCTGAAGATCTCACAAGGGATGAGCTCCAGTGTGACAGCAGAGTCTGGGGAAGCAAATGTCTAAACAGGGACACAGAGAGTGACCCTTGCTGCGGCAGTGCCCATCACTGTGGCACAGGGCTTCTCTGCAGGACTGTTGTGTTCACCCTGCCAGTCTGTTTGTAGGGTGTTTTACCTCCTCACTTTGATTCATTAAGCATTTAACCCTGGAAAAACTGTGTCAATCAACTCCAGGATATTAATATAGTGATTGATGTGAAAAATTGATTCCCCTTTGCTGATGCTGATGCCACAGGAAACGGCAGTCCTGTCCCCGAGGCTCATCACAGCATTGTTTCTGCTGCCTTTCTGCTTTCCCAGGCTAACTCTTCTCAAATTTCCACAGAAAAATACCTGCCTGTTCTTGACTGTTCTTGCCGCCCACCTCTGAGGCACACATCTGCCATCCTGTACAGTGCAACTGCACCAGGGATTACCACAGAAGGTGAGATCTTCTCTGGATTGCACTTAACACCTTTCTCAATAGCTGCCAAGCCTCCTGCTTCACTCTCAGATGGACAAGCAGTGAGAAGAGGTCTTCAAAGACTGAAAAGGAACAAAAAAGTCTCTTTTCTGGGTGGTAGCAAGCAGAGACAGGATTGGGAGAGCCCTGTGTGGGTAGGGATGGTCCCTTGTTCCTTATTGTTATTTTGCTTTTGGTGACTTTGGAGTAAGTCTCTATCTGGCAGGAGGCTCTTGGTGTGGTAGGACCTTTTTGGGATTTGAGTACAGATGTGTCATGCTCTTGTGCAGACTTGGCCACCCTATTCCCAGGCTGTCCATAGGTGGCATGGAGAGGGGGCTTGACATCTCTTCCCTCCCCAAGAGGGGGCTGCTGTTCCTTCTCTTCATGGGGTCATATTTGCCACCCTCTTTCTGGCTCCAAGGGAATGGGAGGGGTGAGCCAAGGTCTGAGGGAGCCTGTGCCCAGACCTGGCCAATTGCTGGTGTCCAAGGATACTCAACATGCAGTGCAAACAGGAAGGCACCAAAAGCTAGGACATGCTGGATTGGAAGTGCTCCAGTTCCCAGGGGAATGACAGCCAGGCAAACCCACGTATAGCCAGAGCAGTACCCCTGTGATGGTATGTTCAGGCGGGGAGCACATCGACACCGCTGTCTGAGCTCAGGGTTGGGCACTGCCAGCTGTGGCCCCAGCAAGGGGGACTCCTGTTATCTCTCCTTTCCCATGGAGCCCATCGAGGCACTGCTGGCTGAAGAGCAGGGCATGGAGGGTGACAGCACCTCTGCCCATGTGTGTGGGCAGCCTCAGCCACTTTCAGAGAACTGAGCCATGATCCTTGGGTTCCCCAAGGTGGTTGTGCTGAGGTGGCCATCCCAGGTGGGCAATCCCTGAGCTCCAGACACAAGCGAGTTCAGTGGGAAAAAGAAAGTGAGGGGCAAAGAGGGCTTTTTCTGCCATGGAAAATGAAGCAGGCAGCCTGCCCCAATGCCGAAAGATGAGCGCAGACTTGTTTGTTTGAGAGAACAGGGATGCGGATTTTGGGCACCATCAAAGCAAGGCAAGAACAGATGTCACCTCTGTAGGACTCAAGTTGTGAAGCAAAGGATCTGACCAAACAAGCAGGTTCAATGTGCAAGCAGCTGCATGGGGAACCAGTCTGGCTCAGCCTGGTTGTCCTGCCTCATTTGTCACCCTGCCATTCTGCCACCTGTCTGCCTGTCATTCTCCCACCTCTGTCACCTTTGTCCTTTGCAGCGCTGTTCTCCATGCATTCATCCTGTCTTGAGTGTCTCCAGGCACAGAGGCACATGGTGAATTTTTAGGGGGCTGCTTTGATAGCAGAAACGACAGATTCCCTCAGCATGATCAGACCTGAAAACGGTATTTTCAGTAACCTGAAATAACCAGATAATCTACCAGATGCAGGGGCAGGGATTGCCGTGGGGCAACAGTAAGTTCTCCCCAATTTAATGCCCATTTTGCACGATTTCAGCCTGTGTATGGGGTGTCACCATCATAATGGGGTGACAGCAGGAAGGGACCAGGTGTACCTGTGAGGTGGGTAAGGTGTTGAGCTCTTCTCTCTGGTGACCAGTGACAGGACCTGAGGGAACAGCAAGAAGTTGTGTCAGGGGAGGTTTGGGTTGGATGTTAGGAAAAGGTTCTTTCCCCAAAGGGTGGTTGGCACTGAACAGGCTTCCCAGGGCAGGCAGTGGACACAGCACCAAGGCTGCCAGAGCTCCAGGAGCATTTGGACAACGCTTTCAGGGACATGGGGGTATTGTTGGGGTGTCCTGTGCAGGGCCAGGAGTTGGACTCAATGATCTTGGAGGTATTTTCCAACCTTAATGACTCTGTGATTGTGTTGTCTTTGTGGGTTCCTTCCACTTGGGACATTCTGTGGTTCTATCATTCTTTGTGGCATGGGACAGAAGCCCAGAGAAGGGGATGGATGTCCCAGGCAAAGGGGAAACCACATCAGGAGCCCTGACTCCCCACTGTGCCAGTGCCTTTGGCTCACCCCATACCTGGATAAACAGAGAGCTTAATCCCAGGTAAAGCTGGACAAGGATGTGTCACCAGTGTGCCTGAGGCACCTGAGGACTCTTGCCTGTATTTTTACATCCCCTGCAGCTGTTGTGGACACAGGTTCAGCTCAGTGGTGCGGAGAGACAGGGCTTTCCTCTTCCTACTCCAAGGAGAGGCACAAGTATAGACTACCCAGAAGAGACAGGTCATGCTGGCACCCATCCGAGCTGGGCAGAAAAGCCTGTTCCCACCATGGAGCAAGGGAAGTGACAGGTGAGTACAAAGAGGAGAAGGTGAGGAATTCATTACTCACACATCAGTGGGGGACTGAAATTCCCCTGGACAAAGGAGAGAGGTTTTTCTAATCCACCTCTTCCAACAAAAGCCTCTGAGGTGGGGCCATCCAGGTGAGGGCTGCAGGGCTAAATAAGAGATAAAAGGAGACACTGGAGCAAGAGAAAGCACTTGCTGGTGTCTCCGAGAGGTGGGGTTTGCTGGTTGTGGGGCTCAGATCTGCTCAAAAGCTTTGTTAAACGAGCTTCATGGACGAGCACATCTGGGAGCCAGGGGTGGGCGGCACATCTGGGAGCACGGGTGGGCGGCACTGCAGCTCCATATGTGGTTGGAAAATAACAGGAAGAACAGATTGAGGTTGTAGACGCTGCAACAGGCTGGAGTCCAAAGGGAGGGATTAGGGACAGGGTTCTTTGTTCCCAGCTGTGAGCTCCTCAGCAAATACAGGGGAGATGCATCCAAGAGCATTCAATAGCCTTGGGATTGGGATGAGCCACCAGTTTGGGCCAGCCATGAGCAGTGCACAAACAATCCCACAACGCATTCCAGAGCTGCTACAGCACAACACTGATATCAGCCCTGGCAGGAGCCCCAGGGGGTCCTGACTGTGCCTGAGACAGCACCAGAGGGCAGAGGGGTCCGAGGTTCCTCTGCAGGACAAGAACCAGCAAGGACGGAGAGGGGCTGGCAGGAGTACAGCCTGGTCCCTGTGGCAGCTGGAAGCACATTTGGGACAGCATGAGGCTGCAAAGGTGTTCCCAGCAGGAGCACCTCCCCTGTCTGCCTCTGCAGCGCAGACCAGGGAAAAAGGGCAGGGACTTGCTCCTTGGTCTTGGATTGGGCTGAAGCTGCTCCAGACCCCCAGTCTGTGGTCCATGGGAGGAATCCTACAGCCTTGCTCTCAATCCCAACTCCAATCACACTCTCAACCTCAGCTCTGCCTGGGAGCAGCACTGAAGGCAAGAGAGATGGAAGAGTGGGAACCTGCTCCCAGTCACCAGGGCTCCATTGCTCCTGATGGAGTTGGGACCTGGACTGACCCACCCTGGGGACTCAGCTAAGACATCAGGTATATTTTTTGGAGAGTGCAGGGCAGTGCAGGCCACTCTGCATGCCCAGAGGTGCCTCTTCCTTTTGGACCTTCGGGCAGGCCGAGTCCTGCACCAACCAAAGGACTTGGATGTCTGGGCTTCCCCAGCTGCTGAGGTTGACTCTGTCCCCAGCATCTTGTTGCTTTGCATGGAGGAGTCTCAAAATAGCATGGGGTACCAGGAAACCTCCCAGCTGCCTTTCCTGATGGTGGCTGCATCTCTCAGCCCAACAGAGATGTGTCAACCTGGAGCTAGAAAGATGCTTTTGCTCAGGGTGTACCCACCTGCATCTCCATGATGGGATTCAGATAGGGCTGAAAGGGAAGAAAACACCTGTCAGGGATTTCTGGGAATGCCACCACCAGTCCCAGCACTGAGTAAGCCCACAGCACACACATGAGTCATTTTGGGGTGTTCTTGAATCTGTGGACAATGAGGCTGCAAATCCAACCAGTGTTTCCACTGGTAGGGGAGAAAAAAAAGGGGGTGCAACAACCCACCTCAGTCAGATCCTCACTCCTGACTGAGTGCAGCTTCTGCTGAGCCTTTGTACCATGCAAGTGGGAGCACAGTGATGCATTCCAGCCTCAGCTCCAAGCCCAGAGCTTGTCCTCCTTGAGGCATTGAAAGGCTGGAAGGATCTCAGTGTATCCAAGGCTATAATCCCCCTCCTGGCAAGGATCCTTGCCTGGAAGGAAGATCAAACCCAAGTACAAGTCTCCATTCTCTGCTCATTTTTAAAACCCTTTTCTGTCTCCCGTTTCCCAGGGCAGTGTCTCTGTGATGCCAGCTGGAGGGAGCTCCATGGGCAGGGATCCCTGTTGTCCTGGCACTGAACCATGCAGGAAATAGGCAGCTTCTCCAGAAAAGCCCCACTGGTTTCCCCTGGTCGTCTTGCCAGGAACCCTCTCCTGCTGGGACAGAGGGCAGGGAAGTATTGGACCACAGGACAGCCCTTTGGGCTAACAGGTGTCCAGTGCTGCCAGCCCTGCTCCTGCAGCCATGGCAGGGTGCCTGGTGAGCTCTTTCCCCAAGTTGTGAGCCTGTGGATGCGGGCACAGGACACAGGACCTGCTGGCAGAGCATCTGTCCCCTACGCTGTGGCCCCAGGGCAGAGGTATCCTTGGCACACAGAGATGTGGGGTCATGGTCACATCCCACTAGCGCCATGCAGCCACCACACACTCACCTATCCCTAAATCTGTGGGACAGGGTGGGTGGGCAGGAGTGAAGCACATGACATGAAGGAAGGGAGAACCATATGCAGACCCTCCTGGGCAGACTGGTGGCATGGGGCTGATCCCCATCATCAGTGTGAGGGAGGGGACAGTAGTGGGGCGGGGACAGAGCTGGCAGGACGGAGAGGAAAATTATCTTCTGCTAGGAATAAAGCAGGGAACTGTTTGTCACTTTTCTTAAACTGGCCAACAGTACCCAGGGCCTCCAATTTCAAGTAAGAAACTATGGTTTGAACAATCTCAGCTCATCCCCATGGGCACCAGGCCATGGCCACGATGAGCAGCTGGCCATGCAGAAGCTGAGCCCTTTCCTGGCTCCCAGTCCTTGGTGGAGGCAGAGCTCCTGAAGGAGGCACTGGGCTCTTGTTATTCTTGCCTCCAGCTCTCACCACTCCTGGCAGCTGAACCCCTTGTGTCCAGCACAGTAATGCTGGTGTGACAGCACAGGCAGGGCAGGTGATGGCACACACAGGCAGAGGATGGCACAGGCATACAGGACAGATTCATTTCCCTTCACTGTGGCAGGCAGGGCAGTGTGAGGTGCCCAGAGCAGCCTGGGATGCTCCTGGCTGGCTGCAGAACCTGCTTCAGGGCTGGCAGCAATCGACCCACCACAGCACAAGGGCAGGAGAGTGGGTGCTGTGACCCTTTGCCAAGGGATCCCTCCCTTTCCCATATTGCCTTTCAGCCTTGGGGTGGCCCCTGGCAGCGTCTCTGCCTGTTCGTGCTGCCCAGACCTTGCAGGATCCCAACCCAAACCCACTGACATCTGGGCAATGGGCAGAAGATCTCTCCCAGGTGCTGACAGCTCCCACTTTGGGCAAACACCACTGGCAGCTCGCTTTCCTGAGACACTCCCTCAGCATCTGCCTCCCAGCAGCCTTCCAGCATCTGGACTTGTCTCCTTATGGCAAACCTGAGAGTCCCCTGGGCTGCCCAGGAAGCAGGGATGAGCTTTGTAAAGCCACAGTGATATCACATGTTATTGTTGAACTGAATCTTACCCTGGCCATGAAATTATTCAGATTTAATCAATTTATTAAATCCACCCTAGGGCCTTTTATATGAACCCTCGTCCTTAATTGCTGGTGCACCCCAGGGTCCACCAGCTCTCTTTAGATCTTTTTCTCAAATAAATCAAAACTCAAAGATAGGAATCAAATAATCCAAAATCCTGACACTAAAAAAAAAGAAAAAAAAAAAAAGAAAAAAAAAGTTTATGAGCTGTAGAGATTTTCACAGTTATGCTTTTCAGTTTTTGGACATATCTGCAGAACTGAACTTTTATTTGTCTTTCAAGGGAAATGAGCTTCTGAGCTCATTGTGGGATGGCACCAGCAATGTGAGAAATGTGAGAAAATCATGTACTGTGAAGATCTAAAAAAACCCTGGAAAGCCTCATTCATTTCCTCTTCCTCCACGTGCTACAAACCAGTAAGACTGATGAGCAGCTGGATGCTCTCGAGGATGTGTAGGGATCTCTCCAGCTGCAGAGAGACAACCTCAGACACGCCCCAGGGCTGCAGGTACCTGTTCCTGCCCCTGAGGCTGAAGCAGGTTGCTGAGGTGATGGAGTCACCGTGAGGGGAAAGGAGATGTGGCCTGAGGCCTTCAGGACTGTTAATGCTTCACTCAAAGCCACGGCCCTGCCCTTTTCAGATAATTTGTGCTTTGTTCCTGGGACAAATGAAAAAGAAAAACCCACCTAGGTTCATTCGTGGGAAACTGACAGTGACCTGCAGGTGCTCCTCTGTGCCTGCAGCGATGGGCATGGGAAGAATGTTTGTCCTTGGGCATGGG
The DNA here is from genome assembly GCA_035041135.1 of Platyrinchus mystaceus. Classification (NCBI taxonomy): domain Eukaryota; kingdom Metazoa; phylum Chordata; class Aves; order Passeriformes; family Tyrannidae; genus Platyrinchus; species Platyrinchus mystaceus. The sequence continues at coordinate 11,383,781 of JAWWLV010000040.1, forward strand.
AAAGATGTTTGTCCCACCTCAGGTTCAGTCCTGCTCTCAGGTTTCAGCAAGCAACTTGGATGAAACTACTGAGTACAAATTTTCCAGTTTCAGCTGGATTTTAGTTTTTTGTGAGATGGAAGAGCAATCATGGCTTCATGTGGTGGGAGCTGCAGGGAGACACTGCCCAGCTGCAAGGAAAAATTTTCTTTACTGGGGTGATTTCTTTCAGCTCAAAGTCCCCAGGCTGAAGTTAAACCCTCAGCACAGAAACCTCTTGCATGAGTGTGAAATCTGGCAGTGCCTGGGGGTGTGGGTGGCTTGTCAGAGTTGCTCTGCGGCAGCAGCCACTCTTTCTGAGAAGCAGATGGTGAGATCCAGAACCTGAAACACTCTGCACCAGGTGCTGGACGAGCCGCCCAGGATGGTGAGTCCTCAGAAGAGCTGATACCAGCCCAGGTATGGCAAGCTGCTGTCAGGGCAGACATGATCCCACCTGGTGTGTATCAACCAGATGGGAGCTGGGCAGAGGCTGCTGTGGATGAGCATCCACATCCTGCTTCCAGTGCATTGACCCCCTGCTCCAGCCTGGTCCCCTTCCTGCCAGGGGGACACCGTGTCCTTGGGACTGCATTGGCAAGGTTTGGGTAGTGGAGGGCTGTAGGGTGCCTTAGTGAAGAGGCACCAGAAGCCATCCCCATGTTGTACCCAGCCAGCTCCAGGACAGACCCACCACTACCCAAGGCTGAGCCTGCCCACAGTGACAGGGGTTCCTTTGTGATAATGCATTTAAGAGTAAAAACCACTGCACAGTCCTGCAGATCCCCAGGTCAGTGGACAGGGAGGGGAGGAGGTGCTCAGGTGCCAGAGCAGATTCCCCAGCAGCCCATGGAGATGACCATGGTGAGCCAGGCTGTCCATCTGAAATCTATGTGGTCCATGGTGGAGCAGATACCCACCTCCAGCCTCTGGAGGATCCTACACCTCTGCCTTCCCATAGCAGGAGCCTGCTCAGCCTCTGAGGGCTGATTTGAGATCCAAACTGCTGCTGGGAAACTGCCTGGCTGCCACGGCCTTCTGCCCCCATCTTGTTGTGCAGGAAGGCTTTATATGCCCTGCTAAAGGATTCAACTTCCCTTTCCAACATCCCACACGTCCCTCTCTTTGGAAGAAAGCCCCAGGACTGGAAATGTCAGTTCTCCTGTGGTAATGTGGGTGCTCAATCCCAGCAGGACTTCCCCAACCCAGGGTCAAGCAGAGCTGCCTGCCGAGGAGGTGCCACACCCTGGCCAGTTCCACCCAGAGGCACAGAGCCCCTGAGCCCTGTGCCAGGACCATCTCTCCTGTGGGGCAGGGAGAGGAGGGATGGCGGATCCCGTGGCTCAGCAGCAGGTGTCTGTGCAAGGAGCCACATTTCAAGTGTTTGGAATAACTGAGTTCTCCTGGGAGTCACTGGACAGCTCACCAGAGGACCAGGCACCTCAATAGTACATTTAAGCTTTCAGTTGAGATCTTTACATGTGTTTAGTTTAAAAAATAACCATGTCAGGGTCCAGCTGGAGCCTGTGCTGGCCATGCTTCTGGCTGGTACACATCACTCTGAGCAAATAAGCCTGGCAGCAGTCAGCAGTAACACAGCTGCTATGTCCTCACCATCCTGTCGTGCCACCCAGTGGTGTCCAGGGATGAGGAAAATGACAGCAAGCATATGGGACACTGTCCTCGAACTCTCTCCCTGTCTCCAGCAGTTCTCAGATGGGGGGCTTTCCTGAGACAGCCCTGATTTTCTTATTTCTCTGCATTTAGAAACTTCAGTAGATATCTCCTCCTTGGACTTGTCAAAACCCCTCCCTTGGGGCACAGAACAACTTCCAGCAGCACCATCCCTCATCAGGGAGCTGCTGCATCCCAGCACCAAGAGCTGTCTGCTTCAGAGTGGGTTGGATCTGTCTCCTACCTTCACTTCATGTACTGGAAAAGCTGGTAGCTCCATCCCTCTCCAGTCTCTCCAGGGCTGTCCTCATTTTCCAGTCACCCAGTTGTATCTTCTCTGGCTTGAGAGTCCCATCCTGCTCAGACAGGAAGGGTCCTTCCCACCAGAGTTTCTCAGGGACTCTGTGGCCACTGTGATGGCTGTTGGCAGGGCTCAGCCAGCTCTGCTTCCCCGTGTGCCCCTGCACTGCCCTGGTACATTCTGGGGGGCAGGATCAGCCCACTATGGTTCTTGCTGCCACACTGATGGCTCCCACAGCCAGCTCCCACTCTGCATCCCTCCTGGAGCAAACAGGACATTCACCATGGGGCAGAGGCACACTGCTATCCCACAGGCTGGCCCAGACCTTTGGGGTTTTCCCTCCAGCAATGTACTTTCAATTGCTTTTAAAAATAAAATCACAGTAATAAAAATAATAAAAACTCCAGCTAATTTTATCTCCAGCCTGTTTTTCCAAGACTGCTGCAGGACAAGGTGCCTCCCCTGGCCTTGCTTGGGGGGTTCACTGGGCAACACCATCCAGGGTATGTGGGGGGATGGGGGCTGGAGGGAAGGACGTTGAGCCCCAACAGTTGGTTGCCTATGGAAGGGGTCTTTCCTCTTTGCCTTGCTGGGGACTCAGGAATCAGTGGGGATAGCAGGGGGCTGGAGCCCAGGGGGACAGTTTGGTGTGGTGTGACTACAGCCACAGTGTGAGCTGGAAAAGCCACAGGAAGCAGAGATGGGCTCCAGGGCAGAACAGGTGGGGCGGCTTTGAGCTTCCACTGTCCCCAAGACACAGTGTACCTACAGTGGGAGCCATGCCCACCTCAGACCCCATCAACACAGGTGCCCCACAGGACACAAAGCAACCAGGGCATTCCTGCAGAGCTGCTCCCAGCCCTGCAGCCCCAACAGCCCCAACAACCCCATCAAGTTTTGCAGTATTTAGCTTTCACAGTCCCTTTTGTTTTGTAATTCTGGGCTCCCACTGAATGTGGGCCCTGCAGGGGAAGCTGAGTGATGGGAGTGAAGAAGGCTGAGGACCCTGGAAAGAAATAAACATCCTATTCTAAAAGTATTACTTACAAAAAGTGCTTTTGTGTTTTTTTTTTTTTTTTTCCTCCTGATTTCTTGATTTTAGTAGGGCCAGGGAGATTTATCACTTTCTGGGAGCTGGCAGTGATGCAACAGCTTACTCATCCAAGGAAAATGTGAAAAATGGCTGGGCTGGGAAAACCCCCTTAGGATTTGGAACAGAGAAGCAAAATGGGAGCTGACACGCAAGTGTGTGGGAGGTGCAGAGTGTGGGATACTGCAGGGGGGAAGCTGCCCCTGTATACTCCACCAAGAACCCCCCCAGGATCAGCTGTGTGACCCCAGCTGCCCGGGATGCAGAGATGCCAGGGATGCTACTGGAATGTCCCAATGGGACAAGTCTGGCAGCCTGGTATGGAGCAGCACCCACAGGCATGGACCAGCCACATGGTCACCAGTGAGAAGGTGTTGGTATCAGTGCAGGAGCATCAGCACTGGGATATCTCTCACAAGCCCAAATTATTCTCTTCCTAAGCCATCAATATTAAATATTTATGATGAAATTGTTAGATTATTTGATCATTCCCAGCTGAGGTCTTTCCAAGCTGGCTGGAGCCCATCCCTCACAGGGCACAGGACACCAGACCCTGACTCCAGCGTGGCTCCTGGCCTGGCACAGTGCGATGACTGATCCACTCATGGGACCAGGTCTTCCCCACAAAGTGGTTCAGCCTGAGGACTAATAGAGGTCTTGGAAGATTTTAAGAGCTAATGGAGATTTTGGGAGCATCCCAAAGAACCAGATGTTTTCTACCTGGCAGAGCTGCATGCTCAGCTCCTGGAGCCTGCAGCACCAGGACAGGGCCATTTCTCCATGTGCTACTGAAAAACAGTTTTGCCATTTCAACTGGCCTTAAATACAGCAGAAGGGAAAAGCAAAGCATTTAAAAGCCTGAACTGAACTTATAACAGTACAAAATACTTAAAATATTTTCATTTGGGGCTAAACAAAACTCTGGGGCGGAGGCAGTGTCTTTTGGCTTTCTTGGCTTAGTCAACAGGGCAAAAAAGACTGTTTCTTTCCCACTTTGAGCAGCACCTTGTGGGACCTGGTCATCTTCAGCAAAGACGCTGTACCTGGGGACATGGATGTGGGGGCTCAGGCTAGAGCATCCTGCTTGCACTGGCCTGTCACTGCTGTGTCACTCCGCCCTGTGGGCCCCCATCTGTGGGTACACAAACATGGCCATGACTGTGACCCTTACCTGGAGCAGCAGCAGGACAGGCAGCACAGGCAGTGCGGGCAGCGGAACAGGCCCACAGGTTCTTGACAGGAAGATTAGATCAATTCTATAATAAAAATTGGATTTCTTTTCTCCCCAAGGAAAAGGGTCAAGGGACACCTCTAAAGCCATGACGTCCCTACTTGGGGTCTTCCTGGGCTCATAGGGACCCCCAGATCTCCTTCATGGGAAGGAGCTGGTTTCAGGGGCCAAGAGAAATCAAACCTGCCTTCCTGGACATGCCTGAGGATGGGGTGTCCTTGTCTGCCCATGGAAGACTTGTGAGGTCCCTCAGACCCTTGAAGGGATGCCTTGTGGGGAAATGGAGGACACATACCCACAAGAAGATCCAGAGCAGCAAGACTCGCTGCTCCCAGTGCTGTCCCATGGATCCAGTCGGAGGGCAAGCAGGAGTCATGTCTCCCCTGCCCCATCTCCAGGGGGCCAGTGAAATGCTGGGCTCTTTGCACAGGCACAGAACAGCCGAGGCTTCCTGCTTTGGGGATGTGCTGGTCCACGAAGGAGGGCCACAAAGATGATTAGAGGGATGGAGCATCTCTCTGATGAGGAAACGTTGAGTTAGGGGTGTTCAGCCCCAGAGAAGAGAAGGCTCCGGGGACAGCTTAAGAGTCCCTTCCAGTGCCTAAAGGGGCTCCAAGAGAGCTGGAGAGGGACTTTGGACAAGGGACTGGAGGGACAAGAGGGAAGGGCCTCGAGTGTTAGATAGGATATTGGGAAGAAATTCTTCCCTGTGAGGGTGGGGAGGCCCTGGCACAAGTTGCCCAGAGAAGCTGTGGCTGCCCCATCCCTGGAAGTGTCCAAGGCCAGGTTGGATGGGTCTTGGAGCAACCTGGTGTAGTGGAAGGTGTCCCTGCCCATGGCAGTGGGGAGGAACTTTATGGTCTTTAAAGATCCCTTCCAACACAAACCAGTCTGGGATTCTGTGATTCTCTGATTCTCAGCTGAGGCAGGGCAGTCAAATGGTGTTATTACATCAGTGGATTTTGATGGCTCCCTGGGATGTGGCTGCAGCCCAGGTCCAGTGCAGATACTTCTGTCCCTTCTGCTGCCTGCTTCAACCCAGAGCATGATCCCATGTCCTAGGAGGAGCAGCCAGAGGTGTCCTGAGGGCAGGACAGGAGGACAGGGTCACCTGTACCCAGTGTCTGTACCCATTGCCACATCAGAGTCCCATGAAGGGATGCTTTGGGTCTAAGGGAACCCACACAATGTGTCCCCAAGGGTGCTGGCCATGACCCCAGCCCCTGCTCTTCTGCCTGACAGATGCTTTTCTGGGAGTGAGGAAGGATGATGGATATTTGTCATGGGCTGCTGCCTCATTGTGTAATGTGTGGGAGTAAAGTTATGGTCCCCGTGACACACAGCTGCAGAGCAAATCAGGAATTCTGGGAGTCTCACCCTTCCCCAGCACAAGGGTGTTCAAGAAGGAGCATCTGCCTTCAATCAGTTGTACCTTGGAACAGACTGGGTTGGCTGTGCAGGAGGAGGTGAGCACGTGCACCAGGCTGGAATCACAGCCACAGATCTGGCAGGGACCTGCTGAAACACTGAAGCAGAGCCAGGATGCTGTGCTTGATTCTCTCGGGATGGAGATGTTGGGGGTCCCTGGCATAGCTGTGCTGCAGTGTCCCCCCAGGAATGAACCAGGATGGGGAGCAGAGGCTCAGCCACCACTGCCCCTACTGTACCCCACAGTGGGGAGGGCACGCCCTGTCCATTCCACCTGGGACTGGGTCTTGCTCACAGTGCTTCAAATGTCAGCCACAGGCAAGGAAGGGGAACACAGAGCACTGGGAAGTGCCAGGTGATGTCTCTAAGGAGTTTATTGCTGCCGAAAGGAGTAAAGTGCTGGCAACCTGGAACCTGGGATACAGGCAGGAGCCCAGGATACAGGTAGGGCTGCAGCAACATGGCACAGGGATGGTCTGGGACAGGAGAACACCCTAAATGAGAGACTACAGAGCAAGAGGTAGCAGGTGCCAGCTCACAGGTCTGAGATGCACCAGGCACCACCTCAGTCAAGTCAGCCCTGCATCGCCCAGCTCCCCATCCAAGTGAGAACCAGCGGCAGGATCCAGGGTCTTCTCCAGGTCATTACATCCTTGGTTCATCTTCCAAGGAATTGCACTGACAACAGCAGAACAGCGGGTGCAGATCGTGGGAGCTGACGGTGCCAGCCCAGGGCAGCAGGGACTCTGGCAGCAGAGCAGTGATGATCATGTGGCAGGAAAGAAAAGCAAAAAGCACGGAATGTTCGGGTTGGGGGCCGACAATGTGGCTGTTCCTGCTGGCACATGAGATAATCACTCTACTGGGAGAATGGCCCTTCTTTAAGAGGGCAGCTGGGCATTCAGCCCAACCTCCAAGGGCGTGAGAAGGACATGTAGCTGGGCAGGAGAAGAAAGAAACTACAAATAGACCTGGGTGACTGGATTCTTTCCGAACTGCATGGCTGAGGACACAAAGAATGAGATCCTGGATCCCTGGGCAGCCCAGGGACTGGGCTTGTGTCCAGATTGAGCCCAGGCGAGGGCTCACCCCACTCTCACAAGCAGCTCCAGGCTCTGGCACTGGAGACTCAACCACATGGTGTTACCACCCTAAATGCCTGGGGACAGGAGTATTGACCCCATGGTGTTGCACCTGGGTTTGACAACATCCAGTGAGGAGAGGCTGCAGCGAGGTGAGGTGGGTCAGCAGGAGTTGCCCTGGCTGGGGACAGCAGAGCCCTGCTCCAGCTGTTCCCAGTGTAACTGCAGCTTCACACAGTGGTTTCCAGGTGTTAACAGAGCCCCAGAGGCACTGTCACAGATCTGTGCAAACCCAGTTTCAGTAGGAACAGAGCCTGAAGGGAAGGTGTTCACCCACATCACCCGCCATATACATCACTTACAGACTTGGCCCCAAACCGAGGTCTCATGGCTCCTGAATCACTTCAGGGCTGCCAGCCCCTGCAGTTAAGGGTGTTGAAATGGACACAGCCCAGACATACAGATGAGGGTCAGACCCAGACCCAGAAACAGCATGGCCAGGCCAAGGTGACAGCTTCAGGTTAGCCCTGCAGCTCTCAGGGCACCCCAGTCCCAGCAGGCCCATGGCACTGCTGGCACTCCCCTGTAATCTGCAGCAGCCCCACAGGAAGTGGGCTGGGGACCAGTGCTGCTGGCCAGGGCTGGGAGGACAATCCCCTGGGCTGGGGCAGGAAGAGCTGCCCAGGCTCTGCAGAGAGCAGCCTGGAGTGGGAACCATAGCACCCTTTTTCCTTTGGAAGTCCTTATAAGCTCCACATCCAAGCAAAGGGATGAAATCAGAACAGAGGGCAATTACCACTCCCCTCCCTGCCCCAGCTGGAACTCGTGGCTGCCCTTAGAAGCATCTGAAAGAGGCCATGGCAGAGATTTCTCTCCAGCTGTGGGACAATTGGCTGGAGTCTCCCTCCTGGGTCCTTCCCAACAAGGAGTCTGAACCCCGGGGGAGGCTCTGCAGGGTGCAGGTGTCACCCCACAGCCTGGGCAAGGAGGGTGCTTCTGACCAGTGCAGAGCCCCAGGTTTACCTCACATGGGTGTTGCCACCTTGGCATAGGGCAGAGGAACACATGCCACAGCATGCCATGCCACTGAGGTCCCCTCTGTCTGCCCCTAAGGGAAAGACTCACTGCAGAGCACCAGCCACTGCTGCCACCACCATGTGGCATCTCCAAGGAAGGGCACTCAAAAGCAAATAAGTTGTGAACTGCACCAGCACCACCTGAGGAGTGCAAGCCTCTAGAACAGCTTCTAGAGGAGCAGACAGATGAGGCTACAGAACTCAAAGGGGGGCAGGTGGCTTCAAGACCCCGTCCCACAGCAGGGGACAGGGGGTGCCCAGTCCCTGGGAAGCCCAGAGGGGATGGGAAAGGACATGAGAACATGCCCAGGAGCAGAGAGGCCTGGGCTCCTTGTGCTCACCAGACTGTGCAACTTCAACTTACTCCACATCCCAAGGAACAGTCACGGCCTTCAGGGCTGGTAGCACTAGATGGACTGATCTGGGCAGAGAGACAAAAGGTTAAAATAGTTCACCCCACTTTATTATCCCTACAGACAGGTGACCCTCCTCATAAAGAGGGTTGCTTTTAATTAAACCTTAGGCAAAACAGGCACTGGACACCAAGGTGGCATCACAAAAGGGATGGCAGGCACTGATGCCTAGGAGACAACTTACACCCTACTCCTGCAGGCAAGGGACATGACTAGCCATGGCCTTGCTCTTCCTTCTCCACCCTCTCCCTGGCACTCTGCTGATCACCATTCCATCTGCAGGCACAAGAGCAGAACAGGGATTCGTGCCTTGCAGTGAGCTTTAGGTCAGGATCATCCTCAAAGAGCACAACTGGAAGGGACAGAGAGCACCAAACAGACAAAAAAAAGAGTGAGAACAGAACTGTTCTGCATGGTGCCAGCCCAGGGAAGGGCTAGCACCTTCTGCCAAGCTCAGCTCAGTGCTACGGCATGTCAGAGCTTGAAACAACCCTGGAGAGAAAACTCCTGGTCCTGGGGGTAGGGAGGGCCAGGGAGCCATGAGGCCTCACAGGGATCTCCAGTGAAAGTACCATGGATACCAAGTACTGAGCCATAGTCGAACGTCATTCAGCTCAAGAATTGCCACTGAGTTGGGTGGGCAGCAGGAGGAGTCCTGAGATGCACCATCTAACAGGACCCATCTTAGACCACCATCACCCCACAAGAGAGCTGCAGAGAAGTGCAGCTCACAGTCAGGATGCCACCCCAGGAAGTAGCATCCACCACTAAGGACAGGCAGAGCAGCCATTTGATGGAGCTTCTGCTCCATCACCCGCACTCAGTTAAATACAAAACTGAGTTCCAAAGCCCCTCTGCGAGGTCAAGATGATGTGACCATCCTCAGGCTATGGGACATGACCTCTCCCTTTACAGTCATCATGAAAAGAATCTAATCCTGGCAGCCATCAGAAAACATTTGGTAGGTCAAGCCAAGTAAAGGGTGAGGTGTGTGCCTCAACCTGTCAACAGCCTGAAACAGCAGCTCAGAGGTGCAGGCTACCTTGCTTGGACTTATGGCTCATTCCCTACAGGAGCCTGCAGATGTAAAAAGCGACAGAGGGATTGCCAGGAGAAGCACCAGCTTGGGCACTTCCTGGCCAGGGCAGCATCTCTGGCAGGCAGAACACAGGCAGAAGAGAGGGCATGACCCGTTGGATTTCCCATCTTGTCTTCCAACAGCAGAACAAGCAGGGGCAAGGCACCCTCCGAGGGCCAGGCTTGCCTGCAGATGGTGACTGGAGTGTTGAAGATGCATCACCTTTTCCCAAGAGCAGCCAAAATCCAGCCTAAATCAGGCCAAGAGCACAGCAGCTACCCCTGTACAGGCAGCACAGGCAGCACAGGCAGCAGACACATCTCCTGCACACTGGGGGTTATGGGGCTGGGGAGAGAGTCCCTGCACCCATTTAGAGACGGAAAAGGAGCAGCTTTTGAGAGCAGCATGGCTGGAAAGCCAGCAGAACAGCAGGGCATGGATGCTTCCTAGGTGGGGTCCCAGCTTCCTCCTGTAGAGATGCCAGCAGCAGTCCCAGACCCTGCGACACAACACCTGGAGCAATGGGTGTGATAGGTTTGGGGCCAGAGTCCCTCGAAACCCCTGGGAAAACTCGATGATGGGGAGGGGGAGGCAGGCACTAGATGAAGGTGGAGTCCAGTTGGCTTGTCTCATGGTTGTTGTGGGCACGAGCTTCAAAGAGCTGCTTGATAAGGGCAGATTTCTCCTGCTCCAATTGGGTGATGCGCTCGCTCTTGTCAGTCACCTCCTGCAAGAGACAGGAGGAAAATGCTGCTCAGAGGAGGAAAATGCTGGCAACTGCTGTGTTGCAGGGAAGATGTCATAGAACCACAGAATCACAGCCTGGTTTGGGTGGGAAGACCTTAAAGCTCATCTAATGCCATTCCCTCCCACCTTCCACTACACCAGGTTGCTCCAAGCCCTGTCCAACTTGGCCTTGGACAGTTCCAGGGATGGGGCAGCCACAGCTTCTCTGGGCAACCTGTGCCAGGGCCTCACCACCCTCATGACCAAGAATTCTTTCCCAATATCACATCTAACCCTGCCCTCTGTCAGTGGGAAGCCATTCCCCCTTGTCCTGACCCTCCAGTCCCTTGTCCCAAGTCCCTCTCCAGCTCTCCTGGAGCCCTTTCAGGTACTGGAAGGAGCTCCAAGCTCTCCCTGGGGCCTTCTCGTCTCCAGGCTGAATACTCCCAGCTCTCCCAGCCTAGCTCCAGAGCAGAGGGGCTCCAGCCCTCAGAGCATCTCTGTGGCCATGTGCTGGGACAGGAACCCCAGCCTGGCCCTGGTGGGGACACCATGGGCATCCCTTCCCCATCAGCCCTGCTTGCAGACCCCAGCTGCAGCCTCATCACCCTCTTGTGACCTGCCTTTGTCACAGTCTTTTCCCTCTGACAGGAATGCCCCATCCCTGCCCATTGACTCACCCAGCAAACAGATGGACACAGTTGGGCACAGCTGCATGCCAAAGGGTCTCTAGGTGCAGCCCACACACTCTTCTCTGGGATGACCAAGGCTGGCCAAGCTGAAGGAACACTTCCCACTGCCTAGCATTCCTTTCCTGGCCCTATCCCACCTTCCTTTCCCAGCACCCTCAAGGGCATCTCTTCCACCTATACCCCCACTCACCTTGGTGAGAAGCCGATTCTGCTCCTTTAGCATGTTGATGGCTTGCTGGGAGCCTGTGGAGGCTGGGGACACTGTGGGGACCAGCCTGCTCAGGGCTGAGGAGGGGTTTGCTGGCTGCAGAGAAGGTGAAGGGATCAGACATTGAGCCTCCTCTGCTGTGGCCCTTCCCAGCCTTTCTTCAAGGCTGGAAGCTCTTTCTGTAGCACACAAGGAACTGAGAGAAGCCCAGAAGAGGATTAAAATCCCAGCATGGGCCATGGCTGGGTCTCCAGCCCACCAGGCGGAGGGGAGAAGCATTCCTGCAGTGTGCCTGGCTCCTGCCAGGAGCCCGGTGGGACAGCCAGCTCTGAGGTGGCCAATTCAGCACTTCAGCAGATTGTGTTTCTTATTCACTTGACAATGGCTATACCTTTTTTGGGGACCTCCTTTAGTTCCCCAAATGCCTTGACCATCCTCCAGTCCAGCTCAGGACTAGCAGTGCTGTCCTCTTGGCTGTCCCCCATCACCTGTCTTGAAATGGAGCCAAGACACCTCTTCAGAGCTGGGGGAAACTCTGGCAGCTCCAATGTCAGCCCTGCTAGCAGCATGGGGAGGGACAGGACGGGTCCTAAGGTCACACAAACAACTTCAAGCTGGTGATTGCTGTTCTCACCTTGCCAGTGGTGGAAAGGAATTCACCAAGGCAGCGGTTCAACTCCTGCATCTTGGGGACCAGGCACCCCAGGTGGCTCCAGCCACCCTCAGGGAAGTCCTGTGGGATGAGAGGAAGAGGCTGGGGGTTACCATGGGGCTGGCTCCAGGTCCAGCCAAGTCCCAGCCCAGTTCTCCAAATCCACAGAGCAGCCCCACCTCCTCCCAAGCAGCCAGGAATCACAAGAACAAGCCCCAGACTCACAGCACTGCTTTTCTTCTTCCCCAGGAGCCGCTGATGCTCCTGCATGAGCTGGATGTGCTGGTGGTACCAGTCCCGAGCCTGGTCTATGAGCTCCAGGCCCTGCAGCAGGAAATCCTTCTCCTGTTCCAGCTCTTTCATGTACTTCAGCTGCAGGACAGAGCACAGGGATGTCACCAGCTCCCCACCAAGGCCTTGTTGATTACCAGGAGCTGGTTTCTTCATGAGGTGTGGAGAGATGTGGATATGGGCAGGGGTCTTACCCCCTCTCCTCATGAGAAGCCATAGAGGAGTGGGATGATGGCTGCTGCCTGATGCTGCTTTGGAGGAAGAGTTTTGGAGGAAGAGTTTTGGAGGAAGAGTTTTGGAGGAAGAGTTTAGGAGGAAGAGTTTAGGAGGAAGAGTTTTGGAGGAAGAGTTTTGGAGGAAGAGTTTTGGAGGAAGAGTTCTCCAGTTTGAGACAACAACCAAAACAGGTGATGGACACTCAGATCACCTCCACCCTCCTGCTCCCCTTTGCAGAAGCCAGTTTCTTCACCTCTTATACACCCAGGGAGGCAGCAGGAGCAGCCACCCCCAGTTCCCTTCAGGGTGTGAGTGTCAGTCGCAGCACAGACACACTTGGACTTTGGCAAGCAGTGAACAGCCCAGCTCACTGTACAGGATGCGAGCTGGGGAAAACCTCCAGTCCTGCTTCCCCAGCACTCTGCCCCCACTCTGCTTCACCCCGCAAAGCACATTGAGCTGTGCAGAGCATAGCAGAGCACACCTCTCTGCTGAGTGTCTCTGCCAGTCACTCAGGTTCCAGCACCAGCATCACCTAGAAAGGCAGTGGGAACCTTGATGTGCCTGGAGAGCTGCTACAAGAGTGCCTGGGGCCCCTGCCTCCAGAGAAACCCCTTGGGACAGGATGAGCAGAACCCTGTGCCTGGCTGCAACACAGCCAAGGCTGCTGGAGAACAGGGGGCTCAGCCCACATCCACAGGGGACACAGGGTCCCCATTCCACTACCACCTTCTGCTTCTACTTCCCCTCAGCACCACTTTGCCACCAGCAGTCACAGAGGTGGAGAGGGAAGAAGGGACATGCCTAGGGAACAGAGTACTGGTGCAGCGGCCCATTCATCACTCTCACCCTGTGATCCTAAGGGTGCTGCTCCCCTTCTCCATGCCAGGCTGTTCCCCCAGCTTCTGCGCCCATCTCCAAGCCAAGGGCATGGGGAGCTGTCTGCCTTGCTGCCTCTGCCTTCTTTGCCACAACACAGCCTGGCCTTCACCCACAGCACAGACTGGGCTCCAGAGTGTCTTCTGCTCATTCCACACCTGCCACGCAACACACTGGGGTTGCCCTTGCTCCCACTGCTCCTGGAAATGCTGTTTGCAACATAAGAGCCTCCCTGCACACTTCTCCAATGGCCCAAAGGGACATACCCAGAGGAAGAAGTGCAGAGCCTTGATGCTATGGAGGCTCTTCCTGAGGGGCACGAAGAAGATGCTGTATGTGGCAAAGACTCCCACCCAGCTGGGGGTGCAGCCCACTGCTGCCTGTTCTGCCCTGTTCCCACTAGGCTTTCTGACCAGCATGGTGACCGGAAGAAGAGGCAACATCCCACAGAGCAGAAGGACATTACCAGCCCTGCCTGGTGTGGGGACAGATGACATCTCACAAGGATGGGACACTGGGCAGAGGCAGCTTCAGAGGCAGGAGGAAGACAAAGAACTGGAGTTGGCTGGTGCTACCCAGGGTTAAGGGGAGGGGATAGAGCTGTGCCCTCAGCTGTCTATAAATTACAGTGCTCAGCTTCTCATGGAAGGTCTCATCCCAGCCACCCTCATGGCCATGGGGAAATCAAATCAATCAATGAGGGACTGGCTGGAAAACACCAGCTGATGAGTAGGGACCAGCTGTGGCAGTGCAAGGGTCCTGGGGCTGCAGCACAGCCCCCACAGCTCCACTCCCTGCTCAGGAGGAACCAGTCCTGGTGCACTTTGGGATGCAGGATGGACACAAGTGCTCCCATCCCCCATGGGCTTTAGGCAAATAAGTCTATTGACAGTTCCTTGTCCCCTGGGGGCCCAGCATCCTTCCACCATTGGGGCAGGGAGGGGTAGGGGAGGTGGCAGCATAAGGATTCAGTCCTTGCTGGACTCAAACCTGTTCTCTGTAGGCTCACAAATGGGACCAGTGCCCAAAGGCTGTGCCCAGGGTGTCAGGAAAGCCTGAGACAGGGACAGACACCACTTCTCTGGGCTTAGAAGCACACAAAGTGCAGCTTTCAGGTATGTGGGGAGGGGATAAAAAAATGCAGAGGACACCTCTCCCACTGCCCCCACAACTTGGGAAAATAGAGACCAGGGCAACAAAAGCCCAGAGCAAGAGCACTTGTGGCAGAGCTGGGGACAGACACTGTGCCCACCAGCCCCTCCTCACCAGCACCAGGTAGGACCTTGAGCTCACAGCAGTGATGGGCTCCAGCCCTGAGCTGCGCGCACAGGAAAGAGCCTTGCCAGGGAAGCAGGGACCTTTCCCTCTCCAAACAGCAACTTCCAGTCACCCAAAACCCTTGAGAAACAAAGCCCTCGATCCCAGACATTCATTTATCACTCCGCATCAGCACCTTTCAGCAGAGACTGCTTGGCCCAGTGGGGACCCTGGCCCTTGCAAGGCTGCAAGCCCAGCAAACCATGTGCACAAACACCTCCTCCCAGGCTGGCATCGGGGCATGTTGTGTCCCCAAAGGGCAGCACAAGGCTGGGCACTGCCACTCAGGCCTGCTGGGCTGCAGGAGCAGGGTGACACCAGGGTGCAAGGGGTGGAAGTGCAATGGTGACAGTCTCACCAAGCACTCATCCTGGCTTGATCCTGGTTCTCTTCCCAGGACAATTTAGCTTGAGCCTGTGGGCAACATGCCCAGGCAGCATCTCCAGTGCAAATCCCCTCACCCAGGCAATCTGATCCAAGCCTCTCCACTCAGGGGCAGAGAGAGGAAAGCAGATGCCTCCATCCTGGGCTGCCTGGCTAAATTCAATGTGGATTTCTCTGCTTTGCTGGCAAAAAGTCTCTTAGGAGCCAGGAGGATCAGTATGCTTGAGCCCTGACCTGCAGGGAACATCTGGAAGGGGACACAGCCTGGCCCCATCACTTGCCAGCATGGAGTACCTGACCCTCACTGGGGTGCTTGAAAGGCCCAGAGATCCACCTGTTGCCACACCCCCACCTTTGCCTTTCCCTGCCCAAGACCTTGCCCACAGGGAAGGCATCCATGCAGTCAAATGCTAGCTCCACGGGAGCTCCCCACTCCAGGGAAAGGCATGCACCTTCTCACTGTCGGGCACGATTTCTGGCAAGGACGGAGAGAGCCGTGGAAGTTAGGGCAGAACCTCCACATACATCAACAGAGTTTTGTATCAAAAGTATCAGGATCTGCCCAACGTCCCATGGCTCACATGTGCAGGTGGGCAGGGGGGGAGCCACAGCCCCGAGATGGTGTCAGCAGTGAGGGACTCCTGCAATCCACCTTTTCCGTCATGGGAGCCCATGACAGGGCTGTCCCTTACCATGCTGAAATCCACGCCATTGGTGATGGTGTGTCTCCGGTGTTCTGCACGGCCCCTCTGATGCCTCCGAGTGTCCCCAGCCCCTGGGTGGCCACCAGCCCCTTGGGACTGCCCAGCAGACTTCGCATCACCACCTGGAACAGAGGAAGGCATGAGGCCACCAGCCACTTCCAACAAAAACCTCCCCAGGGTCACTTCTGTGGGATGATCTGCAGGGTGGTCTTGCAAACAGGGAGAGGCTGAGCAAAGCGCTAGCCTGAGTGCCCGCTCCCATCTTTATTCAGGCAGGACAGGCTTCAGGAATGACTGACTCAGCTGCGCCAGGCTGGCAACAGACCTCAGTGTCATCTTCTGCAGAGAGCAAGTGATAGGAGAAATAGAAACTTTACTCATGGTATCCTGGAATGCCCAAATAAGGAACAATATAATCTTGGAGAAGTCCTAGAGAATTAGATAAGGGATGTACTCAAACAAACAGGATGTAAACTAAGCTCTATGTACCCAAACAAGATAAAGAACAAATGTTACGATTTTTGGTGGTGTCTGAGGTTGGACTTGGCTCCCAGCCAAGTGCCCAGACCACAGTAAAAAAAACTTTCCCCCTCCCTCTCTTTCTCCCTTCGGACAAATGGAAAAGACTATATACAACTAAGAGAACTCAATCCAACCGAATTCCATAAATATATATATTTATATATATTACAGTTAAGATATTATTTAAAAGGAACCACCCAAAAGGGAAGAAAAGAAAGGGAAAGGAAAAGGGGGAAAAAGGGGCAAAACCAGAACAGTTCTGTACAATCAAACCCCAAGAACTATCAAAATACAGAACTAACAAACAGAATATCTTACTACTTTCCTCGAGATAGCAGAAAACTGCACCAACGACTGCCGGCACTGTCCGCCTCCCAAGGCCAACCAGGCCATGCTTAGGCCTCTCTCTTCCACCCGGGCAGAATGATAGCAGAGAACCTTTGCTTTCAGTCCACCAGAAGAAAGAGAGCAACAGCTTCCTCTCCCTTCTTATTTATACTCTTGCTTACGTAAAAGTCATATGGGATACTGGGAAAATGGCCTTGGTTCCTGGTTACCAAGGAAGGCCTCGGCTCAAAACCACTACAGGTGGTGAAACACAATAATGCTGTGCCTGCTCAAGACCTGAGGTCAAGACAGCGAAGAAGATCCAGAAGGACCAAAGAAGGACTTCCAATATGGGAGTGACTATGTAAAGCAAACTAATGGATATGCATTAAGTGAGAATATCTGATGAATATATAAACAATATATGTAATAAAAAGCCCTGTGCATCTGTCGTTTGATTAGAGGAGCTCTCCTCTGAACATCCAGCACTGAATAAAGAAGAATGCCCTTTTTAACATCTACAAATTGGCATTAAGTTTTTTTATGCTGCTTTTCAGTATCACAAGCAGCTTCCAGGCAAAACTGGTCCAGTCAGTGATATTGCTGGCCCTCATGGGACACCTGGCTCCCACTGGCTCTGCCAGGAACCCAACTTCACCTGAAGGCAGCTCCTGCTTGGTGATGGACATCCCCCCAGACTGCATACCTGTGATGTAACCACAGAGTAAATCAGGCTGTAGTTTTTTCAAAATTTTATTAAACCCCCAACATCCTATCCTGCAAAAGACTAATCTACTACAAACACATGGTGCTGATGCAAATCCATGCATAACCTATTTTTACAGATTAAGTTCATACTGGCAGGTTCCAGGCTGAATCAGACACCTCCTGCCTGTCAGCTGGGGCAGAAATTCCTTGGGCACCTGCACTGAAGTCTGTACAAGCCCTGCACCACCTGCTCTCACCAGAAAACCAGCCCTGTAGCCACAGCAAAGCCATCTTCGATCTGCCTCTGGCTGAGCTGGCAGGGCAGCACTCTGAAACCCCACTGCCCCAAACCATAGCACCAGGGCAGCAGGGCTGCAGCCAGCACATCCCCAGGCATGTCTGGGCATCAGCCTGCTGCTCCTCCTTTCCTGGCCCAGCACACCCTGCCTCATGCTACCCCCTCAGTCCTGCAGCTTGCCTGCTCCCTGCACAGAAGTCTCCTCAAGAGTGCTTTTCCCAACCTGGCTTTTCAACAGGAGCATCAGGAGCTGGCAAATGATGGCAGGCAGCTGGGGATAATACGCTCTCCTTGGGACTGCTCCCCATGCATCTGCCATCCACTGCACATCCTTCTCCCATGGTTGGGAACGTGCTGGTTCCTGGGTACCAGAGATACCTGGCTCAGGTCTGGCATGTTCCCTGCTGCAGGCACATGAAGGGCTGTTAGTGCCAGGACAGGGTGCATGGCATCACCTGGGCTGGCACATTGCTTCCTTCTGCTCCACAAGTTTCCTCAGCCAAGCACATGGACACAATGGAGCTGGGATATGGGGCAAGGGAGAGCAGCCATGGCCACAGGAGCCACTCTTCATTTTAAGGCAACAAGATCTGGGAGAGCTGCACTGTGCCAGGGCTGCCTGTGCTGCCACATTCACACCGGTTCAGTGGTGGGAACCAGACTCAGGCTGAGGAGACAGCAGGCAACGTGACAGCTCAGTCCATCACTTTGTGTCACTGGAGAAAGAAGCCATCATGCCACAGGAAAAGTCCTCCTTCTGGTCCATCACAGCATCCTGCTCCACCTCCCAGCAAATACTCCCAGCAAATACACGGCACAGGCAGGTCTCCAGCACATCAATATACACGGTCTTTGATATGTGCTTTGCCAACTGCCTTTGGTTTCACACAACCAAATCTACCTGGGAGGAACCCAGCAAGACTGGTGTGACCACGCACGTGTTCTCCTAGCAGACCTGTAGCACATCCTGCTTGGAAAACTGAGAAACAGCCCCAGATCAAGGGCACCTTCAACATGCAGACTCCCAAGGCAAAGCCAGGAACGCTTCTGGTAGGAGCTGCAGAACAGGCATGTGTTAAAAGCTTTTTGCTGCTGTTACCTGGAAGTGCCGGGGGTGAACCTGTGATAAGCAGGAGCTCCTGGTCAAACAATCAAGCTCTGTGCACCTGAACTGACAAGGTAGTGGCTAAAAAAGGATTCCTGCTAATGAGCTTGGATAGTTCTTCTTAGGAAAAGAGCAGGACCAGATCACCAGAGGTGGAAGAGATCCTGACATGAGTTAAGGGACAGCCTCCTCCCTCTGGGAGCTTCCCTGCCCAAGACAAGCAGACACCTCATGGTTGTTTTACACATTTCCACACTTTTCCTTGGCAATGACCCAGACAAGCCCCTACAAACAGTCACATCCCTCCTGCCAGTGCCACCAGCTCTCCAGGGAGCTGCTAGAGCCAGGCCACCCCTGGAGCAAGAGCAAGTGCAGTGCTGGGGAGGAGGCAGTGTCCAGGGCCATCACACACCTCCTGGGCAAGGCACTTTCTGCTCTGTGCCTTGACTTCCCTAGGTCTCAGCTCACAGGGGAACCACAGGGGTAAAGATCCCTGTGAGTGACACACTCGGATATTGCTGTGACAAGGCACCAGTGGGCACCATCACAGTGACTTCCCCAATATCCACCTCACCATCCTTGTGCCTAGAGGGTGCTGTTGGCTCCCCAGGGACCGTGCGGCATCCAGCAAAAGCTTGTGGGCTGCCTGAGCACTGCTGGGCTGAGGAGAAGCTGGAAGGTGACTTAAGAAGGGACTTCTTCAGAAGTGCTTCAGCCCACACACTAGCAGAACTTAGTGAGAGAAAGGGAATTGTTGTCCACTGCTCATTACACCCCTGGACACACCAGGAGAGTCACATGGCCCCAACCTCTGCCGTGGTCACATCCAAATCACCTCTGACTCCAGACCACAAAGCAGAGCTAGGGAGGCATCCTGTGAGCACCCCCTTTCCCCAAATCATAGGCAGCAAGAGCTTCCTCGGACTCGTTACATCCTCTCACTGCACTTGGTTGGGTTCTTACAGAAGCCACCACATGTAGCTGGAGGCTCAGAGCAGCCTCGCACCCAAACAATATAATCTTAGTGGAGACAGGACTTCCTGGAGGCACAGGCAGCTCCCAGCACCCAGCATACTTCTCTGTAGTGGGATGGAGCTGTGTTCTGACACAGCACTGCCCGGCTCCCTCACAGCCAGCTGAGGAGAATATCCACCCGTTCAACCACGCTCTGGGAAACCTTCCAGTGCTCCAAGGGAGCACTAGGCAGTTGTGCAGGACCTGGAGTTAAAAGAGATGGAGTAACTCTGAGCTGTAACCTTTTCTAAGCTGACAAATCAATTTGGAACTCAGACCTCTTGCCAGAATATGACCCTGCACCTTGGGAAGCTGGCATCAAGGGCTGAGGCACTAACCCTGTCTACAGGCTCTAGACAGTTGTGGAACATCAGCCTATAATGAAAAGATCCTCAGCAAGCAGAAAGCTGCTGCAGTCATCTGCTTGCTCCTTCCCAGGGTAGAGTTTTCAATCTGCTGTCTATTGACCAAGCAGGATTTTTTGCAGGTTTTTCCAGATTTACACTCTTGATGATAAAAGAGTCAGCCTGGTTAATAATATTCCCTTAGATGAAGCTCCAGTGATTAGTCTGGAGGCAAAATGCAAAGCAGAGAACCTCAGCCACAGTTAAAGTTTCTGCTCCCGCCAGCAGAAGGGACTGGGAGGGAGCAGATGGGAAGAGAAGGCAAACCAGCCTGACATTCCCAAGGTGGAGGAATTAGTGTCATCGCACTCAGGTTGTGCAATAACAAACACCAGGTCCTCACACAGACCTTTGTGTCCTCAGATCTCAAAGCACTTCACAAACTTAGATAAGAATTATTACCTACCCAGATAAGCCCAGAAACCTGGTTTCCTTATAACATCTCCTACTAACTAGCAACAAATCAAGATGCCAGTGAAACAGTCTCTCCTTTGCCAAGGTCAGTGTACCACCCCAGAGGGCTCTGGTAGAGCCACACAGGGACCCTGGGTACCAAGGAAGGGGAAGAGTCCACAGGGACCTACCTGCAGGTGAGCTCTGCAGCCAGAGCCCAGGACAGCAAAGCATGTTGCCCTGGTGCCACTTTCTCATTTATTCATTGCTTAATTATTTGTTATTAGGAATAGCGCTGCAGAATAATCCAAACCAAAAAGCTGGATCGGGTTTTGCAATTTTTATTGCACGTGCATGACATTGTGAAAGAATCCTTCCTGAGGGTCACCCCAGCCCAGAGCCCACCCGAGTACACGGCTACTCCGGGACCACAATCCTCACCCCGTCAAGGTTGCTCGGAGGGTCCGCAGGTCCCAGCCATCCTCTGAGACGCCCAGCTGTGTCATTCACCCCCGGGAAAGGTCAGGACAGACTCTACGCGCGGAGACAACCACGGACACGTTACGGCAAAGCCCTTAATTCCTTCTGTCAGCGCTATAAATAGCCCAGCGCCTCGCGAAGGGAGCACAGCCCTGGGCGGGCAGCGGCGTCGGGATATCCACACCGGGATCGGAGCCCAGCAAAGCCAAACTGAGCATGGCAGTAACTTTGGCGGAGTTTTACACTGGTCCTACGGGAAGCGCTGGCTCTAGCCCGGAGGAGAGCACAAGGGACCGGGACGAACCACCAGATCCCAGACGACCTCCGGGCACCAGTCCCCGGGCCCGGCGCTGCCATCAACCCCGCGAGCCCGGAGCCCCCAGCACTCACCGTGGCCTCGGGGCTGGCTGTGCCCTGGTTCCCGCTGCCCGGTGGTCTTTCCCCGCCGCTCCTCGGAACAGCGAGGGCTCGGCGGCTTCTCCACGCTCCGCTGCCCGCTGCTGCCGCCCTCAACCGGGGGCTCAGCCCCGGGCAGGGCCGCCCGCAGACCCAGGACGAACCTCTCGAAGGTGAGGTACCCGCTGGCCGGTGCCGCCTGCCGCAACCCCTCCATCACCCCGGCGGGCAGTTCCCGGGCTTCTGCGCCCCGCCAGCGCGACTCGATCTCCCGTAGGTGCACGTAACCCCGCCGCCGGTCATCCAGGATATCGAAAAGAGTCCGCAGGCTCTGCAGGAAAACCCGAGGAAGACCCTCGGTACCGGCGGAGAGCGACCGACCTCCGCGTTCCGGAGCCATCGCCGCCGAGCGTTACCCCAGGGCCAGCCCCGCGCGCCTATTGGTCAGGGGCGGGACGTCCCCAGCTCTCATTGGGTGGCGGCGGGCGCTCCCTCTGACCATTGGCTGAGAGGGAGGACGGAGGTTTGAGTTCCACGCGGCGACCGCCCCTTTCGCGGCCGAGGGGCGGCGGGGGATCCCGGTCCCTTCGGAGCGGGATGGACGAGGGACCGTGACCCCGGCACTTTCCCGGCCGCGAGCGAGGCGGGCTCAGGAGATGTTTATTCCTCCATCCCCCGATTACCCGGCACCCTGCGCCCCGAGAAGACCCGCGCTGGCTAGTGTCCGTCCATCCATCCATCCATCTAGGCACAAATCCTGGTTTCTTTTCAAGCAGAGATACCTGAAGACCTGTCGTAGTTTAACCCTAGCCAGCAACTAAGCACCACACAGCCTGTCGCTCACTCCTGGTGGTATGGGGGAGAGAATGGGAAGGGTAAAATTGGGAAAAGTCATGGATTGAGATGAAGACACTTTAATGGGGAAAACAAAAGCGAGACACACACACAGAGCAAAACAAGGAATTAATTCACTGTTTCCCATGGGTAGGCAGGTGTGCAACCTTCCCCAGGAAAGCAGGGCTCCATCCTGTGTAACAGTTACTGCGGAAGACAAACGCCAAACCCTTTATCCTTCTTCCCCCCGGTTTATATACTGAACATGATACTGTATGGTCCAGAATATCCCTTGGGTCAGCTGTCCAAGCTGTGTACACTCCCAACTGCTGGTGCACCCACAGCCCCTAAACTGGTGGGTTCAGATGAGAAGCAGAAAAGACCTTGGCTCCGTGCAAACACCACTCAGCAACAACAACAACAAAAAAATCTCTGTATTATCAGCACCATTTTCAGCACAAATCCGAAACCTATCCCCATAACTCTACCCTGCCAAAACCAGCACAACTCCCAGAGAATTCAGAGCCAATGTAATTAGCAAAGAGGGACACAAAAACCACCCAACTGTGGCATTCACTCTCACCACCACCTTTGCAAACACACCCCAGAAGTGTCAGTCAATGCAGCATCCCTACAGAAGAGCGATGTAAAGCACCAGCACAGTGCTGCACTTGCCTGGTACATGGGGGAAGTGAGTGCTGACAGAGGGAATTGAGTCTCATCATCCCAGTGCTGTGGCTGGTGAGGCACCAGTGGCCATCAGCCAGCAGGAGCTGGGGTAGGGGCTCAAAGGAACCACAGACAAGAATAAAGGGGTTAAAAAACCCTCCAGTGTTGACAAATGTAAGAGAAACAGGATTTGGGTCTTATCTTTTATAAACTTAATATGTAGTGGAGTTGGTAGGAGAATGAGTTTCTCTATTTTATAGGGAAATTTGCTGCATCTGTTAGATGCAGCAGTATGTTAATCCTAGTGCAAGATGCTGCCTCCTCTGCAAAACCTCTCCATCAGACAGTGTGTCCTGCTCCAGCTGATCTCTGTACTGTGGCTGAACTGTTCACAGCCTGCTTTTCTTTAACTCATTTCTTTTCATAAATTTCCTGGACCTGTTGTACCTGTTTGAGATCTCTGCTTGGCTTAGCTGTGTTTGACTAAACAGGTTCACACCTGTGCAGGATACAAGGAGAAGGAACCAGTGCCGCATCCCTCCCCTTCCTATTCCAGAAACTAGGCAGTCAATGTAGTGCTGTTCAGCTCTGGCAGCATCAGCACATGGGCTGTTTTGTTCAGCAAAGATCTGCAAACAAAAGGGTTTTCTCTGGATTCCTCCCCCTGTTCTGGTCTTGCAGGAGCAGCCAGGAATAACAGAGGGAATTCAGAATGACTGTAATTTCTTGTGTCCAATTTTCCTGCCTAGCCAGTCTATCCCACCAGGAAAGTGATCCAGAGATACCAGAAACAGTTCCTGGCATTGACTATGTCTGCTGTTTCAGCCAAAATATTCTTGCTGTCCATGTGGAGCTTCCTGCTCCAGCACAAGGAGCTGGGACACAAGGCAGCTCTGCTCTTACTGCATTTTTCATACCTAAGTGCCCTCAAGAAGCTGCCTTGAGACAGGCTGATGTTTCCATTCTCAACGTGTCGAGTGGCTGAGGTTAGAGAGATTTTGAATATTCTTGGAAAAGACTTTCTGGGGTTTGTTTTTTTTATGGGGGAGGGGGGTGGCAGGGTATTTTCTCTCACTTTATCTTGGGGCCAGCCCAGACTTCTCTGATGGACAGAGGCTTTTTTGTTTTTTTAAATATAAAAAACATAGTTATTCAGTTCTCCTTCCTCCAAGCTACTGGGAAGTACCAGCTGCCACTCAGATCTGGCCTAGCCCTCCGTCTCTGCTGTCCTGTGGGCATCAGCAATGACATGCCTGGGTCTGGTGCAGTG
Source organism: Platyrinchus mystaceus (assembly GCA_035041135.1). Taxonomy (NCBI): domain Eukaryota; kingdom Metazoa; phylum Chordata; class Aves; order Passeriformes; family Tyrannidae; genus Platyrinchus; species Platyrinchus mystaceus. The sequence continues at coordinate 11,407,661 of JAWWLV010000040.1, forward strand.
ACACCAAACGTATCACTGCCCCTCTCTGGAGAGAGCACCTGGTGTCCCTTGGAAGGCTGGTGGCACGTCAGCATGTCCTACCAAACAGCATTGCCACCTCTGTGAAGAGAGGTCACAGAAGCTGCACCAAACCCCAGCAGATAACTGGAGGAATGGGGTGCTGGTGATGGGGCACCTTCCTACATGACATGAACCATTGATGGGTGCTGATGGGTGATTGTGGCAGTAGCTTGAGCCCTGTGCTGTCTTCAGGTGTTCCCATGTAAATCTTGATTATGCAGAGAACACATGGTGACTTACAGCCATGCAGTTGTCTCCTGGTGACCATGTCCAAACAGATGCTGTGAACCTCTGCTGCTCTCTCTGGGGAGAGCAAGGTCTGGTGGGGAACCAGCCACAGATCTGTGGGCTCAGTGTGTGCATACTGTTGCCTGGCACATGGAACAGCTGGCACCGCTGCCAGCCCAGACAGTGCTGCATCCAGAGTGGGTTTGTCCCCAGCCAGTGCAGGTCACCAAACTGTACCCAGGAACGGCTGGTCAGAGCTTGGTTAAAACCAGACCAGGAGCTGTGCCCACAACAGTCCAGACCAAGTCCTGGTATGTCTCATCACTGAAAAATTCATTAAGTCACAAAGCTGGTGGGTGCAGGGAATTACTTTCAGTGGGGTACCAAAGTGTCAACCCAGAAATGCGTCCGGCCGCAAGAAATCTCTGGGAAAAGGCTAAAAATAGTGAGGAGAGCATGGTTGGAGAGGTTTCCCTTTGGGCAGGGATATTGTGTTCGATCTCCTTATCTCTGCAATGACATTGTGTTTTCCATCTTGTTGCAACAGGGCCTCTTGGAGACATGCTGTGTTTTCTTTGGTGGGGGCCAGGCACTTGCCATGAAGTGACTTTTCTCTCCTCCAGACTGTTTTTTCTCCCAGAAGGCCAACAAGCAGGAAGTCTGGTGGATGCTTGGTGGTTCACGGGCTGTGACAAGAGCTGGTAGAAGGGCAGTTGGTGAGAAGCTGAAATAAGCTGTCTGTGGGGGTGGTAGGTTGTTTGCTCACCTGGGTCCACAGAGCAAGAACTGGTGTTAGTAGGAAATGGCAGTCACTGTGTCCTGTCTCACCATCTTGCCCCTCCTGGGGTCTCAGCACAGATGTTTTAAATACAGGGAACTATCTGGGGCTTAAATGGAAGCATGATAGTATCTATTGCAGGGTTTCTGATTGGAATCCATCTAGCAACTGCTTTGTCCTATCATAAATTCCACTCTCTTGATGATGATGAAGCCAGGATCAGCCAAGGGCCACGGCAGTCACAGCTGTACCATAGCCAGAAATTCCCCAGTCTATTGTGTTATTTGGGGAATGATTGTAAAACCATATTTCTTTGGGGAATGCACTGGAGAGAACTTACATGTTGAAGCCTGGAGCAAGGCCCTAAACACAAGAAGCTCTGCCTCTCTCCTGCTGGGATACCTCACCCCAACAGAGTGCTGTGTGCTCTCTCTGCTGTCAGGGTGCTGGAGCTTTTTTCCATGCTGAATTTCCTGTTCTACCTGCATGTTTGTGTTTTGTTTGGCCCAGGCATCCCTCTCTCCTGCTTGCTCAGGTTGTCCTGCCTGGTGTAACTGATCCAACCTGTCATCATTTTTATTGCTTTGCAGAAGAAAATATCTAAGCACACACTGCCATGGGTTGTTGAACCAGTTCAGGGGATGTTCTGCAGCCAGACAAACCTGTTCTGGTGGATGGCTGGATTTGAAGGGTGGGAGCACATTCGCCAGCAGCAGCAAGATTTTCTGTGGTTCTTCTAGGATCCCACGGGTATGAGATCCCATGGCTCTGAGCTGAGATTCCTTTGAGGCACGGAAGCGAGTTCTGCAGGAAATGGCAGGGCTTGATTTACAAGTTGTATCTGACAGAGTCTTTTCTGATGAATAAGGGTTGATGATTATGCAGGCACCAGGTGCGTAGAAGGATCTGCACCCATCCACACACTGGGCAGGCAAGGAATACAGCCATGGCAGGGAGAGATTTTGTGTAAAGGGGAGCAGAGCAAGGAGGTTTCAAAACCCCAAAGCTCTTCAGAGCAGGAGCTGTGTCAACTCACATAAAATAGGAAATAGAGCATGAAACAAAAGCTTTGACAACTCTCAGGAATTCCTTCTGACGTGATGGTCACATCCAGATGGAGTCCAGCTCTCCTGACTCCATTTACATGCAGGGAGGTGGCTGTGTCTGTCTCTTGTCAGTCTGTCTTCTCGTTTCCTTCTGCCCAGCTGGGCTCTGACTGTGTGCAGGATGCCACAGAGACAGACTGGTGGCTGGTGGCTGAGACAAGGGGTTAGTGCCAGGCTGCCCAGCAGCAGGAGTGGACTGTATGCACAGGGTGGGGCTTGAGGGCAGGAGTGTAGCACACTGCACAGTCCCCCCTCTCAGCAGCCTGTGACCCCAGCATGGGCTACAGAGGGGACTCCCTCACCCTATGCCTTCCAATGCTGTGACTGGCCCAGCCCTGGCCTTTGTGTTGTTGTGTCTGGTTACTTCACTGCTGCCAGTGCTCTCTCTGTTGTCTCAAAACTGGGTTCTTCCACTCCAGGTGCAAGAAGCTGATCCGCACATAGAGTCAAGATAATTGATTTTATTTCATACCTACACAGAGATGGGTGCTGAGTGGTGAATCCACAAAGCTGGCACACTTTCAGCATGCCAGGTACCCATTTTTATACACTTCAATCAACAGAAATCAGCATTTCTCTATGGGGAATGACCTAAAGCTCTAATAATTGTCTTTGCAGTCTCTTGTTTCCGTCTAAAGATACCTTACACACTTGTTTTACTACTCATGATCTATGGGGAAGGGGCTTCTGTGAATAAGGGGCAATCACAATCTATGGGCAAAGATTTTACTATGCTAATGAACACTCAATTCATACAAAGTTGTTCTTTGGCTTTTTAGTTTGACTTAAAGTGTTGTCCTCCTGCTCTTCAGTTTTTGGGTCATGGCTCTTGGCTCCTGCTGGTTTGGTTATTCACTCATCTTTCATAAATTCTTTTATTTGTCTTGTACTATACTTTGGTGATTCAATGCATTTTTAACTTTTATCCCTCGTATCCCTTATCGCACTGTTACTTTATTTCAACAATGGGGAGCTGTATTTGAGCTGGGCGCCTGACCCTGCACCATGGCTGGGGTACAGCCAAGCCCACCCAGCTCCTGCTGCGTTGAGAGTACTCCGAGATTTCACGACGCGTTTCCAAGTGCGGGTGTAAGACGGGGGGTGAAACCCCCTCTGGTACCGAGGTCCCAGCACCAGCGGCTGGGGGTCCCGGCAGACACATCTCACGGCAGCCGCAGAATGACGGCCGCTGCGGAGCAGGGATTTGGCCGTGGGGGAAGTGCTGCGTTGGCCGGAACCCGCGGGGCCGGGGCCGTTAAATCCTGCGGGCCCCGGGGGGCCCGAGCTCAGGAAGGTCCCGGCGGCTCCGGGAACAGGTGGGGACTGTGCTGCAGCCCCGCCCAGCCCCGCTCCCGGGAGCGGCGGAGAGGGGGCTCCGGGAGGCGGGACGGCACCTCTGGCCCCGCCCGGTGCGGCCCGCCCGCTCCCGCTGGGTCCCCAGCCGGTCAGAGCGGGCTTCCTACGCCATGGATCCGCCCGAGGAGGTGCGGGTGCGGCTAGAGCGGTGCGGGCAGGGCCACCTGCTGCGGTTCTGGGCCGAGCTGAGCCCCGAGCAGCGCAGAGCGCTGCTGGCGGCGCTGCCGCCGGGGCTGGGCGAGCACTGCCGGCTGGCGGCGGCGGCCGGGGCCCGCCTGCGCGGCCCGCCCGAGCGCCTGGACGGCCGGATGGAGCCGCTCCCCGCCGAGCTTCTGGGCAGCGCTCGCCGCAGCGGCCCCGCCGCGCTGCAGCGCTGGGAGGCGGAAGGTGAGCGAGGCGCGGGGCCGCCTGTCCCTCCGTCCCGGGGCTGGCGGGGACCGAAGCACCCCTTCGGGGGCGGCCGCGTCCTGCCGAGGCCCAGCCAGGGCGGTGCCTGGCGGTGCCCGGGCAGGAGCGACCTTAGCGGTGGCACCGCGGGGCTCCGGGCAGTCCGCCCCGCGCTGCCGGAGGTCGGTGGCCGGCGGGGGCGGCAGGTGGGAGCCACAGGGACCGCGGCGAGTCGGGCAGGGAGGCGGAGAGCTGGGGTCACGGCTGCACCCCGGCCCTGAGCGCCGGCAGCCGGTGCCCCTCGGCCAGCGGTACTTTGGGTGAGACACAGAGTTTTCACTCTGCGCTGTGAAATGGAGGGGGCCGAGGCAAGTGCCAAGGCCGTGCCTGGCAGGGGCAGGTGAAGCTCTCTACAACTCCCTAAGAGGCACTTGTAGGCAGGTGGGCGTCTGTTTCTCCTCCCAGCTAACGAACGATGGGACAAGGGGGAACAGCCTCAAGTTGTGCCGAGGGAAGGTTCGTGTTGAATACTGGGGAAAATGTCTTCACAGAAAGGGAGGTCAGGCATTGGCACAGGCTGCCCAGGGCATTCATGGCGTCACCATCCCTGGAAGTGTTCAAAAAACAAGTGGACGTGGGTACTTCATGGTATTATTTAGAGGGCATTGGGGGTATTTTGTTGAAATAATTTTCAGTATCTGTCATGAAAAATATGTAGTACTAAAGTACTTAAAGGGGCTTCAAGAGAGCTGGAGAGGCACTTTGGACAAGGGACTGGAGGGACAGGACAAGGGGTAATGACTTCACACTGCCAGAGGGCAGGGTTAGATTAGATATTACAAAGAAATTCTTCCTTATGAGGGTGGTGAGGCCCCGGCACAGGTTGCCCAGAGAAGCCCCACCCCTGGAAGTGTCCAAGGCCAGGCTGGATGGGGCTCGGAGCAACTTGGTGTAGTGGAAGGTGTTCCTGCCCACAGCAGGGGGTTTGAACAATATGAGTTTTAAAGTCCATTCCAACCCAAACCATTCTATGACTCTATAAGCCCCTGGGGAAGGTGGGAGTAGGGAGGGGTTTCATTGCTGCTGAGCTGGGTTGCTGCCTCAGGGTGAGCTTCTGGCACACTGACAGGTGCAGAGACCAGTCTCAGGTTGGTGCTGTTCCTGATCCACACAGAGCCATGAGTGGCAGGAGGGTGATGGGATCTGGGAGCAGAGTGGATGGATAGTGTGAAAGAAGCCCAGGAAAGCCCATTATCCATGGTTTATGGCGCCTGGTAGATGCAGGTGGCTTTCCCTAGTCACTCTGTGGGTGTGTGAAAGCTGGGAACGATGGGGGAGACTGTGGCTGGATGGAGGGAATGTGCTTCCCCCCACAGCACACAACTCTTACGTGGATATCCTCTGCTTTTTTCTAAGTGCACACTCTATTTTAGTTATTACAAAGAGTCATATGTGTCTTGCATCCTTCTTTATAAAATATAACACCACTGTTAAAAAAAATCATAATAAAAATATAGCCAGGAAAAAACAGCTGTGGTTGCAGAGATACTTGCCTGAATTTTGGCAGGTGGCTGCACAGCCTTGACCCAACCTTGCCAGCAAAGAGGTGGGAATGTGTGGGCAGGGGAGTCAAAATTTCCAATCAGAAACACAAATAGAAGCATCATGGTCACAGGGTAGAGGAGCTTTTCTGCCATGTCAAACTCCACGTTCAGGGCTGAGTGGTGATGGAGGGATGATCAGCTGAATACAGCGAATCACAGAATGGTTTGGGTTGGTATGGACTTTAAAACTCATATCGTTCAAACCCTCTGCTGTGGGCAGGGACGCCTTCCACTACACCAGGTTGCTCCAAGGCCCATCCAACCTGCCCTTGAACACTTCCAGGGGTAGGGCAGCTGCAGCTGCTCTGGGCAACTTGTGCCAGGGCCTCCCCACCCTGACAGGGAAGAATTTCTTTGTAATATCTAATCTAACCCTGCCCTCTGGCATTGTGAAGCCATTCCCCCTTGTCCTGTCCCTCCATCCTGTTTCCAAAGTGCCTCTCCAGCTCTTGGAGCCCCTTTAGGCACTGGAAGGGGCTCTTGGGTCTCCCCAGAGCCTTCTCTTCTCCAGGTGAACACCCCCAGCTCTCCCAGCCTGACTCCAGAGCAGAGGGGCCCAGCCATCAGAACATCTCTGTGGCCTCCTCTGGACTTGTTCCATCAGCTCCACATCTTCCTTGTCTTGGTGCCCCCAGAGTTGGAGACAGCTCTGCAGGTGTGGTCTCACCTGAGCAGGACAGAGGGGCAGAATCACTCCCTCACTTGCTCCCCACACTGTTGGATGAGCCCAAGACATGAGGGGTTTCTGGGATGCCAGTGCACATGGCTGGGACATGTTGAGCTTCTCATCCATCCACACCCCCAAGTCCGTCTCAGTGGGGCTGTTTGAAGGTGTCTCGGTGAGCAGGAAGGAACCCCCTGAGCCCTAGAGGCAGATGGGGCTGGGTCAGGGCTGTGAGGTTAAATTAACAGTTTTACCAAACTGGGTCATTTGACTTTCACCCTGCTGGACAAGTGGGGATCTGGTATGTCTGCCTCCTGCCGCTAGCCGTAGCACAGAAAGGAAGGGAAGGCCAGGCCACCTCTGTGGGCTGGCTCACTGGTTGCCAGCACTGCTTGCAGGAGTCCAGGTTTGGTGTGTTTGGGACCCTGCCACTATGCCCAAGTCACCTGGCCATGAAATCCGATGGCCCCAGGCCAGCTCAGCCCTGCAGGCAGCCTGCATTACCACCAGAAGGGGTACACACAGAGCTTCTGTCTTCTGTTTGGTTTGCTTTTATGATCCAGTTTAATCTGGAGAGGCTACCAGCCCTCAGTTTTATTTCCTGGAGGATGGTAATCAGGAGCAAGACTTTATGCTGCTGAATCTGGGTGTTGTTGCATATTCCCACAGACTAGCCTTGTCCCCAGCAGCGTCCCTGTGCCCCTGTATGGCATTTCCCAGTGGAGCCGGTGTCATGGGCACAGGCTTTGGGGGATCATGTGTCACTGAGAGAATGCAGCTCTGAAAGAGCCTTGTTTGCTTGTGAGCTGCTTGTGGTATTGAGCAGGATGAGAGCAGATGAGACATCCTGACCTTCTGCAGAGCATCCTTGAGGCTGCATGGCTGGTGCAGCCTGTGGCTGTGGGGTTGTGGCCACCCTTGAGCTGAGTGCTCTGTGCTCTGGCCACGTGTGTCTGAGCTCCCAGCAGCTCCCACCTGCATTGTGCCCCCCAGAGATGAACAGCTGAAGTGATGTCTCCTCCTATCCCCTTCCCCTTTTTCTGTGTTAAAAAGTGATGGTTAAAATAACCAGACAACTCAAAACTTGTCTTGGGAACACCTGAGATATTTTTTAATAGTTAAAAAAATAATGCTACTGTTCTTATCTCTGAGATGATAAAATAGCCTGGTCAGATTTGATTTCAGATCTTAAACACCAACATTTAGCAATCATGTTTTCCAGGCAGCTCTAGAGATGATGGTATAAATCAAGCACAGACACTTTTACATTCTGTCAGTGTTTTATTAATGAAATCTAAGCCTTGGGCTGTCATGTAGCCCCATTTCATCAGAGGGTTTGATGAACCTTTCTGGTTATCTATCTGACTGTTTTGCAGAATTGAAGTTTGAGTTTTCTGCTCCTGCTGACTGCTCTTGTAATGGGGCTGATGTGCCTGTTCAGCAAAAGAATTCTGTCTGCTCTTGCAAGACTAATCTGTTCCTCCTGCAAAATCTATTTTTGTTCTTTACTTTCTGTGCAGAATAGCGACTGACTGTAGCATTGGTGAGTATCATCTCAGCAGCCGACACATCTTCCCTTTTCTGTTTGGTTCACTGTTTGTATTTCATATGCCTCAGGAAATAAGGTGGGTTTTTTTAAGTGGATATGTCTTTCCATTTACTCCAGGATTGTGCAGTAAGATAAGTCAGTTCTTATGAACTTTACTTGTGAACATTGGTAGTTTTACATTTGGTAAGTCACAGCAGAGCTGCTTACTCAAATTTTGGGGATGTTTGTTTTCATGGTGACCTAAGATGAGAACTTGGAAAAACTCTCTGGGCTGTAGGGTTGCACCATAAATACTGGGAAGGAGTGCCCTTGCTGGATTGTTCATGTGTGCCATAGTCAGTTCCTTCCTGGAGTATGGCCCAGTCAGCCTGATGGATTGTGGCAAGAGAAAAAGGGTGACACTGTTGATGTTATCAGTATTGCTTTGGGCCTGGGTTCATCCCACTGAGGTTGAGGTTTCAGTCCCCACAGTGAGTGGCCCCTCTGGGAGATGGGTGTGAGATGTCAAATCCCCCTTGGGCAGATCCCATCCTCTTGTCATTGCATGGAGAACTGAGAACTGCTATCTCCCCTGGGACATCCACATTTCAGTGAGGTGACACCAGCTGTGGCACCCACAAGCCATGGCTGAGCCTAGAAGCCACTTGATGCTGCAGGACAAAGTGAGGGCCTTCCCAACTTTCCCAATACAGTGTTCACTCCAGAGTGTCACATGAGTCATGCCCTTGGTTGTGGTCTTTGCTCTGCAGAAACCTCTAATTTGAGATCCATGGAATATGGTCCATTGTATCAGAACTCAAGTGTGCTTGTTGGTGTGAGCCCTGCAGTGCTGGGAAGAGATGGAGAGCCTGACTTGCTCTAGTGTTGGGTGAATCTCAATTGCACCCCAAAGTAGCATCCCCTGTGCTGCAGCAATGGAGACCAGAAAATGCTGAGCTCAGACCCCAATCAGCTTGGTTGAAATCAATGTGAAATACTCAAGCTCAAGCAATTTCAGTTCTAGATTATTTTTAATAATTAAATAAATTAAAAATGTTTTAGTTGCCCATCTCATAGAATCACAGAATGGTTTGGGTTGGAAGGCACCTTAAAAATCATCTTGTTCTAACCATCCTGTCATGGGCATAGACACTAGATCGGGTGTCTCAGGCCCTGTTCAGCCTGGCCTTGAACACTTCCAGGGATGGGGCAGAACAGTTTGGAAGTGTCCCACAGGGCAACTTTTTTATTTTTTTTTAAATTATTTTTTTTCCCTCCGTAAATTCTCTTTGCACTGGGTCCCGCTGGGATACAGCCACCGCCCAAGCGAGGGCATGGCGAAGCTTGGAGCCATGCTCCTGTGTCCCTCCGCTGCGCTCCTTCCCTTCTCCCATGATGGTGCCCTGCACTGGCAAAAAACCTGCTGAGCACGCAGGAAAACCATGTGCTGGGACTGGAGCAAGTTCTCGTGGTGTCATTAGTACCCAAGACCCTCTGCTCTGTGCTTTGTGTCTCTTGCATGGGCAGTTCAGTGGAGGCGCAAAGGAGCCGTTAATTGCTTGTGGTTTTTTGGATGAAATGCTAGTTGGTTTATTTGCATTGCCATGCAGCTTACTCAGATCCTCTGTGTCTTTTACATTATAAGTTTAAACATGTTCAAGCTTCCCCTGCTATTCAAGGACCTCCTGAAACTTTGAAATCCCAAGACTTCCACCATCAGCATAGGTTTCTCCCTAGAGAGCTCTCCTAATACCACTTGGAGGGGGAGGGTGGAATGCAGATCTCCAGAAGTGCCTTCTAACCCTCACTCCTGTGGCCCTGTGATGCCAGAGGCTGCTCTGCAGCAGAGCCATGGCTGGGCTGTGGAACCAGGTCCCTTCAGTGTGCTTGGCCATCACCAGCCTTTTGGGAACAGGTGTGTTTAGGCAGAAACACTGTGTTACTGCTGTGGTGGGACTGAAACTTGTAAGCAGTGGGTGGCGGGAATATTGTTACTGCAGTGTCATGGACAACTTAAGTTTGGTTTTATTGCTGAAAGCTGGATTTCTGAACAGAATTGGTGAGAAATAAACCATTTGGTTTTATTATAAGCAAAGTGAATTTAATAGAGAACAAAAAGAGATGAGATTTTTTTAGGCGTATCGTGAAATCTGTGAGGTGAAAAGTCCTTTCTGGACCGGATGCCAGGGAAGCTTACGGACAGGAATAGGGAAAATATAAAAATAAAATATACACTCGGCCACGTGGTCGGCCTTTGTATGGAAACAGCCCCCCCTGTACAACGAACAGGGGGGTACCTCACAAATCAATCAAGAAGGGAGGGTTACACCCCCTCCTGAGTCCGAGAAATTAACTTTTAAGGTAAAATACCTGTACCTACTGAATATGTAACAGCTTATGTAACCAAGAATGTACAAAAAGGCGCGTTTTTCAAACTGCCGTGTGCTTTCCGGGCCATGCGGCCCAGAATGTCACCCAGCGCTGCAATAAAAATCTTCTGCAATTTTCCTCATTCTACAGGTTTTTTTGCTGTTTTCTTAAATTGAAAGCAGGAATTTTTCCAACAAAAGTAAGCCTTGAAAACTTTAAGGGACATCCCCCACCTCTTTGGATATCTTTTCCAGTGCTGCACCACCTCCCTAGTAAAGATTTTGTATCCTAATTTACAGTTTGAATCTCCTAAGCTGAGCTCATGGTTGTTGCCTGTTGTTGTGCCATCTGCTGCTTCAGGTGAGGAAACTGCTGCATCCACGAGTTGAAATGTATTTTCTCTTGTGTGTGCAATGTCATATTTCTCTCTGAGCTGACAGCATTGAACTGGCAGCTTCTAGCTGTTGCCTGAGCTCTGCAGAAAAGCTCAGGAGAAGAGCATGGGGTGTTGGTTGCTTTGGAGGTTCTTATGTTCCCTTGGGCTTCTTTCTTCTGTTCAGGCTTGTATCAGATCTCGCAGAACAAGGTGGCAGTGCTGCTCCTGGCTGGAGGGCAAGGAACCCGCCTGGGAGTGAGCTATCCCAAGGGCATGTACAACGTGGGGTTGCCCAGTGGCAAGAACTTGTACCAGATCCAAGCAGAAAGAATCCGCAAAGTGGAGCAGCTTGCTGGTCAGAGACATCACTGCAAGTGTGCCATCCCCTGGTAGGTGACCCAGAGCCAGACCTCCTGTGCAAGGCTCTCTGCGTTCCAGCCTTGTCTGTGTTGTCTTCTAGAAGCACTGAGCAGGGTGCTGCACAGAGACAGGCCAGGGGAGAGGCTTTTGTCAACAGGATTTGCAATGCCAGTGGCTGGAGGAAGGTGTACAGGGATGGGAGGTGGCAGGTGTGTGTCTGCAGACCTGAGGGGTCAAGTGCTGCCCTTGCATCACTGACCATAACCCTGACTGCTGCACCTTGCTGGCTTTCTGAGCACAGGCCCTGGCAACACTATAAACAGCACTTTTCAGTGATTGTTTTGGATGTTTCACAAGAAATTTCATCCATTTCTGCTTCCTCAGATTCCTTCATGGAGGACCTAGAGCTCACTTTCCAAGCCTCTCTGCCCATAATCTCTGCCACAGCAAAAAACCCTCGTGTTCAGGCCACCTCCTAATGTCACTGTTCACAGTTGCTAATTCTTCTGGCTGCTCCTGGCTTTCAAAAGAGACTAGCTCTGGGCAGAGAGCAAAATGTGAATTCCCTATGGGATGTGGGGGTGAGAGGAAGGCACTAGGATGTTTCTGGGAATGTTTTCTGCTAAGTGTTCCTTTATTAAGACTGTGAAGAGAGAGCCTTATGGAATCTGTGTCTGGTCTTAGGCAGGGTTTGGGCAGAATGAAAGAGCAGGGTTGGGGCAGAGTATGAGGGCTTCAGGGTACCACACTGTTTTACAAATTGGAGATCAAAGTTGATTCATATATTGTTTCTTCATGGAAGGTGAGTCCATATTGTGCTTCTTCCTGAAGCTTTGCATGCAGGACCTGAATTGCAAATGCACCATCCCTGGTGCTGCTGGAAGCCAGGATGGATTATTTGCAAGATGCTACATCTACTGATAATATTTCCAATTCCTTTGCCAGGACTGCAGAGGCAGTTGAGGCAGTTCACCGCTGCCGTACGCCTGAGCCAGGCTATGCTGTGCTGCAGAGATGTAAACTGGGGGGCTCTGAGGTCCAGGCTCTCCTGTGCCAGGGATTGATTCCCCTGTCATGCTGGCAGAGGACCCTGTATTCCTGTGCCAATGGTTGTTGAAGAGCTTGACAGGTAGATGATGAAGATGGCTTTTAGCCACTAGTGAAGGAGGATAGTGGAGGGAGAGACAGGAGCTGAAAGAAGAGGAGGAAATAGAAAAACTTAAGAGAAAACCAGACCATGTATCTAACATATGGAAGTGCTGCTGTTTGCCTTGGCACTGAAGAGGTGCTGGCAGGCTGAGCTGGTCAATGTTTCTTTAGGCACCTGACATCAGTTTGAATCTAGGGTGAACGAGGCTGTCATCTGCCCTTTGCCTTGTTTTCCAGCTCATCCAAATATCCAGATGTTGCTTACGTTTAGGGCAAAACTCTTCTGTCCTGACTGGAGCTAAGCCTGCGGGTGGGATCATGCACAGGACCCCATGCAGCCTTCCTGTGGGATGAGTTCTGAAGGAGAGCTCTCGTGCACAGTTGCCCCTCACAGGATGCTGCAGTGTCTCATTTCACACTCGTGGGGTTCCTCCCTCCTGTGTTCCATTTGTAGTTTTGTCTTTTGCTTGTGCTGTTCTTGCTCATTGCCCAGCCCCCATTCCTGCCTAGGTACATCATGACAAGTGAGTTCACACTGGGGCCAACGGAAGAGTTTTTTGTACAACACAACTACTTCAACCTGGATAGATCCAACGTGATCATGTTTGAACAGAGAATGCTGCCTGCTGTCACCTTTGAAGGGAAAGCCATCTTGGAGGAGAAGGGGAAAATTGCTATGGCTCCAGGTACCCGCTGTTTGCTCTTGCATGCTGCAGTACTGTCATGTGTGTTGATAGTTGCTACTGGCCATCAGCCAGCCACAGCACACGGAGCAGGCTTTGGGGCTTAGGGTTAGTGCTTCCAGCTAGTGTGGGAGGATTCTGTTAAATGTTTCAGGCTGGTAATCAGGAGGGTAGCTATCATTGTTTAGTTCTTGCTGGAGATTTTGCCTACAGCACATGTTTTTTATCAGTCTGGGAGTACTGGCAGGGTTAGGAGTGGTGTGGCTGCAGGTAAGGAAAAAGGTGCATCAGCAGAGGTGTGTGAGGTCCTTGGGGTGCTGCCTCCTGGGGTGAAGATGTCAGGAGCTGGGCTCCCACTCAAGGCTGATAGCTGGAAACGGGTAAAAAAGCAGCAAGAAGATTAACTCTTTCCAAAATTAGAGCAATGTCTCACCTTGTAAAGTTCTCCTCTTAACCTGGAGACGGTAAGAGACTTGATAAAGGCAGCCTGGTTGGGACGGTGTTGCAGGGATGGGGTGTTGCAGCTGCAAACTGGTTTTCCTGAGCTGACAGCAGTATTCAAGGGAGAAACTGTGAATAGGTGATCTGTGATGAACAAATGTGCAGGTGTCTTTTGTGCAGCTGCAGTTCAAGCCTTTAAAAAAGCATTGGGAACTTGTGGGGAGATGATAAACAGAGAATAAGATTTATTTTAGTCTTTCTCCAAGATGAGTTTTAAATACACTTTTGTCCTGCACTGCGGGAGAAATTTAGCAGACTTTTCCCACCCTCTGCATAATGTTTTGCCCTTTAGTGTTCTCCCTCTGAGGATCTTACTAGCCTTCATAGAGTCTCGTAATGCTGCTCAATGAGGCTGGTCCCCATGGCCCCACTCTGCAGGTGGGATGAGCTGGGGTGAGGAGAGGAACATGCTCACCTGAACTGCATTGCAGAGCTGGAAATAAAATCTGGTAGCACTGACTCTTGGCTAGAAAGCATTCCCTGCTCTGCTGTTCAAGAAAGTCTATTCAGGACTTTCTGCTTTTGCTCTGTTAGCTGCAAAAAAACCCCCAGCCCAAAGCACTAATGAGCCACGGCATTCTCTTTTCTCTTGCATTATAGATGGTAATGGTGGCTTATACCGTGCCTTGGTGGATAATAAGATCTTGGATGACATGAAGCAGCGTGGAATCCAGTATGTCCATGTATATTGTGTGGACAATATCCTCGTGAAAATGGCAGATCCGGTCTTCATAGGTTTCTGTGTTTCCAAAGGGGCAGACTGCGGTGCAAAGGTGAAGCAGTGCTAACACTGGGCTGGTTTCCCACAGGGAGTTAGGGTCTCATTACGCTTGGAAGCTGCTGGCTGGGGGGAGCTTACGTGACCTGGGATGTTCAGCCCTCTGCCCATCAGCAGCTTGTTCTGAGCAGATTTAGAGCTGTTTGCTGCCAGCATTGCATTCCACATCCCTACTTGTGGGTGTCCTGTTCTTCCCACAGTACTGTGGAAAATAAACTTCAATTAGAGCAGGGACTGTAGCTGTACAGGAAACTACAGACTGGAATCGCTTCCCCTCCATGCTCAGCCCTTTCTACAAAGGCACTTGGGTAGTCTAGAAGCCATATTGGACTGGATTGTGTTTTATAAGTGCACCTTTGAGTATAACGGAGGCATTTCTAATGCTCCCCTGTGGAAGATGGGGAAACCCAAAGCAGCCTGGATTTTTTCATTCTAAAGCAGCAAGTGCCTGAGAAGTTTATGTTACTTGAGTCATTAGCACTGCTAATGCAAACAGGGAACTGAAGGCTAATAGCTACAAACAGCTTTCATTTGATGCCAGGTCCTAGTCCTTGATAAGAAAAGTGCCCCCCAGTAGGCTGATTGCTTTAAACTAGTTTTTCTTCTGAGAAATAGTGCAGTTAAGTGGGTGAGTACTGGGGTTTATGCTCAGTTGTTGGGCAAAGTGTGCCTCCAGACTGCTGTGTGCCCCATGAACTGCCCTACCCATGCTCCTGAAGTGTTGGAGGGTCAGCAGGCAACAGTCGTGTGGGATTGTTTGTATGTAGGAGTTGGAAGAGTGCTGAGATTTTCTTCCTCCTTGTCATAGCCCTTGTCCTGTGGCTGCAGGTGGTGGAGAAGGCCTACCCCACGGAGCCCGTTGGGGTGGTGTGCTGTGTGGATGGGGTGTACCAGGTGGTGGAGTACAGCGAGATTAGCCCAGAGACTGCACAGCAGCAGCGCCCTGAGGGGGGACTGATGTTCAATGCTGGCAACATCTGCAACCACTTCTTCACTGTTGATTTCCTGGAAATAGTGGCCCAGTAAGTCCCAGCAGACCTGCTAGACAGCTGTACTGCCCGGAATTGCCTCCAAGATTGGGTGTTCCTGTTTTCCACTCTGATTTCAGTTATGAGTACCTCCTGTGCCTTTCAACTTTTCTCTCTTCCAAATGGTTCCAAAGAGTTGTGTCCCCTTTCTGACAGGCTCTACCCAAGGAAGAGGTTCATACCTTCCTGGGCCTGCAGAGGTGAGCAGCTGTACAGGCTGCAGTGTGGTCAGTGATGCAGCCCCACACCAAGGATTTCCAATGGGAAATGTCATCCATGCCCATCCCTTGGGACAACAGAGTTTGCGGGAGAGGGTGAAGTTGTGGGTGGACTCTGAAACACCTTGGTGTTGGGGAATGGAGATGTGATGCTGGGCATTTAGTGAGCAGCGGTATGACCCTCCTGATCCATCCCTGGGTGAGTGATCTGCTCTGCTCCATTGTCATCCCAATCAGATAATTTGGGTTGCCTTTTTTTTTTAATCTCTGCCTGCAATTTCAGCTTGAAGCAAAGTCCTCCCTCTTCTCTGACTGTCATGTCCCACTGGTACAGGGAGAGCCACTGGCCAGGCTGCTCTGCTCAGTGAAATGGGATCATTTGGGAGAGAGCAACACCCACAACAGTTGAGAGATGACTCAGAGCAATAATAAGACATTTACTTCCCGCAAGTGTATTGCTTTTTTTTTCCTAAGTGGGCATGAAGTAAATGAACTTGTTTCTTCTTTTGCAGGAAATGTGAGCCGCAGCTGAAGCATCACGTAGCCATAAAGAAGGTGTCCTACATTGACAAGGAGGGAAATCTGGTAAAACCACTAAAACCAAACGGGATAAAGCTGGAGAAGTTTGTGTTTGATGTGTTCCAGTTCTCTAAGTTAGTGGCAGACATCGTTTTACTTTTCCCCTCCCCTTCTCAATGTTTGTTTGAATGACTGTAGGTTGTAACAGGCCGTCTGAGGGAGCATGTGGTTTTTTTGGGTGGCTTGTTAGGAAGGCTGTTGAATCCATGTCCAGCTCCAACCAAACAATACCAGCACAGTTCCAAGGGGAGCTCATGGAGCACTCGGAACTTGCACTGACCCTGCTCCCAGACTGATCGTCTTGCCAAGGATGTCTTGGCTGATCTGGCCTCTGCCAGCCTGGGAAAAATGAAAGGAAATCGAGTGCAAAGCACATGAAGCCCATGTTGGAGTGTTCAGACTTGCAAAAATTGGGTCTTTCAGGATTGTGGCTTCCATGGCAACTGCAGCTCTGGTTACGTTTTTGGGTGCTGTTACGCTAGGGCTCAGCGCGCACCCTTTGTGCTTGGAAAACAGTTTGCTTAAGCACGGTGGGGCCAAGTTATTGCTGCTGTGGAAACTGTCAGTGTTGACTTGCCAAGCTCTACAACACATCTGGGAGTGCTCTGCCATATGCAGTCAGGGGTACTTGTGCATGGGGAATTGGGATTTTAATAATGTAGAAATTTAACATGTGTTCTTATAAAACCTATTTTCCAAGGTCTTAAATTCAGCATTGAAGATTCTGTTTTAGGCTTAAATAAATGGCAAAGAGAGACCTCAGACAACTGAATTATCTTTGTTTGGGGATAGTATTTCTTTTTTTAGAGGAATTCCTTTAGGATTGAGGGCTCAAAGTTTGAACCAGTCTCTGTTTCCTGACATGTATTCAGTAAAGTAGTATCAAACCAAAGGCAAAAGCAGGGTGATATAAACAGTGCTGAGTTCTGAGCTGTGTCAGGACTCATTTGCCTGCAGCGATTCCTTATGCTTTTTTAACACCTCAAAACCAGCTTGGCAGCTGTGCTTCACACATGAAGTGGAGAAACACATAGATACTGCTATGGAGCTTTTTAAATTTGCATTCCCATTTCTGGTAAACAGCTGTACTTAATATTCACCTGTGAGGCCTCCCATACTGCTTGTTTTTCCCTGGGACCTGGTGTCCTTAGTTGGTCCTGACCTACAGACACCCAAGTGGAGTGGGCATTTTTTGGGCAAGGTGGGATGCTCTGCAGTGAGTGCACAGCTCGCAGTGTGTCCGAGCCCTGGGCAGTTTTGCGCTCTCCATCCTGCTGTGCTGAGTTGTTTTGTCTGGGAGCCTCCCAGTGTCTGGAGAAGTTTCTGTGGAATCTGCAGGACTGTTGCTTTTCCTCTCACCTGAGCGCAGCCTCCAGAGAGTCAGGAGGTTACTGTTATGTTCCCAAAGAGACAAGGCTTTGTGTATTTTTCCATCCTACAGGCCTGGTACTCCTTGGCTCTTCAGATGGGCTGTGGGCTTCCCTTGGCCTGATTGCCCCAGGCTGCATACATCGCTGCTCCTTAAAATATGTATGAGCCTTTCACCATGAACACTGTTGTTGCATTAGCAGCGCTGATGACTAGCTCTGGTTTTCATGATCATTGTTTTCTCCCCTTTGCTGGTAGGAATTTTGTGGCATTTGAAGTTTTGAGAGAAGAAGAGTTCTCGCCACTAAAAAATGCAGACACGGCTGACAAAGACACTCCTACCACTGCTCGGCAAGCCCTTCTGGCCCAGCACTACCGCTGGGCTCTCAAGGCTGGGGCCAGATTTGTGGATGAAAATGGTTGCAGGATACCAGAGAAACTGAGGTATGAACCTCAGTGACCTCCTCTGCAGCTTCTCTGCTGGGGCTGCTCAGCCAGGCTGGGCTCTCCAAAACCAGGTGTTAGTGTAGTCACAGGGTGGCTCAGCATGATTTTCGTTCAGCTGGTTCTCTCTTGATGTGCAGATTGGTGTCATAATATTATGGCTTCTGCTCCTTTAGTGACTGTGGATGCTCCAGGCAGTCAGCACAAGGGGGCTCTGGGTGTTCTTTCTGGCCTTGGGGTCATGAGTTGATCCCTCCTATAGCACCACTAAACAGGGGCAGCCTTTTCCATCACTCTGGATTTAGCCAGCCCAAGGAATTTTAATTTGTAGGGCCTGCCAGATTTTCTGAATGTGGACCCAACAGGATTCTCAGGTGGGCTTAAGGATTGACTGTTACAGTGATTACAAATTCAGATACTTCCTGTGTCATGTGGAGTGGGAAGCTGCTTTTACTTCATGGGGCCGTTACTTCATCAACTCATGCTGTCAATTTTACTTGAAAAGGACCTCTATAAAAGTGATGTCCTGGTTTTGATGAGTAACATATGGGACCTGCTAATTCCCTTTTATTTTCACACTTCATGTTCAGATAATATCTGGTGCATGTGACTATAACAAATGTCTTATCCTTCTGGATATCCCATTCTAGACAATCTTTTGAAGAAGATGCTCTGTTTTTTAAGCACAGCAGGAAGTTAATCCTGTGTTCTCTTCTCTAGTCTCTCAGGAATTGAAGATCCTCCAGCTGTGTGTGAGATTTCTCCATTAGTGTCTTACTTTGGAGAGGTGAGAATAACTATCTATGGAGCTATTTTTAAGAGTGTGCAGGTACACATTTGATTTTCTTCTGAACACAGGTGCCTTCTTTAGCCTGGACTTGCTGAGAAATGGTCAGATCAAGGGAACTGGGACTTGGGCTCTGTGTTACATTTCTGGTTCCACTATGGTTTACTCTTCAGCAGTTTGTTCACTCTCAGTTTTAGCCATCTGTAAAATGAGATTTGCAACGAGGCTGCACTTTCGTTAAGACTCAAAAGCACTTTGAAATCTTCTGAATGAAAAGTGCAGAATATTAAAATTACAAAATCTTTGGGTCCTGTGCTCACTTGTGCCCATCTCCCACAGTGAGTGAGTACTGACTGAGAAGTGAGATATGTGCACTGGCTTTAGGCAAAGAATTTCTCAAGTTTGTCCCTCTGAAAATAATTGATCCTGAGAAACCTGTAGTAGTGAGAAGAGGTCTTCCCTGTGTTTGACGGATGGAGTGAGAAACAGTGGATTGCAGGAGGATATGTCGGCACTGTGGGGAAGGGTGTTGGTGAAACTTTACACTTTTGGTAGGTTTCCACCTGTATTAACTTGCAACATTGACCTGCACTAAGTGTATTCTTCAACAGGGGCATGTAGCAACCTTGTTGCAAGTGATACCTTCTGAGAACAAAAGGAATACAAGGCAATTTAAGTTGACTTCCCTTTGCTGGGATTATTCTAATTTTAGCTAAGAACACCTTCCCATGCCTGCCCCTCCCCAGGAAGCTAGTTTCTGAGATCGTGTTTTAACGTTAGTTGCTGCCACTCCTTCATGAACCCCAGGCTTGGGGCTGAAACACTTTCCATCACTCGAGAAACTGTTGCTGTTGTTTGTCATTCCCATGACCTTTCTCTGTTATTCTTTGAGGACTTAAAAATAGGTGACCAGTCTGATGCATTTACAGCCTAACAATACTGTTCTCACACATTCTCAGGGTCTGGAGGTATACATGAAGAACAAAGACTTCCCTTCTCCCTTTGTACTCGATGAAACCAAAGTGGAAATGCTGGAAAATTCTTGAAGAGGGAAGCCTTTCCCCCTCATCAGATATCCATTTTTCAGATCCATTATGAGAACTGACATTACTAAAATGTCAGCTATGAAGTGCATTATAAAAAAAAATTGCTTTGCAGTGTTTGATTGATGCCAAATCCTTGCAGCAGCTGTGTTTACACACATGTTCATGCTCCCCAGTTCTGTTTGGTAACTTTGAAGGCTGGGCCTCTTACCTCAGTCTTTTTGTACACTTGGATATGAGTGAGGATTAACACCTTCCAGGTGCTAAACATATATTTCTTATTTGCTGGGCATATCAATATGGAAAAGAGCCAGCCAGGGCCTAATAAATCAACTTTGCATCCAAGAAGATTAAATCTCTTCAGTGCATTGTTAGGTTTTTTGTTTGTGCTGCTGTGGTTGGTTTTTTGTTTTGGTTTTGTTTCTCAATTATGTGCACAGCTGCAGTCAGTTTGAGGCCCCATCCTGAAAAGTATGGAAGGACTGTGGGTACTGAGGCCTTTTGCTCCAGTGATTCATCTTTTCCCGAATCCTGTGATGGTTAGAAGATCCAGTTCAGCAATTGCATCCTCTAAGCACATCATACAGAGTCTGCTGTGTGTAGGGATGTTGCTGTGCCTAAGCACTGCTTGAGGTTTGGGCTCCAAAGCAGTCAGACTGGTTTTGTATCTGGGCTTGCTGGTGTCTTGCTTGGACTGATTGCTTCTGACAGCTGTAGTGACCTGGGTTTTTTTAATTGAAAAAAAAAAGTTGATGAGAATTTTTTTCACAACCCTCTGCTCTTCCTGGCTTAACAAATATTTATTTTCCTTTCCATTTCCTGTTTAATGTATACTGTATCCTTCAGATGGAGCTCTCTCAAGGTGCCTGAAAGTAGTAAGAGGAACAAATCCCAATGGTAGAATTTAATGCTTAACCAAAAAGAAAAAAGGCTTACTCTCAGCATCACCAGGGCACACAGTAAAACACCAGCCTTACTTCTGCATTTTCTGCCCAGGTAGTTTTCCAGCACTTAGGAAATAATTCCTTAGATGCCTTCCTTTTAAATATATTACTAAATGTCATGTAAAGATAAGTGTTAGCTAATGAAGGATGTTAATTGTCAGAACATATGTAGCATGTGAACTCAGTCCTGGTCAAGGGATCCCAGGATGGCTGTGATCCATCAGTGATTGTTCCTGTTCAGCCTTTGGACACTGTCCTGGGAAGCTCATGCCCACCTGCTGCAGAACCTGCGCTGAGCAAACCTGAGTCATTTCAGCCTTGGTGAGGATGCACTCACTGGTGGCTGATCTTTGCTTCAGGAGCACTCTATACTTTTTTGCTAAACCTGGTGCTAGGGAAGGTAGTGAGGAAGATGCCTCATCTGAAATGCTATTTCGTGCATCAGCTTCTACTAAGGAATTGCTGATGATATTTCATTAAGCATAAATAACTTCCATGGCTTTCTGCAATTCCTGATGTGAAGCTCTATTCAGAATGTTGGGTAAGTAGAAAAATGGCTTTGTGAGTAGGCTCAAGTTTTCTAAGGAAAGCATCTAAATGTTAATATCAGAGTTATTGGTTATAAAGTGGTTCTGCGTGAACTTGAGTAACGAGCCTTTCACACATGCAGACCAGCTCATGACAGTTCTGATTACCTCAGGTGGCCTGTGCAGCCAGTAATTCTCATTTAGTATAAATGATGCATTTGTCATTGACACTCAGTTCTGTAGTCTTTTTGCACAGTGTTTCTGTGGTACATTCCATTCCTGTCAGTCAAGTTTTATGTCTGAGAACAAGTTATGTTGTATCTTTGTAAGTATTGCTCAGCAGTTCTGGCACACACTTGTTTTACGTTGCCCTGTATATAAAGATTTCTTTTGCTCTTCGTAAATAACTTTCTCTTTTGAAGCGTCATTTCCCATGTACATAGAGCTGCTGATACAGTTTTCAAGGAAAAGCCATATTAGAATGCTTTGTCTGTTGGGCTTTTTTTTCCCTATGACTCTTTACATTTTAAACTGAAACGTAGAAGGAATTTTGAGAGAACTTTTAAAAAAGAAATCTGTTCAGTATCTAACAAAATCTTTGTATGCATTATAAAATGAAAAAAGTACCTGAAACAATGGGAAGTCCTGTAGTACTCCAGAAGCTTCTGGACACCTAAGCATTTTTACAATAAAGATGTTACTGTGATTTCTATATGTCTGTCTGTGTTTCCTGTCCGTGAGGAAAATACCCTTGTTGTCTTTGTCCCTACATGTCTTGGGTGTTGTCACCGCAGCTGCAGGATGGACAGTGTCACCAGTGGTACAGCTGGAGGCGATAGTGCCCATGCTTCAGATAATGGGGGATGTGGGACTGGGCAGAGGGTGATTCCTGAAGGGGTTTGACACTGTGGGATCTATTTTTCATCAGAAAACAGAAGATTGTGTTCTTGTCTTCAATTCTGTTTATTTTTTCCAAGATTTTCAGATCAGTTTACTCATGGGAGTTTAGTTGTGGGTGGTGGTTGTTTGTCTTATTTCAAGTCGATTTGAGTAATCTGGCTCTGAGTCAGGCTGTCCCAGCTGAGCATTTGCTGGAATGCAAATTTTGCTTTGCTTCACAGTGACAGACATGTCTTAAACAGGGCTCTATTTATAGCACAAACAATAGGGGAAGTCAGTAATATGTCACAAATGGCATATTGTCCTGTTTGGGGGGTTTAGTGCTGAACCCAGCAGATGTCAGATCTTCCTTTCTTACCTATTCCTCCCCCATGTTTCTCTCTTGACACCGCTACGAAGGCTGCTGGTGGGTTTAATGTGTTTTTACATGAATCAGTAGTTTCCTGTGGTAGGAAAATGAATACTAAAAATGAATGCATGCTTCAGGCATCTTAAATTGTTCCCGTGCTTGTTTGTGCAGTGTTCGTATTTACCAGAAGTTTTGCTTGCTTAGTTTTCTTAATCATGAAATGCTCAGAAAACACAAAATTTTCAGTTTATCTGGAAATCTAGTGGGAGGTGGATTCCAAACGAAAAAAGGGGCGAATGATGCAAGCTAACCTGCCAGTTAGGCACGGCTGGAGGTGAATTCAGTGCCAGCACTTAAAGCAGCTGCTTCAATGCTGCCTTCTTCCAGTTGGGACTAGGAACCTGAGCTAGAAATAATGGTTATTAAACCTGGTCCTGCAGTGGTTCGGAACGTGTACATCACTAAACAGTGCTCTTCCTTACTCCCACTGATAACACCCCTCCTCCTCCTCAGGGAAGATGCAGGGACCTATTTGCACAGGCTGGAGGTCTGTGAAGGAGCAGCTGTAGGATGAGTGCATCCTGCTGAGTATCAAAATTCAGTGCCAGGTCTCTTGGCAGCGTTCATTTATACAACTGCTTAAGTTGCTTTTCACCCACTCACATACATCCTCTCTTAGATTCCAGTCGTCTCCTCTCAAGCTCATGTTCCTGCATTGCCTGCTGTAAAACTGTCTCAGGTTCTCAGTGGCAGCTGATGATGACATGGGACAGCTCTTCCCTGTGCTGTCGCAGTCAGCAGCAGTTTGCGTTTCCCTTGGCTGTGCTCCCTGGCAGGAGAGGAGGCGGTGTCCGTGCCCCCTCGTGTGAGGCCACAGTGCCCCGAGCTGCTGGGCTGGAGCCCGGGCCTCCCCATGGGAGCTGCACCTTCCCGGCCTCGACTGATGGGAGCTTGCAGGCCAACTGTTGAATTGATTTTCCTTAGAACCTCCCACATGCACGTTTTCATTTCTCGTGCTCCCATGCCAGTGTTTCTGTGAACGGTCTCTATGGTGTAATCTCAGCATACCGAGGAACAGCGAGGGTTCCCAGCCTCTCCTTGCCCAGGCACCTGCAGCCCTCCTGGCCAGGGCCCGGCTCGGCGGGGAGCGCAGGGACAGCGAGGAACGAGGGCCAAATCCCCCCGGCCCGACGGGGGAACCTGGGAGGGGGGCGGGAGGTCCGATCCCGTCGCGCCCCTCCCCGGTGCCATCGAGTGCAGAAGCGCCGCCGCCAGAGCGGCACCGGAAGCGGCTCCCGGAAGCGGCCGCTCCGTCCCGCGGTGCGGTGGCGGCCGGCGGCCCCTGAGGCGCGGCCATGTATGCGGGAGCCGCCGCCGCCGCCGCGGGGCCGCCGCGCCGGGACTTCATCTCCGTCAGTCTCGGCCCGGAGGAGGCGGTCGGGGCTGGCGGCTACAACAACAGCAAGGCCTGGCGGCGGCGCTCCTGCTGGCGGGTGAGAGCTGCGCGGAGAGCTGTGCGGTACGGCGGGCACCCCGGGCTGTGTGCGGGGGGCACCTGGCGATGAGGGAGCGCTGTTGGGCCGGGCGATCGGGGTGTCCCTTGGCTTGGGTGCAGCTGCACTGCCACGGGGAGCCTGCCTTGGCCTGCCCCGTTCCGAGCTGGGCCGGGGCCGTGGCTGTGCGCCCCGAGGCGGCCCTGGGCTCGGCTCTGCTCTCGGGGGCTGCTCCGCGCCGCTTAGGGGGATGCGGGGCGCGGGCTGGCGGAGGGAGCTCCACGTCGTGTCTTAATTTTCACGGACAAAGCTGGATCCTGTATAATCCCGTGCTCTGCTAGTGTACATTTGGAGGGTAATGCTGCACTCTGTGGACACGAATGAGTGGGGTGAGATTTGGTTTCCGTGCCTCTGTTCCCTCTTTTAAGGCTTGAGGGGGGCACCCTGGCTTCTGCCCTGGGAGAGTAAAGGGGACAGTTCTGCTTTCTGTGGGAAGGCTGAGTGTGACGACAGGGGTCCCCTGGCAGAGCTCTGGGGAAGTGACCATCTTGTCTGCTTGTGGCTAGGGAGCTTTACTGGGAGTGGAAGTCTTGGGCCCGGAGAGTCTTGAATGAGAAAGAGTGAATCAAAAGGACACGATAGCCCTTGTTACAGATAGGAGATGATGAATAGTCACCTACAGAAGATTTACAGGTTGTCAGAAGAAGCATTTGAAGCACTTGTTTAGGGACACATTCTCACAGTTCTCTTTTATTACCAGCTTGAGAAATATGGGTCCTTCATTTCACCCTTTACTTTATCCTTATTCTTTGTGAACAAAAAACCAGTGAGATGGTGGTAGATGCCCTTATGTGTTCTTGTGCCTCATTCCTATCTGTCCCAAGACACCATAATCAATGCCTCTTTTCCTATCCTACACTGAGGAATCACAAGGCTCCAGTTTTGAAGCATCCTTCTGCAGCAGGGAGATGGTGATATGGTTTGCCGTGCAGGTGGAGCAGAAGATGACAGAGTGGGACTGGCATCTTGCAGAGTGTGCAGGGAAGGGTGTGCAGGATTCCTGTACTGCCAACTGGACAGGAGGAAAACAGAAAACTTTATGTGCTGTGGGGCTTGCATTGTGAGCGCATCGACAGTTCTGACTGGCTGTTGCTAAGAGGGACTGTGGGAAGTGCTGTGGGGTGTCATGTGGTTGGTAGGATAGATTATTCCTGAGTGTACATTGGAAGTTAAGTTCACTCTCTGTGTGCCAGAACCAATATTAGTGAATTTCAATGGGACTTTTCTTGGAAAAGTAACAATGGTACTTGAGCAGTTAATGTTTAACTCCAACTGCTCTCTCTGTAAATGCAGGCTAATGTACATTAGCCTCTCTCAGGCTAATATACAATTTGCTCTCTGATTTTTAGTGATTGTTGCCTATTCTTCAGGTTCAACAATACATTTTTGCCCAGAATTAAACTTGGAAACATTGTGGATTTGTCTTGTTCGTTGTTGTAGTGTTTTACTTCATTTTCGTGCTGCTGCAGGTTGGTGACTTTCTTTGTGGCGCAGGACCTGTTCTGTGTGACAGTTCCCATGTTTATCAGAGGCAGGATGCCTGGCTTCTCTTTCACAGATTCACAGGATATTCTGAGTAGGAAGGGACCCACAAGGATCACTGAGTCCAAATCTTGAAGTGAATGGCCTTTACGGGGATTGAACCCGTGACCTGTACGGGGATTGAACCTGTGACCAGTGACTGGTGCTCAGCTTATTTTGAGCCTTTCTTCTTTGCTGCAGTAACATTTTTAGTTTTCCTACTGCTTGTTCTGTTCTTATTTTGCATATGCACTATGCAGTTCCTCCCCAGCCAGGAGGAAAGAGGCTTTTGGGTGATTTCCCAGCTGACATCTGGGCAGATGCTCAGGTCAGGCAGTGGAGGTTGTGATGAAAGTCAGCTGTAGTTGAAGCTCTGTGGGATCCTTGGCATTCAGCAGATTCTGAGGTCCTTGCAGCAAGTGGCTCTGATGTTTCTGTGAGCTTGCTGTGCCATATGCTAGCCGGTTAGATTCCTATTTTCTCGTTATCAAAGAAAATAAGCAATGGAAATCTGCAGTTGGAAACAGGCTAAAATTAAACCTACTGGGTTTTGTGTTTCTTAATCTGAATGAACCGGTAAGAGTTTATTTTTAACCGAGTAGGCTCTTAATGTCATGCTAAATGTTTTTCCTCTCACTTGTTTTCTCTCCTAAAGAAATGGAAGCAGCTGTCCCGACTCCAGCGGAGTGTCATTCTCTTCCTGTTTGCCTTCTTGGCAGTCTGTGGAGTCATTTCGTACACAAGCATGGGAGAAGCATGGAAAAGTATGTGTTCTATACAGCTCAGAATTGCCAGTGAGGTGTTAGTTAGGAAACTGTAGTTCTTATAACCATTTTTAATTTCTATTGACAGTGCCTGGATGTATTCATTAAAGCACAGTTGTGAGATGTTTTTGTGTGAAGTTTCAGTTACTTAATGCTTAATCAGAAATATTTTTCATATCTCTTTTCTTTGTTTAGCTTGACTAGGGCAATGTTTTATTTTAGCTGATGTCCTGGTCTTGACCAGGACAGGGTTAATTTTTTGCAGTAGTTGGGAGGGGGTGTGGCTAAGGCCCAGACTTATTCTGTACAGCCTCACTGGCTGGGGGCAGAAGAGTGGGGGGACAAGGGCAGTGGGGGAGTTTCAGCAGCAGCGATGGTGGTGGTGGTGAAGGGACTCTCTGAGAGTGGCAGTGTGATTTCGAGGAGCCTTGGTGGGGGCACTGAATTGGGGAATACCATTCCTAAACCATAACAGCCTTAGTTGGTGCCCAGTGTGAGGCACAAAGGGTTGAGATAACAACAGGTCTGCCCAGAGCAGGTTGAAAACAAGTTTGATCTAAGCATTTGTTGTACTAGTACAGAACCACTGGTCGCGATGTTGCTTGGTCTGTTCACATGGTTGTGGTACCTAACCCTGTATATATATTCCTCTATGTGCTCCTCATGGGGATCTTTTTCAGAGCAGGGAGAGGGATCAGGTTTGCTTTGTTGCTGTGCTGTGGGATATCAGTTTATGACATGATAACATCAAGGCCAATGAGGGTCATTTGGGATGTGTGTTCAGTGTTGCTCTCCTACCCTACCTTGGGCACTACCTTTGGGAGTCCAATAATAATCGTACCCATTCTGTGTGAGGAACAGAGGAGTATGATTTTCCCCAGCCTTTCACCCCTTTTCCTTCTTTAGGCCTGTTACAATAGCTTTTTAGATTTTTGAATTCCTTTGGATGTTAAGGAAAACATGTTCTTGTTGCTAAGTCTGCCAGGTCTCTTCAGTGCAGTCCACACCATATTTAGAGTCAAAAGAGATTTCTAGGAAGGTCATTCAGAGATCTACCCTGAGAATGGATAGTCATGAGTGGCATGGAAGGTGGGGAAGATGGGCCAGCTTTTGGGGAAATTCTCTGCTCCAATGGTTTGGAAGTTCACCCCTGAACAGCTACAGCACC
>JAWWLV010000040.1:11434881-11458699 GCA_035041135.1 Platyrinchus mystaceus
GGCTGTGTCTCACCTAAAAAATCCATTGTGCAGGCTTGAAAGGTAAAAACACCTTTCCCAGATCTTCGTTCGCGAAGGCTGGCCACATTATAGAGATAGGCATGGAAAATGTACAGAGTGAGGAAATCTTGGCCATGAATAGGGTCAAGAAAAGTTGTGTAGGTACCTGTGTGTGTGTCCTGGTTCTGGCCAGGACAGCATTAATTTTTTGCAGTAGCCACGAGGGGTTGTGGCTGAGGCTTGGATGTTATTGTACACCATGTGGTGTCATTGGGGGGTGGGGAAGGGACTGTTTTGTTACTGATATTGCTGTTACTTTTAATTTTCTTATCTCATTGCTGTTTCCAGTTAATTGTTCTTATCTCAACCTTTCCGTTATATGCCTCCAATTCTCAAGTCCATCCCTGATGCAGTGGGAAGGGGGAGGAGAAAACAGGGGAGCAGAGAGCAGCAGTGTGGTTTTGGAGGGTCTCTGTGGGGGCACTGAATTCGGGAGTACCATTCCTAAACCATGACAGTTGATTAAGATTTGGTGGCTGTTTATTATGTTTGTATGTAGATATGGATAGCCCAAACCTAATCAGTAGAATAAGATAATCCTCTCTTGGTTTTTACTGCCCATCAGATTAGAAATTCCAAGCATTTGTACAATACTTAAGCACATTTAGCTTTGATATTATCTTACTGCCTATATTGAGAAACTGAAATAGTAGCAAAAAAAAAAAAAGGGCCTTTTAGCAGCCCCTTGTATATTAGGGAGAGGATTGATACCAAAATACATTTGTATTTAACAATTAGTATGTGTTTATCAATGTTTTGTAAATGCACTTTTTGGAGGTGCATCCACTATGTGAATGCAGCAAACTGTTATAAATTTCTAGCTGCAGCCTGAAGTGTTGATTCTTTGTGCTGAGCAGTTTTGTGTGTCTAGGTCTAACAAACAAATCGTTAGATGATCAGAGAACAGAACAAGAAATTCCTGGAGTAAAGCTGGCAAATCCAGCTGTTCTACCAGCACCCCAGAAAGCAGATGCCAACCGTGGAGACTACCCTGAGCTTTCGCCGCAGGTACTGAGAGAAGAAATGAGTTTTATAAAGCTACCAAAGAATTGTGAAGGCTGCAAATAGTGATTGGTTCCAATAGTTGTTGTGGAGAAAGGAGTTAGAACTTGCAAAAAAAAGCCTGCTTTGGGTGGAATGCTTGCCTTTCAGGAAGGGCTTTGGTGTTGCATTTCTTGGCTTTATCTTTTTCATTTTAGTGTTCTGTATGTTATTTATTACTCACTGCTCTGCCTGGGAGTGCAAGGACTTTAGGTCACAGTGACCTCTTAACTTGAGGCTTCACTCATGGTGTGATTAATTTGCTTTGACTTGGGAGTGCTCTGGGCATCAGTCTCACTGTTGTGAGGAGCTTGGAGTCGTGGCTGAATAGGAGACATGAATGCAGCTGATGTCACAGGGAATCGGAACAGCTTTTCTGAGAGCTTGAGAAATAGCAGCAGGCAGAGCAGATGTTAGGAGTGTTTGAAGGGTTGTGTTTTTGGGAGATGCAACAGGAAAGGAACATAAGTGACTGTGGATTAGTGCATTGGGTCTTTAGCATACCTTCCATTCAAGGCAGAACTTGCCTGCTGATATGATAGCAAAATAAGATTTATCTGAAGCATTGTTTAATATTTAACATACCAAGCATATATTTTTTTTTTCCTTCCCCCAGAAGCAGCCAAACCCACCTCATGTTCGTCGTGGTCCTTCCAATCTTCAGATCAAGGCACCACGGAGGGACACAAGGCTGAAGACCCGACACAGTACCATCAGGGCTGTAGAAGAGCCAGTCCACACTGATAAAGGAGAAAAAATGGAGAAATCCATTATCAGGTAGAAATGTTTCAAGCAAGCTACAGTGTTTCCCCTCTTGGCTTGACTTGAAGTCCATCCTGAAAGACTTCTCCTTCAGGAGGTTTTTCACAAAAACCTGTAAAACTGATTTATGCATCTGTGGTGGCAGGGACGGCTTGTGATCCCGTGATAGCAAAGCCCATACTTTGAGCAGCTCATCCTTTGTGCTTCTTCGTGATTTTTTTGGTGATCATCATTTGTGTGGTACTATTTGGTGTTAGTGGCTGGTGTGGCCATTTCAGATAACAAATTACTTGTAATGCAGCATTTTCAGGTGTTTTTTATTAAATTCCATTGCCAAGATATTTAATGAAATTCCAAGAGCTTGTAAGACACATTTCTTAATACAGTAAAATTTTTCTGGTGCAAATTTCTTTCTTTGAACAGAAAACTTATCTAGTGGACAGCATAGTTATTTTGATCCTTGACACAAAATCCAACTTTTTTTTAATCAAAGTATCATGAGATAAGGGAAATGCAGAGATAAATCCCATTCATTTGCATGACTTTCTGTGACCAAAATAAGTCTTAATTACAGTCCCTTGTATTTGCAGCTGGAGAGGAGCAGTGATAGAACCTGACCAAAACACTGAACCTCCATCCAGTAAAATAAAGGAACCAGAAAAACCTTCATCTGTGGAGGCTGAAGACCAGAAGGAACCAGGTAAATAGTACAGTTAATTATACCTTTATTTCTGTTCGCTTTTATGGTTGAAATTGTGTGAATTTTGCCCATGCACATCTATTTTATTTATTATAATTAAAGGAAACAAAAAGTTTAGGACAGGTTACTTACCTAGAACATGCAAGCCTTTCAGTGTCCTTATTCCACCGTGGCAGTCTTCATGCTCATTAGCCTTCTGAATCTGAAAGTCTTTGAAGTAAAGTCTCTGGGTGGAGGCACATATTTCAGGACAGGATAACCTAAAGAGAGAGGTTGTGAAAGAGGCAGCTTCCTTTTTCAGCTGTGGATTTCCTTCCTTTCTGCAAATACAGGGAAAGTGACTTCCTCCCTGAACTAAACTGAACTGTTTTTAAGGCTCACCAGAAAGCTGCAGAAGTTGTTTTTGAAGTTGCTGCCCTTGTGAAGCAAAGAACCTGTTCCTTTTTCTGGGTTCATACAAGGAAGTTCTGGTGTGATAAACACGGCGTATTTCAACGTGATGTACTTGCACTTTTGCTAGCTGAATATTTATGGTGTTAGCTTTGCTGCTTGGTGTTTCCCACTCTAGAAGTCTTTGTTTACAATTTTGAAAAATTTCAGCTAATGGGCTTGAAATTTTCCATGTTGGATGTGTAACATAAACTTCACGTGATGGCAAATTGCAAGCAAAAACCAGTAGAATTATGGAAAAAGACAAGGCTTTGCCAAGACAAAAAAGGTAAATTTTCTTCCTCTTTTGGTATTAAATGAAAAGTTCAATAGACATTAATTTTATAGAAGTGGTTTTAAATTTAACAGAAAGCAAAGAATAAAAGAGGGAAGATGAAGAAAAAATGGTATGTGTTGAATCAGTTGAGGATTGTATTGTTAAGCATAGGTAATTCGGCAGCTGAATTACTGTGGATTTTAATTTGGTATTTCTTGACTTCAGCTCTTAGAACTTTAGTGATAATCATCTACAACTGTGCACGTGATTATTTTAATGTTTCATTTGCAGAAGTGACAATTTTGTTGCCAGGGAGAGATCTCTTTTTCCACCTGGCTGAATTGCTGACCGGAAACACTGACTGGTTATTCTACAGATGAAAGGCTGCCTTGAAAAGAATAATGTGCGGATGGTTTTTCCATTGCACAGATCCGTTAGTTTGGAAGAAAGTTTATTTTGGGTAGAATGCAGCAAAATGGTGCTTGGTATAGCTGCATAATGCCCTGTAGAAGTCCTGAGCAAGGAGCTGTTTTCCTTTGCAGTTCCCATAAATGAGCGCCAGCTGGCTGTGATCGAAGCCTTCCGCCACGCCTGGAGAGGGTACAAGGATTTTGCCTGGGGCCATGATGAGCTGAAGCCTTTGTCCAAGTCCTACAGTGAGTGGTTTGGACTTGGGCTTACCTTAATTGATGCCTTGGATACCATGTGGATTTTAGGCTTAAAAGAAGGTAATGTTTTTTCCTCCTCTGTTTTTTTCCCTCTAAAATAATTCCTTATATTCTATCCAGGCAGTGCATGTTCAGAGGTCTTTGAGGGCAACATTTTTTACATGTGGCCAATAAGTTTAGCTTTCCTGTGTGGGTAAATACATATATATATTTATATATATATGTATGTAAATATATACATATACATACACACACATAAATATGTATAAAAATATTTTTTTAAAAAACCCAACTATATTAAAGGATACTGTTTTTCTTGCAATAGAATTTTGAGCCAGAAAAAGAATATTCCATGGTTATGTATAACAAGACATACAGTGGATATATCTGTAAGGAATCCATGGGCGGAGAAAGGGAGTGCTCAAGACCTTCTTCCTGAATTGCTCTTCTGCCTGTATTTTTGAGAGATATTCTGGAAGTGACCACGTTAGAAAACTTTTGTTGTGTGTTTGTTTTTTTTTTTTTTTGGTGGTGCAGGGCTTTTAGTGGTATTTAAAAATTTCTGGAACTGTATTTATTTAACCTTGGTAGACAGCGTCCTTTGTAAACTTTTATTAATCATGCAGCTTTTTCTGTCAAGATAGGAGGAGCAGAGCTGCAAGTAAGGGGACAATAAATATTCAGTCCTTCATGGTTCTCTCTCTTCTACCTTTGAAGTTTACATAAAATAGAATTTTTGTTTGGTTTAATATGTCATCTGTGTGCAGCTCTCAGCCTGAGCAGGCTGTCTTGAAGTTTCATCAAGTTGTCAGTGTGTTGCTCTTTTTTTTTCCTAAAAAAGTAATTGTGAACTGAATAAAACTTTCAAAATAAATTATTAGTAATTTAGATGTGCTGAAAAGGGGTTCTTGGTGAGGAGTTCTTCATATTTTATAGCAGTTCTGCTGATTGCCTTAGAAAGCCCCTGAGGTATCTTCTGAATAACATATGCTATGTAAATGAAAGTTTTCTTTGAGACTGTCAATCTTTCTTATTAGCTGATGAATGCAAAAGCTTCTGTGGCAGAGGACTGTGCCTTTACTGTTCTGCTGCTAATAGCCCTAACATCGCTGTGGGAGATTTTCTGTGGTTCATAATCTGCTCAGCATCCAAGACCAGAGGGCACAGAGGCATCCTTTTGCTTTATCTTCTGTGAAATGCCTTCAATTTCTGGGAAACTGGTTGTGCTGCTGCTTCTCACAAGAAGGAATTTCTGGAGGCTGTGAGATTGTTCGAGATAGCCCAGCCCTCACAATTGGAGGCTGAGCTGACTCACATGCACCGTGGAGATAGACCCTCTGCCAAAGCAGTCATTGAGCGATGCTGCTGCTGCTAAGCTGGCTCATGAATCTAAAATGGCTTTCTTTTTTTTTACGTTCTTTTTTTAAAATTAATAGTGTGATAAACAACCATTTTTGTTTCTAGAGAAAAAAACTGCAACCTGTGGGGATTTTGTGTGTTAAGAGCTGAGGCAGGAAGCAGGCTCCCCAGGACACTGCTAGGCTAAAGGTGTTAATGGCTGTTAACTGAATATGTTATCTGTTGTCTTGGTAGATAACAGCTTTGGTTGAAGATTTAATTAAAAACAGAAGGCTCTGTGAAAGTGTAACTAATTGTCTGACAAGTCAAATGGATGGATTTGAAAGACTTAAATTTCTGGATTTTTTTTAATAAAGAATTTCTCTATTGCTTCTTTTCTTAGACTATTAAGAACTTTCTATTTTGGTGGAAATTTCTGTCTGTATGCATCTGTGGTGTGTGCTGAATAAGAATTAAGCCAGGAAGTGCTCTTTACTTTAGTTTCCCACTTAAAATTATCACCTCTGTAGACAGAAGTAAATAAGTGTCTGGGATACATGGAATACTCATGTCTCTAGTTGTTTGAACATTCCAGAAGTTCATAAATGAACTACCTTTTATACTTTGCAGAATTTGAAGAAGCGAGAAAATGGGTAGCAAATGATTTAGTATTTGATAAAAATGTGGATGTGAACCTGTTTGAGAGCACTATCCGTATCCTGGGCGGCTTGCTGAGCACCTACCACCTCTCCGGAGATAGCCTTTTCCTGGAAAAAGCTGTGAGTGACAGGCAGTACAAATAAAACTGGGTTATGTATTCCATATTGGACAAAGTTGAGGGAAGATTTCTCAGAAAGTTAAATGTTGCTGTTTTTTAAGAGTTTCATATTTAAAGTGGTGGGAAAGGGATTTACCATTGGGCTTTTAAGCCTGCACCTCTCTTTGGTCTTTGGATGACCTCAGAGCCTCGCTGTGTTTAGCACTTATCCTTGTATGCCTGCTCTTCTGCTGATGAATGACTGACTGTAATAAAGTTCATGAAACAAAGCAAGAAATAAAGGCTTGGCAAAGGGTAATAGTTGTCTTTTGATTAACAGCGTTAGCCACCTCTTTGGACTAACTAGATGCAGTTAGTGACTGCAGACTTGCATCATGTAGCATAGGGATTGCAGCCTCAGATGAGGCCTGCAGTGCTGAGGACAAGGTGCTCATTACTAGGAATAAATTCATGACCTCTTTTAATTCTTTAATTGCTTGCACCATCTAAAACTAAGCTGCTATTCTTTTTCTGTATGCTAGGTGAAGAAAATCTAAAAGGTTGTGAGTGTGTATTTATTTTTTGATTTGTTTGTTGCTTTGTCGTGTGCTTATGGGTTTTCTTTAGAAAGACATTGGGAACAGGCTTATGCCAGCATTCAAGACCCCCTCGAAGATACCATATTCTGATGTCAACATTGGGCGGGGCACTGCACATCCCCCTCGCTGGACATCCGATAGCACTGTGGCAGAGGTGACCAGCATTCAGCTGGAGTTTAGGGAGCTCTCTCGTCTCACTGGAGATGAGAAATTCCAGGTATGGAAGAATAAGTTGATGTCTCTTTTTCCACCTCTCTGCAGCTCCACCACTGACTCCCATCAGTACTCATGGTCTCTGGAGTCTCTAAGTTACAATAAAAAAGTTGTGAAACTCTAGATGAGGGAAGAAAAGGAAACAAAACATCCTGATTATTTTATTGAATGCCAAAAAGTAGTAGTGGAGATGAATAATTTTCTTCCTCAGAAACAGCTTTTAGTTAAAAAAATAAAAAATTCTGAGTGTGGTTTCTTGATGCCATTATCTATACACAAAGAACAAAACTGTAGTGTTGCCATCCAAGGAACTAAAATATGACTCACTAGATAAGAGTCTGAGAGCAGGTCACAGTATAGGGAAGAGTAATTTCAGAGAAAATAATATTTTCCACTTTTCTTTTTGTTTGCTGATGTTGTTTTATTGTTTTGAACTGTTTCCACAGCTCAGTTTTGAAGAATGTAGTTATTTAAGGAAGCTTTAGCTATTGCATGATTCATGTAGTTGTTATTTTAGCTGGACTTCTACTTTGCAAATCTGAGTAAATCAGATCATAGTCCTGTCCCATAGTACTGACTTTTGAGTGGGCTTACCTTGAAGGAAAGAAAACAGTTATAATTATTTCAGAGTACTTAAATGTACCTAGAACATCATGTTTTGAGAGTCCAAAAGTTTGAAATCCTATATTTAATATATTGCTCGAGCTGAACTTTATGTCCGTGATGCTAATTTGGGTAAGAAAAGTTACAGATTTGTTACCGGCCTGTAGTTACTAGCTACAGTTTTGTGCATCATTTATACCTTTAATTTATGTTTGCCATTTTCTTTCTTGTAGAAAGCTGTAGATGAGGTGATGAAGCATGTTCACACCCTCTCAGGGAAAAACGATGGACTCGTGCCTATGTTCATCAACACCAACAGTGGGCAGTTCACCCACCTGGGGGTCTACACTCTGGGAGCCAGAGCTGACAGCTACTATGAGTATCTGCTCAAGCAGTGGATTCAGGGTGGGAAAAAAGAAAATGAGTAAGTTCTTTCCACTTCTCATATCAGTGTGAGAATTAGGTGAGCTGTAAAACTTTCTGTTGTAGTTAGTTTGTTGCTTAAAGAAAGATAACTTCTGTGCCCAAGAGTCGACTGAACATATCAGTGTTTTTAAAAGCAAGCTAAGCAGCAAGAGGGACCTGTGGTAACATCATGTAAAACCAGTAGGAGAGTTAGGCTTAGTCTCAAAACTTCTCCACAGAAGGCTTTTCTTCCTCAGCTCATCAGATGTAAGGCATGTGACAGTGGGAGATGAAAGTTAAGTCTTTGCTGTAGATACGGAGCATAATTAGACACTTCTGAAATACTGCTGATATTTCCTTTCACCAGCAGTGTCTATGTTTGCTCTGGGTTTGTTAGTGAAGGGTAAAAGGAGACTGAAGTTTGATGTTTGTATAAATCTTTGCTTTAATTACAGAATCACAGACCGGTTTGGGTTGGAAGGGACCTTAAAGCTCATCTCGTTCCAACCCCTGCCACGGGCAGGG
Organism: Platyrinchus mystaceus; assembly: GCA_035041135.1. Classification (NCBI taxonomy): domain Eukaryota; kingdom Metazoa; phylum Chordata; class Aves; order Passeriformes; family Tyrannidae; genus Platyrinchus; species Platyrinchus mystaceus. Next base: position 11,443,259 of record JAWWLV010000040.1, read on the forward strand.
ACACCTTCCACTAACCCAGGTTGCTCCAAGCCCCGTCCAACTTGGCCTTGAACACTTGCAGGGATGGGGCAGCCACAGCTTCTCTGGGCAACCTATGCCAGGGCCTCCCCACCCTCACAAGGAAGAATTTCTTCCTAATATCCAGTATAAACCTACTTACTTTCAGTTTAAAGCCCCTTTCTCTATCACTATATGCTCTTGTAAAAAGTGCCTCTTTAAGTCTCATACGTTTCTTTTGTCTGCACTGCAAAAGTGGAAGAGAAACTTTACAAGGAGCAGAGGAATTAAAGATGTTGATAAAGAAGGTTTCCTCCAAAACAAGACAAAAAATACAACAGTTTTTATATGCATTATAAGCTAATTATGTTGGACTTGTTCATTTTGAGAGTGACAACATGCCTCTTAGAGGCTTTTCTGTGCATCAGAGCAAATGCCGTTCTACAAACAAAGTTTTCTCACTGCTTTTTCCAAGCTTTATCTCCGTGTAAATGGGGAATCAGTGTTTCTGGGACCACAATGGCATTTTGAGAGCCTCGCAATGGAATTAATCAACAGGTTGTTTTCCACATGAAAGTTCTTGGAAACAAAGGAAACTCAAATACTGTAAAACAATGTTTCACAATGAGAGAGGTCAATTGGAAAAGATTGCTCCAAGTCTTTGAATCTCCCTCTTGGATGGAGATATTACTGCATCTTTGGATGGAGGTACTAAAAAATTGCTTGGATAAAACCTCAGGCAACCTGATGTAACTGAATCTGCCTCAGAGCAGAGGGATGAAGTAGAGACCTCCATGAGGTCCTTCCCAGCCTGGATTTTCTGCGATTTTAATTACTTTACTTCCAAGGATTTTTGAAATAAAATCTGGCTATTGCCTAGAAACAGTTGGGGATGTTTTCTTTAATACATCATAAATAAGGGTTTACTTTTTAAAGTATTGCTACATGGTAGCAACAGCCAATTAATGTCCAGTTAATGGTGACTTTGAGGGTTTGTCAGTTCACATTTAGTTAAATATTATTCTTTAGACCAAAATAACAGTCTCCTAAAGGATTGTGGTGATAAGCTATAATGAAATATGTTCTGACTGTGTATACATGAGCCAACGTATGATTTGGGAATGATTTTAATTCACAGGCTGTTGGAAGACTATATGAGAGCCATAGAAGGGGTGAAAAAGCATCTTCTTCAGAGATCGGCCCCCAGGAAGCTTACTTTTGTAGGAGAGCTTGCTCATGGCCATTTCAGTGCCAAGATGGTAAGAAATACAATTGCATTTAAAAAACCCAAAAGAAAACAGGAAAATCATCACAAAACTTAAATTAAACTCAACACACGGCCAGGCAAATGCAAAGCTTTTCCCTCTCTAAAGGAAAAAACAACCACCCTAAACCAACAAAAAACCAAACCCCAAGACTATATATACATATATATCTCTCTCTCCAGTGTGATGGCAGTACTGAGTAACTGCTTTGTACATACTAACCACATGTGCAAATCAGGAGCCTTCTTTCTGAGTTACTCTAGTAAACCCATTTATTTTCCTCTAAGATTGAACATTCTGGTGCTGAAGTTAAATTTTCTAATTTTCTCTTTCTTTTTTTCTGTTTTTTTTTTGGTCATGAAATTCCAGTGTCTGAAGCTGTTGAGGCAATGCCTATTTTATGTATTATTCATTTTCCGTAATTCAAAAAGATACATGGACACTTGCACACTTCACTTTTCAGATTTGCCTTCAAAAGAAGGTGGTGATCTAATATTGTGTTATGGGGTTAAAAAAATATCTGATAATTTTGGAGACTTCTGTCCATTCATGACTTTTTTTTCTTTCCCTACTGTAGGGTTCTTGAGTAAAACAGTATGCTGTTTGCTGTGGGGAAAATTAATTAATCTTAACTCCCTGCTCTTAATATATGCATCCATACTCTTTAAAATACATTTAAAGATCTTGCAGTTAAAGATCTCATGCAAGTGCAGGTATGGTATGTGCATGTGGCTTGTCTTAAAGGCAAGTGATGTATTATTAATGTATGTGTAGCCTTATGTATACTTTTTCAATACTTGAAGTAAGCTTTAGTGAATTCTATTTTTTTGTTCGGTTTCCTGATGTAATATTTTTTAGATCCTCAGCACTAGTTTTCAGCGTGTTCTTCTTGGATCTGAATTTCCCAAAAGCTCTCCAAACCTGCTGTGAGTGACACCAGAGTCTGGGTGGAGGGGGCTGCTCCATCCCAAGATAGGACAGAATTGAATTGAGACAGATAGATTTGGCTTAGGCATCTCCTTGTGTCAGTACACTTCCTTCCGTTCCAGGGAGTCAGAATTTTGGTATTTAATCTATTATTACTTGTTGAGAGGCTGGACAGGTCTCTTACCTTGGCCAGCTGGAAAAGTGGCGAATGTTTGGCTATTATGTTTATGTTGACCTTTACAACCCTCAACTTTCCTTTAGGACTGGACAAAGCTTTTGAAGGTCCATCAGAATGGTTTTGCTGTCTTTTTGGGCAATGAGACCTGAACTTTCATTCTGAATGTTAAGAATCATTTTAAATCCCATATGTGACATCAGTCTGCAGTTCTTACAGTCTTATATCAGTGGTAGACAGAATGAGGACAACCAAACCTTTAGGTGGTTCTGCTGACCCCCTGCATGAGCTGATATGGAATGTATTGTATGGTAAACCAAAAGATGCTCTTCTCCCCCTCACCCTGACCTGAGACCTTTTTTTTAGAAACTTGTCTTAGAAACACAGTCTGGGATGTTTTCCAAATTAATGAGTTCTCTAGTAATGCTGCATGCCTTATGGTGCATTACATCAGATTGTTAAAGACTTATCCTCAAGTTGTAGGTACCAGGAATGTGTTTCAAAGAAGAGAAGGAATAAACCCAGAAAGACAGAGATGCGCACACACACACACAAATACCTGTTTGATGCGTAACTTCTCCACAGTAAGAGTTGTCTTGTCGTGCAGGATCACTTGGTTTGCTTCTTGCCGGGTACTTTGGCACTGGGAGCCCACAATGGACTGGATGCTGATCATATGAAATTGGCTGAAGCCCTTATAGAAACCTGCTACCAGATGTATGCTCAAGTAGAGACAGGCCTGAGCCCGGAGATTGTACATTTCAACCTCCATGCGCAGAAGGGCCACAAAGATGTGGAAATCAAGGTGAGTAGATAACTGGCCTGAACTCCAATTGCATGATTCCTCTGTAGCTCTGTTCTGCTGTTGAACTCCTGGCCAGATATTGGTGATGGGGTCTGTTGTGGAGCAGTTAACTCCTTTGCTGCGTTGCCTTCTAGCTGTACCCTGGGCTTTGGTTTTAATTACCCTGTTAGTGTATTTAGAAGCTGAGTTATGCATAGCAAACTCTTAGGAGTAGATGGAGATGGGAATCATTATCTTTCTCCCTGCATGTGTCCTTGAGGAAATTGCCTGTCTGAAGTACTCTTGCCTTTTTTTTCTCTTGCAGCCTGCAGACAGGCACAACTTACTGCGACCAGAAACTGTGGAAAGCCTTTTTTATATGTACAGATTCACTGGTGATAAGAAATATCAAGACTGGGGCTGGGAAATCTTGCAGAACTTCAATAAATACACACGGGTAAGGCCAAGTGACCTTGTTCTGTCAGGACTTTTATTTGCTCACTTGCTTTCTAACACCAACTTTGGAAACTTACTATGTTTTAAGATTCATCAGATACCTGTGGGGAAATTTGTAAGAATATCCAGAAAAATTTGGTTTCTTACAGTTTGAGATACACTACTTAGTCCATATAGGGAAAGAACTTGTATTGCATTGATTAAAAAGTGGAATGTAGAAGCTGTAGGCAAGACTGCCAAAGTGTCTCTACATCTTGGAAGCTGTTTGAATCTCTACTATGGTTGTTTTTAGAATTCAGAAGCTGAGAAGGACCTGGCTGGATTAAATGAATGCTCTGATTACAGTTGCCAAAGAAAAAAATGGGCACAAAATGGCATTAATGGTTTGATAGAGGGGTTTTGTATTCATTCTGACTACAGTGCTGGTTGAGGTATCACTGATATGCTGTGAAAGTGTGGCCTAGATGCCAGTGGTCATCAAATATGGTCTGTTCTGAAATGGGTTTGGGGCTTGGGCCAGTTCTAACCTAGAAATCGCTAGTTCCTTTCTGTATGTTTGTCCAGAAACTTCAAGGGGATGTTCCTTCTGATACCTCTTTAACTTAAGTATAAATGGATATTTTGTTTCATTTTATCCTTGTGGTTTCTTTTAAAATGCAATAAGTTGGTGTTTTTCATAACTGAAGCTTTGTATGTAAGGCAAAACCAAGTACAAAATGCAAAACATGCTGATCTGTTTCCTAGCACTTACCTTCTCCAAGTGCATCAGAATGTTAGGAAGTAAAAAATAATTTATTTTAATTATATAAAGATACAAATTTCTGTTTTGGGCTTTTTTTTTGTTTTGTTTGTTTGTTTTTTGGCACAGGTTCCTACAGGTGGTTATACTTCCATTAACAACGTCCAGAATCCCAGTAATCCAGAGCCACGGGACAAGATGGAGAGCTTCTTCCTTGGGGAAACACTCAAATACATGTTTCTGCTGTTTTCAGACGACATAGACTTAATCAACCTTGACAAATACATCTTTAACACGGAGGCTCATCCACTCCCTATCTGGGTGCCAGCATAGACTCTGCAACACTGGACCTTTCAGTGGTGGCATTTTTATCTCCAAGTCACTTTACTTTTCAGGGTTTGATGAGAGATGCTATGTTGCACCTTTTTTGGCTTCAAACAACAAACAAAACCTTGGGGAAAGCATCTCTAGTTTGAAAAAAATCATGTCAGTCTTAAATCTAATCCCTGGTTCTGGTATGAACAAACTGTGCCATATGAAGCTGGCTTCCCTAGTACTGATGATGAGGTTCAGAGAGTAACTGCAGTGTGGACCACAACATTCATGGGGCTCTGGTGACCCAGAACTCACTTATGTCAGTCTTACTAAATGCTCGTTATATACTGGGAATACAGTGAGTCAGCTTAGGGCACAGGGTTGTTTCTGGAGAGCAAGAAAAAAACAACAGTTTTTTGGTTTATTCTGGATTCACTGAAACACTGGATTACAGAGCCGTTCCTTTGTCAGAATGTGACAGTGGTTCAGGTGGAAAGTGGAATAAACAAAAGAGCTGTAGTGCTGTCCCAGGTAGAAGCAAAGCTGTCAGTATTGCTGCTGATACTCTGATCTCATTCCAAACTCACAAGCTGTGCTGCATCACCTTCCGAGAAGGAAGAGGCAGCAGAGCATCCATTGTATAGTGTCTTAGTTTTTGTAGAGCACTTTGAACAATCTGTTCAAGCTGGGGCTGAAATGAATGGTGAAAGGGAATTTGCTGCTGGTTGGGCTCAAAGTGGTATATAATTTTTTAGAGGCATTGCAGTTTTTTTACTTATCTGCAGGAATGCAGGAGATAATGTGAAATGCAAGTGAAACTACACAGGCATTTTATATATTATTTGCATCAGTTAGACTCAGGTATTCTGACTGAAAGCTGCTTTCTGAGGCTGGGTACTGGGAAAGCTTGTGAGCACATTAGGTATCAGCCTCCTTCTGTCCCTTCCTGTCCAGATATCACATCATGAGGTGTTTGTTGACTCAAAACAAGCTTACAACTCTACAGCATAGTTTATGTTATTCATAATTTCTTGGACTGTGGAAAAATTTTCAATCTTTTTTTTCCTTAGTAATACATTGGTTAGAAGTATTTTCAATAGTAGTGTTAAAAGCAAACAGTCTAAAAGTATTACAACAATTTCAGGTCCCAGTAGAATTAGAGAAATCCATTTCAGTTGCTTGAAGACAAAGCAGACCCAGGTTTTTTAGGAATCTTATTGGAGCCCTGGGATCTTTCATTTTTATATGTGCAATAGATATTAATCCATGAATTTGAAAATGAGCTTTCTTTAGAGCTTGTCCTTTTGAATTTGTAGCTACTTGGACAGTGCTGTATTCACAGATAAGATCTCAGAAATGTGCTTGTTCATATTTCTGGAAGAGGTCGTTCTCGCTGAAATGCCCTTTCCCCTGTGGCAGTGGGTGTGATGGACACAACCAGGTATATGATGGCAGCAGGGAGATCCAGTCCCCACTAACACTGGGGCCACTGACAGAACTGGAATGGCTGAGGGAGGTATGTGTATTTTACAGTAATTATAAGCTTTGATTTGTAAAGTAAGATATGTCTTTGTTTTATGCTGATCCATTTTGTTTGCTGGAGTTAGAAGTTACAAGTTACCCTTGGGACCACTATTTAAATCTTTTAGAGAATATTTATCATTCCATGTACTAATGATAGCTTATGGAAATGGAGAACTGTTACAAATTATTTAAATGCACCTTTTGTGTCATCAAAGGCACACTGGGAGTGGCAGGACATGACAGGTCAGTGCAGAGTGCTAATGTTCCTCCCGCTCATGTGCCAGCAGTAACCCCTGCAGTGAGCTTCTCACATCCATGTGCAGTGGAATCCAATCACTGTGGCCTTTGGCCACACAACTGATTGGTTGCCAATACTTTTGTTTTCTTTGACACAACAGCAAATGAGGAAGGTGCTGTTGAAATGTGGGAGGTAACACCTGCAGTGTTCTTGTTTGTGGAGCAGATTTTTGCTCCTGAGGAGCTGAGCTTTGGCTAAAAGCTAATCTTAAAATTGGAGATTATAGAAAAAAAAAAAAAGATAAATCCAGTGACACTACCCAGGGCCTGGTGGCTTGTGTTGCTTTGGCCTTGTGCCTTTGACTGAAGCTAGTATTGAACCCTTAATTATGACTGTGCTATGGATTGTAAAACTTCTGGGGTTTGAACCCATACAGCCTGACTGAGGCAACAGAGACATTACTTAGGAAATGGAATACATATAAATGCTTACCAAAAATATTCTGTTCTTGAAGTCTTACACTAGTCTTAATGTAATCGATTCTACAAATGGGACTGCATGAGTCTGCATTATATTATTTTTGCCTTATGACTGGTTTGAGAGTAATAATTCATTTCCTAATGAGTTAAAGGAAGGGAGAGAAGAATAAACCATCACTTTCCCAAACACATCTTGTCTATTAGCTGAGCCTGTTGGTCCAACTGATTTCTGCCTAGTTCTTGTTGGGACATGGAATCTCTGCAAAATGTGGCTTTACTGTCCTCAGCCTTTAAACCTGAAGTTCAGATTGTTCAGTTCTCGCTTCCCTTGAGAACAAATGCTTGTTTTAGACCCCTGTATCACATGTGAAATGGCACAAACTAAAGAACCTGAACAAAGCTCCTCTGTTCTTCCTGTTCTTCTGCAAAGGTCATTTTAATTGCTTATTTATTTTTACTTTCTTAACAAACTGTTGTGTCAGGTCAGTCTCTGAGTTCCACAGCCCATATCTATTCCATGATGTGCTCCCCCAGCCCAACAGAAACTCAGAAGTTTCCCTTTGAGCGCTCTGTGGTTCCATGTTCCAAAGCCTGAACTTCCTGGTCCGTAACCTGCTCTGATGTTTCAGTGTACTGGGATGCTCCTGGCTTAAGTGGAATGTTGTGGAAAGGCCACCACTGAGCCAGGGATTGTCCTTCTGCACAAAGAGCTGCAGTGGTTTCTCTCCAAGAGCTTGAGTGCCTGCCTAATTAAAATAAAACAACCCATGGCCCCACCTGCCTGTACTGTTCCCTTGGGCTTTCACCGAGGAACAGAGCTGGGCACCAGCAGAGCCACAGAGAGCTGCATGGCTGTAGGACTTGGGAGTCTCATACTTGGGGCTTTGAGCTGCAGCTTAGGAAAAAAATACAGACCTTTTTGCTCAAAGAAAATTCAGCAGATGGATGAGACACAGTTAGCATCTAATCCCTGTACTTCTGAAAGCTGAATTCTCATTACAGGTCATAGAAACTGGCAGTTTTGCCAGGTCCCTGGTGTTGGCTGAGAGGCCCCTCGTGTTTTACAGGACTTTCCAGTAACAGGATTTTCAGCATTCCATGCCAAGTTCAGGTACACCTGTATTTACTCCTCCAAATACTAGACAAAAAATACACCTTGTTTGCAGTTCCATACCAGTGTGATGTTGGCAGTGATGAGGGATGAAAACAGGAAAGGTTTTTGCAATAACACATTTACAGTTTTGTGACTTTCTCCTGCACTTTAGGACTTCCCTTCAGCTCTGCACTCCTAGAAATAGCCCTGCAGGGAAGTCAGCTCCTCATTTCCAGTGTTACACTCAGTATTTTTAACAAGACCAGTAAAACTGACAGGACAGGGTAGCTTCATGAAGCTTGTTGCTTCAACAGAAAGTTTAAGATTTTTCTGACTTCGGATTTGATAAGAAGGGCTTGGGATTTTTTGTCTCTGAAACACTGCTGGAGATTGCTGTCCAAGTCTGGAGGCTTCCATGAAATCTGAGTTCCTGTTCTGTGTCATGTTCCCACACTGGCCCCACTCCCCACGTTGGCAGGTGACAGTGGAACAAACGAGCCTTTGTTCAACAACCCCACTGGGTTGTTGAGCATAGGGGAGGGGCTGCAGCCATGGTCTCATCTGAGTCACTCCCTGTTAGCACCCCATTTTCCTTTTGTGGCCCTGAACCAGGAGCAGTGTTCCCATGATGCTTAAGAGCAGTGACTGCTGCTGTGTGGCTGTGGCTCTTCCCTTCAGCTCAGACAGCACCACACAGCCAGGGTTTTCCACTTACATCCCACGCTTGCTTGCCCAAGGCTTCCACACATTATGGATGTTGGTGGCACTGGCTTCAGACTTCTGCCATGATTTCTTTTTTAGCACTGCTCATCTGTCCTGGAAGTCCATGTGTATCTGTTTATCTCTTTGATATGGTGTCTGAAAGCCTTTTATTCTTCCATCTATATCAATCAGTGGGTGTTCCTCATGTTGTGTGGATTCCTTTGGGGCAAGAACTATCTGTAAGAGGAAAATAGCTCAGTGTAGTCCAGTACAAGGGGATTAAAGAACTCTTGCCCTTCTGGAAGGTCAGCAGACACCTGGGCCTCCTTTCCCTCCAAAGCGCAAACACAACCCTGGCTGCAGGGGTGACTTGCAGTGACTTCCCAAGACGACTCTCCCTGAGCCTGGCTGTGTTCATGCACTGCTGGGCTGGTGTCATTTGGTACCTGCTTGTGGGACTTAAGGGTGCTGTTAGAAAGGGAATACAAGCAAGATGCAATCCTTGCTCTCTGCTTTTTATTTTATGTGCTGCTAATCCTGAATAATGCCTGGGATACAGCAAATCTGAATTCCAGAACACTGAGTTCTCTTAAGCATGGAGGATGAACATGAGTCCAGCACCTCAGTAAGGCTGGATGTGGCAGCCTTGCATAAGCCACAGCTGGAGCAACAAACACAAAGCCTAACTTGAGTAGGAGCAGAAGAGATGGTAGCAGCTCTGAGCAGGGCCAGTGGAGGCTTTCATCTGCATGAACAGAGGATTTGGGTCTTCCTGAAGATGTAGTGCCACTGGCAGTCTTACAGCAGCTTTCTTGGGGACTGGAGTTGACTGACTGGGTCTTCCATGTTGTTCTTCATTTACATGTATCCAAAGTAGTTGACAAAGGAATGGATCCATCTGTTCCTGCTCTCTCCAGCATTCCTGGGGGGGTGGGGCACAAGCTTCAGCCTTTTGTTCTTAAGAACAGGGCAGAGGATTGCGGGTCCTGTGTCAGCATCCTAACGTTGTGAAATACCAGCAGTGGCTCTGGGAAACAGCCCTCCTGTGACCAGGGAGGGCCCAGCAGAGCAAACACTGACCCAAAGCCTGTTTGAGCAGTGTCTGAGAGCTGAGGCACTGCTGTGACTGTGCTGCACAAGCAACAGAAACCTGTGGGGACCCAGGAGGCCTCTTCACTAAAGTCATAAAATCACTGTAAATGGATTAACTGAGGCAGCCAGTTGATTACTAGGGTTTAATCTTTTTGCAATTATGCTAGTAATTATTGGTGCACAGTCATTCCAGTAGGTAAGAATCCACGTTTCTGTGCAAAAATGAGTTACTGCATTTCTCCACCTGGGAAGGTGAGAAGGAACCCTTTTTATCTTCTTCGGTTATACTACCAAGCCATGAACACACTTTAATAAACTTTGATATCACACACTTTAATAAACTTGTAATTTGTTTTAAAAAGCTCTGAAAATGTCTTAGTGGAAGTGTGCTTTACTGGTCACCAATACACAGCCCTTGAGTGGCAGCACTGCACACCAGGATTAGTTTGTGTAAGTCTTCATCTCAGCAACTGGAATCTCTTGGGCAAGTTAAAACCAAAACACCCAAACCCATAGCCCTGGCTGAGGCTGACAGTCTGTTTCAGATAACTGGTCACCAATGGAGCCCCCTGTGTCAGTCATGACCATACCTCTGCTTTTTCACTACCCTTCTAATACTTCTCTAAAAATAATTAGCTTCAAGCTTAAGGTGCCTCATGCAACCATCCTGTTTAGAGCTGTGATGGTTCTTGGGCCTTCCAGGCAAGCTTTTCTTATTCCTACCCTTTTTAACAGCTCATTCCAAGCAGGCAAGCATGGACCCCAAACAGTGTGGTTTGGCTGCAGTCAGTGATTTGGCCTTTTCTTTTGATGCTCAATGAGGTGCAGGTGGGACACTTTGGAAAGGGGAATTTCCACCATCATGGCAGATGAGAGAACAGTGTCCCACCCTGCCTAGGCCCAGCTCTGCAGGCTGCTGTCCCCTGGGGCAGCTGCACCACCCAGGGGAGTGTGGGGATGGAGGGCTCACAGCTGGCTGCCCACTGCAGCTCCCACATGCTGCTCCCCTGCCCGCTCCTTGCCCGCGGCTTTCACCCAGCTGTCAATGATCTTGGCTTCCATCCTGCGCACTTCCGTGACTGACGGCGGGTCAGCGGGGTTGCGTCCCCTAGGGAGAGCAGAACAGCGTCGGTCACTGGGCAGTAGCTCTTTGCCTCCTGCACAGACAGAGCCTGGAAACTGAAGGACAGTTACTGACTGTTTTGTGTTTCACATTTAGGCAGGTGGGCAGCAACCCTGAGCTTGCCCTTGCATCACTGGCTGCTTCCCCCTCTGCTCCAGGCCCGAAGGCTGATGGCTAATGCCAGGGGCCACCAGATGACTTTGCATGACTGATCACTGCAGGGTGTCACACACTTGTGGCAATCCCTGTGCAAGAACCTGATCTAGTGACAGTAGGTGAGCCACGTGCCAAATTCTGCACAGCTCAGCATCCCTGGAGGGTGGAAGAGCCCTGTGCTGGGGAAGATTGCTCTTCCACATTGGGATGCCAACAGCCTGGTATCCAGTCCTCTGTAAGTACTTCCCCAGTGCTGGGCACTGGTGAGGCCACACTTCAAATCCTGAGGTCAGTTTTGGGCCCCTCATGACAAGAAAGACATTGAGGAGCTGGAGTGTTTCCAGAGAAGGCCAATGGAGCTGGGGATGCATCTGGAGCACAAGTCTGATGAGAAGCAGCTGAGGGAGCTGGGGGGGCTCAGCCTGGAAAAAGGAGGCTCAAGGGGGACCTTCTCACTCTGCAACTCCCTGACAGGAGAGTGGAGCTGGGGGGGGGTTAGGCTCTTCTCCCAAGGATCAAGTGACAGGGCAAGAGGGAACGGCCTCAAGTTGAAACAGGAGATCTTCAGATTGGATATTAGGGAAAATGTTTCATGGAAAGGGTTGTAAGGCATTGGAATAGGCTGCCCAGGGAAGTGTTAAGTCACCATCCCTGGAAGTGTTCAAAAAACCTTGGATGTGGCAGTTGAGGACATGGTTTAGTAGTAAACGTGGTGGTGTTGGGTTGGTAGTTGGACTCCATGATCTTAGAAGTCTTTCCCAACCTCAACAACTCTGATTTTGTCGTTCCAAAGTATCTCCTTGTTCTTTGGGCTGTCGCTTGCTGAGATCAAACACCTGGGGCATCACGATTCTGTCAGCCAAAGGAGAATTTGGTACTTACCGGAGGTCAAGGTGATGGGCACCTCCTTTAACAGTCAGTGCAATCAGTGAAGGGCTGAGGCTACTGTTTATCTGGAAGGAGAAAGAGCAGAGGCCAGCTCTCACCAAGTTACTGGGCAGAAGAACATCAGTTCTGAAAACTGGAACATGATCTGGGCAAGACTAAGGAAAAGCGTGGCTGGTATTGTGCACAAAGCTAACAGTCCTAATGAGCCAGATCATCTGTCCCAAATGAAGGGAAGGCTTCCCCCACAGTGGGAACTGTCAGCTGATTCCAGCCCTGGCAGTTGGAAATAAGTCTCCTCTGGGCCCACACACCCTAAGCTGCCTGTTGTTTTTGCAGCTGGGATTCCAAGCCAGCCTAGAACAAGGAACTTCTGCATTAGATCAGGAGCTCAACTAGCTCAAAATCCATTTCTGGGTCATTTTTGGTTTTCAGTTTTAAACTTGAGCTCTGTCAACACTCTGAAGTTTTGCTGAATCTAAGCCAAAACATTCCCAGTTTGAGTCACTGCTCACAGCACCTGGCTTGGTCTCACCAAGTGTGCTGAGACTGGAGAGAGCCAGGAGCACCCAGCCAGCAGCACTGAGACCACATGTGGACACAGAAACACACTGGGTTGTGGTTCAGATCCTGGGTGTGGGGTAAAGAAGGTCCTGCTATGTCTGCACTACTGAACCCACGTTTGTTCCATCAGTGTTCCTGGCAGATGAACAGTACTCTGTGTCCATCATTAGAGTCCTGAGGCTCCTCAGTGGCTCAGCATAAAACAGCTGCTCACAGAAACTCAAATGGGCTAAAACTGGATCGCCAGCATTGCTCTGAAGTGTGGTGTGTTACCTGCAAAGGCTGCTCTGTGCTCAGGGTGCAGGAGTGCACATGCTTACCCCACCTCCAGCCCACGGGTCCAAGTCTCCATTTGAAAAAATGATGTTGCTTGCACTTCTCAGGTCTGAAATCCAGAGAGAGAATAATTGAGAGACCTCCTTCCTGTGCAGTTATCCAATTGTATTTGGCTACTGCAGCAAACATGGCCAAGAACAGAAAACACTGGAGAATAGAACAAATTCTTGTTTTTAGGTTTTCCACTTCTGTCCTAAGGGGATACAGAAAGCTCTGTTTGGCTCAAATGAGCACAAGGCTGTGACTTTCTGCCAAGACCTGTTAGTGCGCTGTGCCTGTCCTCATGGGGCTTAGCTGGGCAGAGTGCGACAGGCAGACAGCTACAGGGAAACACCAAGGAATGAGCAGTCAGCACAATTCACCTCCTCCCCAGAAGTTTGTCTGCAACCAGTGTGCTCGTGGCCTCACGTGCCACTTGTTCCAACAGTATTGCTCGCGCATGGCCTCTGTGAAGGGCATCTCGGGGAACATGTCTGTCACATTGTTGCTGTTGAAAGTCAAATTGATCTCAGTGCAAACCTAAGAGAAGCACAAAAGCTGTTATGGGGAGGAGGGATAACCAGACAGCAGCTGAAAGCTGTTGTTGTCTCTAACCCCTTACCTGGTAGTCCCAAGCCTCTGCATCCAAGCCGATGCCACAGCCTGTGGGGTCAGCACAGGACCGGTACAGCTGGTATATGTCGTAACATGGTGCCAAGCCAGAGGAGTTGTAAAACACCCCTGCCAGGTGGGAACATAGCACAAAGCCTGTTGTAAAACACCTCTGCCAGGTAGGGACACAGCACAAAAGCCCAACTGCCCAACATACAAACCTCACGGCCAAGACCAAGCCAAGGTCTGGCTGCAGGACGTGCTTTGTTTCTGTCAATATTCACAGAGAGGAAGGGACTCCCAGGTGCTCTCTTCTGTCTCTGCTTGTGCCAAAAGCCAACGAGTGGCTCACTAGTCTTTGGGACAGCCCAAGCCCCCAGGAGCAGGCTCTGCACAGGATGCTGGTTGAATGCTTCGAATTGAACAGGACACAACTGCTGAGACCTTCCCAACCTTGCCCTGAAAGGAGCTATGTCTGAATTGATCAAATTTAGTCAGAGGGCCAAGGGTGGCACATCACAGAGGGGATTTTGACTGTTGTTCACAAAGAGAAGGATGGCATGTGCAGGCTTGCCCAGATGAAAGAATAGCTGAACAGGTGGCTAGGGAAGCATGGCCAGGAGCTGCCCAGGAATGAGCTGCTTTCTGTGTGGATGGGCAGTTACCAGATAGGAGGAACGCAGCTAAGCTGGTGGCTGTGTGCTGCTGCCAGCGTAACAGCAAACCCCACAAACACTGTGGATTTGTGCGCTAACCAGCACCACCAGCTCCACTTGCAAACAGCCCCAGGCAGCTCTGCATGGAATCCAGTGCTTTGTGCCACAGGGCCCCAGGCACGGGCTGCTGAGGAGGAAACTGCTGCAGCTGCTGACTTTTAGGTGGCTCTGCAGGGTGGGCAGCACAGCCTCAGCCCCCTTGCAGCATGGAACCCCTGATTCAACTGCAGAAGGCTGCCTAGGAGATGCACTGAGGGGCTGCATGCCACCCAGAGTGATGCTGCTTGGCTCACAGGCCAGCATGGCAAGGCTCATGTCTGACACCTACGTGCCAAAACTCCTGGAAGGGCTCAGCAGCCTTCACTCACAGAGCATGCTGTGTGACGTGACTCTGGAAGCAGAAGGGGTTTGCTTTCCAGTCCACAAGATAATTTTGGCTTCAGCAAGCAATTACTGCAAGATGCTGTTTGTTGGAAAGTCAATGGGAGCAAGGAGCTCAGATGGTAACATCCAGCTGAAGGCCGTCAGTGCTGCTGGGCTAAGGAATGTTCTCAACTTCATCTACTCCAACAAGCTTGACCTCTCACTACAGAATATTGAGCAGACCTTCAAAGCTGCAGAAACCCTTCTGGTGTGGGAGATGATCAAGCTGTGCTTTCACTTTCTGGAGGGGTGCTTGAACTGCAACAACTGCCCGGATGTTCTAAATATCACCAAGAAACTTGGACCAGATGAGCTGAGACAGAAAGCCATGTGCTACATGGGGCAGCATTACAAACAGATCCTAGCTGATCTTCAGTGCTAGAAAGACCTGGACCAAGGAACCCTTTGTGAAATTTTGGACAGGACCAACACCAAGGGATGCACTGCACTGGAACTGTTCAGAGCTGCAGTGAGGCAGCATGACCATGCATGGCTGAAAGATGCAGCAGAGATTTTCAAGTGCATAACATTCCCTCTCATTCCTTTATGGCAGGGGTCGTCAAACTACGGCCCGCGGGCCGGATCCGGCCCGTGAGCCCCCCCAATCCGGCCCGCGAGCCCCCTCCCGCCGCCGCATCCGCCGCTGCCACTCGCAGCCCCGCCGCCGCCTTTCGCGGCCCCGTCGCCCCCTTTCCCGTCCCCGCCGCTGCCTTTTGTGGCCCCGCGGCCGCCTTTCCCGTCCCTGCCGCCGCCTTTGGCTGCCCTGCTGCCGGCTTTTGTGGCCTCGCCGCCACCTTTCGCAGCCCCGCGGTCGCCGCTCGCCGCTGCGAACCTCCCCCCCCCGCCACCGAATCCGCTGCA
>JAWWLV010000040.1:11464325-11477185 GCA_035041135.1 Platyrinchus mystaceus
CCTATCCTCAGACGCTGCCGCAGCGGCAGCCTCAGCAGAGGGGGGGGACGTGGCGCGTTCGGCGGCAGCGACTGCCGGGGGGGTGGGGGGGGGCCCTCGGGTCGGGATCACAGCAGATTCAGCGGCACATTCGGGGGAGGGGGGGGTCCCCCCCTCGGATCCAGACCGCAGCAGATTCGGCGGCGGATTGCAGCAGATTCGGCGGACGGGAGGGGGGTTTCGCAGCGGGACCGCACTACGCCGCCACCGAAATCGCCGCCGAATCTGCCGCCGCCAAAATCGCCACCAGGGCCGCGAGCGTCGGATGCAGCAGCGGATTCGGCAGCGGCGGATTCGGCGGTGCCGGGAGGGGGCTCGCGGGCCGGATTGGGGGGGCTCCTGGGCCGCATCCAGCCCGCGGGCCGTAGTTTGACGACCCCTGGTCTAAGCCTTAAATATGACCAGCTCATCCCCCTGCCGCAGGAAGCATAACCCCAGGCAGACCTGGAAGAGCTTGGCTAGTTAACAATAATGTTCTTACTGCTGTGACCCAAAGCTAACAGTGTTTTGGACCCTAGGCTCCTCTGGCAGTTCCAGGACCAGCAGCAGCAGCAGCGAGGAGGCACACGACTCCTGGCATGCAGCACCACAGACCAAGCCTTGAGACAGATCCAAAAGTCACCACAGCTATCCCAATACCACACAGGGCTCTCAGGAGATGCTGCATGAGCTCACGGCATCTAGTCCAGCCTACTTAGGAGCCATTGCAGAGGTCTTCACCATTCTCTGTCCTAACTGTCCGTGGCTGGAGATGGAAGGGACTTGGATGATTGCTTCAGGACCTAGACTGCTCTCCATATATTTCTCAGATCTATCCACTGAGTTGACCACAAAGCTGTCATACCCACCTGAACAGCTCTTAACAGTGAGGATGTTGAGGACAAGCATCTGGCGAAACATGTGGCTTTACTAGCATAAAATACTGGTGGTTTTCCCCTGCAAGTGTTTTTGCACTTTTGTGCTGAAAAGACAGTTTCATTAACAGCGCACAAACCCCCACAGAGCTGCTTAATGTTTTGGTGTCAGTTGCTAATTTTAATGCTAACTGAAATTGTTAATTAATTAAAAAAAAAAATCAATCATGCAAGCAGAAAGAGGCCACCATGTGGTCATTTGCTTCAATTTAGCTGAACAAACTGAAGAGCTAGCTGAGGTAAAGCTGTATCAGCTTTTTTCCCTGTGGCTGGGACTACCTAGGACTGCTGCTTATACTTGAGAGCTGTCTGTAGGGCTCTCTCCTTACCTCCACTCAGGCACAGGTCCCTGATCTGCTGGAAGGCCTTGCGGACAGCTGTGACGCAGCCTAGGCTGGACTTCTGAAAATCCTGAAGGGACAGAAAAGACACAAGTTGACTGTAGGAAATCGAGATTATATGACCCTGGGAGAAACTTAAGGGGAACTTGGCAAGGTAAAAGCAGACATGGTGAAATGTATCTTTGTGTGTGGGAAATTGCTTGGGAGTCTTCTTCTCATGCTCAGTGAATGGTTAACTAAAAAGTAGATACAGAGAAAAGTTACTAACAGGAATTTACTGCTGATGTAATGGGGTATCTAAACCGTGAAAGAACCGTAATAAACAATTCCATTATACCACAAGGGGTCCGTGCCCAAGATGTCACGGTTGATGGTTTCACAGAGGAGATACTTGTAGAGGCTGCAATAGGAAGAACTGGCAGAAGGACCACAAGATGAGAGGCGTACTGGCCCCCTGGTCAGCACCTCATCTGCATCTTCAGGAGCAGTGACACCAGTGCCTTGTCCTCCAGACAGTCATCACATTCCAGCAGAAGCCAACACTCTGCACGCCTCAGGCCAAGCAGCAGCTGTGCCACCAGGTGTGGCTGGGCTGTCAGACAGAACACTCTGCACTTCATGGAGCATCAGACTGAACATGAAGCAGCAAGAGGAGACATGCCTTGGCCAGGACACGGAGAGAGTGGGCCAGGCTGCGAGGTCTAGAAGGTTTCTGTTGTTGTTTTGAAACACACAGTAGAGTCCTTCCCACCGCACTTTGTCTATAAGAAGGAGCCATGGAGAAGTCGGTTATGCATCTGGGGTACAGAACCAAAACCTGCTTTTCTTAAACCTGCCAGTGACCTGCCAGATGATCATGTCCTTTTTCTTGGGAAAACCATTACTGATCCTGAAAAAGCACCCTAAGTTATGCTTGAAGAGCTGTGGCTGGCTAATGTGGAACAAGTAGTTTCTGTCATTGAAGGCTCTAGACTCCAGCTGTTTCTATTCTCTCAATTTGTAACACAGATTCAGATCTGCTGGCAACCAGTGCTTCATAATAAGAATTATTAGGGCTCTTCCAAGGTCCCTTTACCCTGCTAGAGCAATGGTTAAGTAATGACAAGTTACTAGCTAGGCATTTTTCTTATAAAGACCCAGCCTCAAATAAAAAATAGATTTGGGACCTTTCTGTTCTTCCTAACTCTGCCTTTGTCCAATAACTATGCTTAAAGAAATCATTATGGGGTTTTCCACAGTTTACCTGGGCATCCCTTTAGGAGTTCCGAATCTCCTTCTGGATGTGCTTATTGATCTTCATCTGCTAATGGCTCCAATCAGAGTGTGGGGATGGCTTGGCCTGGGGCAGAGGAGCAGGTCTGCTCTGGTTGCTGTGATGGCTGAGCTCCTCTAGGCACTGCTGGACTGCTGCCATGCGCTGCCTGGCACGAAGGACCCAGCACCCATTTCAGCTCACCCCCAGGCCCTTATAGGCCAGAAACACTTCAGTTGAGCTGAGCAGAGGCAGGAAGCATTGCAGCCATTCCAAGAAAAGCTGTTCCTGTTCAGGCGGCCAGTTTTACTCTTGACTCACACCCAATTCAGATGTGTAATGTGAGCTGAGGGCCTGTGCAGCTGTTGCAGCAGTAACCTCAAGGGAAGCAGGCAGGGGCTGTATGTGCAGCCCTCACACCAGGGGTTCCGCCAGCTGCAGGCAGTTGGCATAGATAACCTAGTACTATGAATGCAAAAATCAACTTGCTGCCCTTTGCTCACTTTACCTGTGAGCTAGAGGCTTATGAAGTGAGCTGAGAAAGCTCAGTAAGGGTCACAGAGAAAGTTGCTTTGAGACAATGCACTCTGACTCAGTTGGAGGGACAGAGGGAAGAGAGCACTTTCCACAGTGACTCATGAAAGGTTTATGCCTTCATTATCATTAACAGCTCTCAGGGGTGTTCTCACCAAGAAGAACAATTCAATTCAGATTTCAGATGCACAGATTGCAAGTAAGAGCACTGAGGGTGATAGTACCTTGAAAACACCACATAGTGCTTGCTTAGGAGCTCAGCCCAGAGCTTCATTTATGGCTGGAGAGAGAACAGATTTTTAAATTAATTGGAAAGTGAAAAGGTCAAAGCCCTTATTTCAGGGGTGTTTAATGACTCACAGCATATTCACAGCTGAAGCAAGACAGAGCTACTGGCTGAACAGGAACTGCTGAGAGGAAGTTAGCTTCAACCAGGGAAGAATTCCTACTGCAAGGCCTGTTAGATGACTAAGTGGCATTACATTTTTTTGTTTTAAAATGTATAACTTTAAGATGTCTATTATTCTTTTATACACATAAGAGTTTCAAATTTGTTTATTTTCATTATAGTCTTTTCTCTATACTTACTAGAAAAGCTATCTGTCCTGTAAGTCTCTGCAGTGAAACAAGGTGTTCATGTATATAAATAACAGCAAAAAGACCATGAGTTGCATACACAGGTGTGGTCCTCAGTCCTCAAAGTGGAGAATCACAGCAAAGTAACACAAGAACGGCAAGGATATGTTAATGTCAACAAAGATGAATCACCTCTGGACCAGGGGGATGGGGAAGAAGAGTATTATGGTGGCCCAAAGCCAACTTAAGACTAATTAGCAAGGTAAAAACGACACCTGAGGGACCTCACATGCTATTGTCAGACCACCTTGGTAAAGTGAACCAGGCACTGATCAAAGCATATGCAGAAAAACACTGGTTAAGCTGACCAATTAACAAGTTTTGTGCCACTTCTTTTTTGTAACTTATATAAAAGCCTGCAAACTCCCCAAAGAGAGGTGCCAGTTTAGTGAACTATCACCCACCACCCCTTCCTGGGCAGAAGGGCACTAAATGTGAGCAGATGGATCTCAGCTCTGTGTGCTCGTTGGCTCCTACACCAGGTACAGACCCAAACCCTGACTAAGGAACAACACAGGTAGTTCATGCAAAGCCATCTGTGTCACCCAGATCTAGAAATTCGTGTCAAAAGATAGGAAGAACAGACACCATCCTAAGATTTCAGTACAACTAGTTAGTACATTTCTTTCCTTATAAACTGAATGTAAGTCAGTTCTAAGCAACACCATCTTCCTATGGGTCCTATGGCCTCAAACTGCAAAAGCCATGCTTAAATTTTAGTTTAAGTGAACCCAGGACACCTTGCACATTTTTAGGTAGTGACATGAAGATTTCCAAGCTCTTCATTGAAATGCAACCTCCTTGGGACTATGGAGCTGCTGTGAATCATTGGTACCAGTGCCAAATACAGCACTTTGGGAGAGGGTTTGAGAATAAGTTACCCAAAAGGGGTTCAGCCACACACAAAGGAAAAATTTCAGGCTGTAATATGTTCAAGCCACTAAATGGGAAAGTGAATTCTTAGTGGTACTAAAGGTACTAGCACTGAGTTGTGATGCTCCAAGTGGCACCTTTGGACCCTGAGCTGCTCCAGCTAAGTCAGTGCTCTGCCATAACACCTGCAACTGCTGCTTTTCCCTGTGGGTTCACATTTAATTGCACTCTCTGCTCAGCACTGATGCTGTGAAGACAGATGTCTGTTTAAAAACATGGCAAAGGAAAAAGAAGCAGCATTCCTAAGGCAAGAATATAATGCTCCTGAAAAGAGATGCTACTTACCATGGTGACATCTCTAAAGAACTGGGTGGGGTCTCCAAGCCCAGCTACAGACAGCAGAGGAGCACTGGCGGCTAGTGCTCCGGCCACAATGTTGGGGTATTTCATCCTCAGGTAAGCACTCAACATTCCTCCATAGCTGCCAAGAAAGGACAAGTTATTTCCTTTAATAGACAACTTATGCTGTAACAACTCAGAAGTTCAGGCCAGCATTCACAGGCTCACCTAACCCAAGGTAACAAGTAGCTCATGAATATCTGTAGATGCCTCATGTGCTCTTGCATGCTCATGATATGCATGATGCTCACGGATATCTGTGATGCCTCATCCTCACATGAAAAGATCCAGTTATGGTCAGGGAGCAGCACACAGTGTTTTCTTACTGGCCTTTCTCCAAATGTTCACACCAGCTCTGGTGAGAACACAGCAGCTCAGTTTACTTCTGCAGGCAAATGTAAATCCTGCCTCAGTATTTAACTCTGCACCACCCTGAGTGTGTCCCGACAAGTTCAGAGCAGAGCCAAGTGTGGCTCAAGTGAAGCTGTCACTGTTCAGTGGGGAAGAAGACACACTGTACATTTTGCATACACAATAATAAGGACCATCCAGGCTCTTGGCAAAGGGTGTCCCTGAACATGGCAGAACAGGCAGCCCTCTCATGTCCTGGCAAGTGGAGAGTATTCTCCCTGGGCACCCCAAATAGCAGCTGCATAGTTGATCAGATACAGGGAAGGGGAGAAATGAACAAATGCCACAAGAAAACTTAAAGCCATCTTAGTAGCTTCAGTGCCAGGGCCACAATCCACACATGGATCAAGGGCTGCTAGATAGACCCAAGGTGACAGAACTTATTCATTTGCTGATGGTTGTGGAGTTGCTCTAAGGCCACTCCTGGGGGTGACAAATGACATTCCCAAAACACAGGTTAAACCTGGTCTAACTCCAAGGTAGAGGTACTCAGGCTCCCTCCCCACCACTTCAAGTGATTGCAGTACATACCATTCCCACATCACCCATATGTAAAACAGTTTACATTTCTCTAGCCTTGGTCTTAGAAACAAGCATTAGCTGAAACCTGCCACAAGTAGTTTCAGCTTAGTTTGGCAAAGTTATTAAGCACCAGAAGAGGTTTGAGTTTTGTCTCCCATGGGAAATGCTGTGCTGCTCCAGCACTGCCATATTTCAGTGCCCTTCACATGAGTTTAGTGTGTTAAGGGTTGCTGCAGACTGAGCCCTCATTTACACACACAGAGCTGAGTCTAAAGTGCAGCCAGCTCACAGGTTTTGCTGAATCCCTCTCCCACCTCCCCATCCCAGGACAGCTCCTGGACCTTTCTACACTAGCCACTGTCCTGCTAGTCAGTACAAACTCACCCAAGATCAACAGTTCAGTCACCACACTACAGTGAGCTGGAGGCTTAACAGTAATTGTTAGGTCAAGTGCTTTTAAGCTCACTGTGACTGAATTCAAAGCCCTGTACTTCTGGAAGCCTTTTAAAGGGAAGCATAGTAGATTACTTCAAGAGTGGGGATCCATCAAGAAACGAGAACATCACATCCACCCAGATGTAGCATTCTGGGGAAGGACTGCTGCAAGGAACCAAGGGGCAGCCACACAGCAGGTTGCAAAGCAGAATTATGAAGGGGTCTACAATGAAAATGGATGGATGCTGTTAAAGAGGCTGTGTTTAATAAAAACCTGGGTGGCCCCTGGGAAGAATATTTCACCAATTATTAGTTTCTTGTATTTCCAATGTAAAATGTTCTAATCCTGCAGGAGGAATTTCTCATTTTCATCGAATCACAGAATATGTCGAGTTGGAAGGAACCCATCAGGATCAAGTCCAACTCCTGGCCCTGTGCAGAACACCTCCACAATCCTACCATGTGCTTGAGAGCATTGTCCAAACACTTCCTGAACTCAGACAGGCTTGGTGCTGTGACCACTGCCCTAGGGAGCCTGTTTCAGTGTTCAACCACCCTTTGGGTGAAAAGCTTTTTCCTGATACCCAACCTCAACTTCTCCTGACTCAGCTCCAGCTGCTCCTCAAGTCCTGTCACTGGTCATGAGAGTGAGGAGATCAGTACTTGCCCCTCCACAGCCCCTCAAGAGGAAGTTGAAGACTACAATGAGGTCTCCCCTCAGTCTCCTCCAAGCTGAACAAACCAAGTGACCTCAGCCCTTATTCATAAGGCTTCTCCTCCAGTCCCTTCACATCATGGCTCTCCTTTGGACTCTTTCTAATAGCTTAATGCCTTTTTTATGTTGTGGGGCCCAAAACTGCACACAGGACTCAAGGTGAGGCCACATCAGTGCACAGTACAGCAGGACATAACCTCCTTTGACCAGCTGATGATGCCTTGCCTGATGCCCCCCAGGACATTGCTGGCCCTCCTGGCTGCCACAGCATTGCTGACTCACATCCAACTCGCCGTTGACCAGGACCCCCATGCCCCTTTCTGCAGCTGCTCTCCAGCCTCTCGTTCCCCAGTCTATACAGTCAGGGTTGCCCCGTCCCAGACACAGAATTTGGCACTTGCCTTTGGTAAACTTCACAAGGTTGGTCATTGCCTATCTTTCTAATTTGTTGAGGTCTCTCTGCACGGCCTCTCTGCCCTCGAGGGACTTGACAGCTCCTCCCAACTTAGTATCATTGGCAAATTTTCTTAGTATCCCTTCCAGTCCTGCATTCAAATTGTTAACGAAGTGTTGAAGAGCACTAGGCAGAGAAGGGAGCCCTGTGAAACCCCACTAGTGGCTGGATGCCAACCTGATGTCACGCCAATCACTACAACTGTTTGTGCTGACTTGTGAGCCAGTTGCTCACCCATCACATAATGTGGTTATCCAGCTGTGGGCTGGACATTTTGTCCAGAAGGATACTGTGAAAGACAGTACCAAAACCTTTGCAGAGGTCCAAAATAATTACATCTACTGGTTTCACTTGATCAGCTAGGTTGGTTACCCTCTCCTAGAAAAAAATCAGGTTGAACAAGCAAGGCTTTCCCCTCCTGAAGCCTGCTGGCTATGACCGATGACTGCATTATCCTCCCCGTGTTTTTCAATACCTCCCAGATAATCTTTTCCATGATTTTACTGGGCAGTGAAGTGAGACTGACAGGCCTGTAGTTTCTGGGGTCCTCCTTGCCCTTCTTGAAAACTGGGACAATGTTCTGGATGACTTGTACATTGAAGAAGCTTAGAAACATCCAGTCGGGTGCTTCTCCAAAGCGACCACAACTGGAAACTAATGCTTGATGGGAAAGCTGAGTGGGACCTGTTGATGAGCTCCTGGGAGCTGAGGTACAGGCACATCTGCTCTCTATTAGATAGCTTAAAACTCTGCCTTGAGAACTTCCTTGAGCCAAAGAGATCTACAAGAACAGCATGACTGTGGCTGGGAAAGGATGCAGAGAAGGGCCAGGAGCCCCCACAACCCTTACCTGCCTCCAAAAGCAATGACAGGGCAGTTTACAGCACCAAACTGCTGCTTAAGCTCAGTAACGAGCACTGCATAGTCAGCAAGGGCTTGTTCCACAGTGAGCAGAGCAGTCTTCTTCAGCTGTGTTGACTCGAGTCCAAATGGAAGAGACTTCCCATAGTACCTCTGCAAGGAAAGAGACAGAGATACACTGCAGCAATGCTGGTCTGGGTCTTGGATGCTGTCACCATAGAGCTGGGGTGAGTGTACACTGATAGGAAGAGATAACAGAGCATGAGGTGTCCTCTAACTTGTTCATAAGTGAGGAAGTACTTTGTCTTCTGCACCGGATACACAGAGACCTTCAGGACAGATCCTGAAGAGGATGGACAGTACATCCTACTACTACACAAGTTGCTTCAGTGTGTGCCAGATGGGCTCTTAGCACATGTACCTCTCCTGAAATCCCCAACTAGAAAAGGAAACAGGATAATCTCTTCATGCCTAAGCTGATATATAGTAGATTTAATAGAGTAGTGTGAGAAAGGTTGGTTTGGGACTTTGCAGGCTAAAAAGATTATCCAAACAAAGTAACTCTCTACTCCAGCATGGAGTTCAAGACTCGTAGAAACTACTTACAAAAGCAAATACACCATGGCATAGGTTTTACTGAAACAGCAGTCTGTGCCTGGAGTGCTGATAGGTGTAGTAGAAAATTATTCAGAAACCATGATTAAGTAAAGAAGACCTGCCACTACAAGGAAAAAGTTTAAAGCAGGTCTGACTCAGCTTCATGCAAGAGTATTCCAGACCTGCAGAAAGTTGAACTTGGTAACAGTAACAGTAAACACAACAAGACTCTACAGTAAGCATAATGACTGAAATACTCACATGCTCAGCAAAAATGACAAGTGCTTGCTGTTCCTCTGCTAATTCAAATATAAAGTCAGAGTTCTGAGCAAAAGTCCAGATGTCACCTTCATTGCCAGTATAAAAAAAGATGGGTCCAAATCCTTTCTTCCAGAACTTTGCTGAGATAATTGAGAGAAGCAAATTAAAAATAAAATAAAAATTAATAAAAACAAACAAACAGACAAACAACTCCCACCAAAGAGTACAAAAATAACCCCAAAACACTACAAAAAACATGTGCATGAAGTGACTCCATTTTTGGTGAGTTTGGGCAGGAGCTTAACAAGGAAGAACTCTGAACAGGCTGATTCCTGAGTAAGTTAGTTAGTGAAACTGCTGCTCTTTGTTAACAAAGAGGCTGATTTGCTGTCTGTGCTGCATTTGCTTTGGGTATTCGGTTGATAACTGGCTTTTCTCCCGATACGCTTCATGGTTCCTGGAGTAAACAACCATTCACAGGAGCCAAAGCCAAATGAGACAGGCGCCCTAAAAAGGTATCTATTTTTAGATTGAAATCTTGGGAAACTGCCAGTTAAACTCAGTTTAATTCGGTTGAAGAGTATCAGATACCCTGTTGTGAAATAACAGTCTCCTACAGCTTCTTGCTGATAATCTGAAAACTCTCATATTGCACAAAAAACAATAGAGGGAAATGGAACTGCTCACAGGAATTTTGAGTAAGAAACTCTTTGTAAACCAGCAGAACTGTAATGGTAATGTTTCACTCCTCACTAACATTATTTAGCTTTGCCCAGGACACACAGATAAAATGTAACATTTTAAAAAGAAGACAAGTAGAAGTTACACAATGCTTTAAACCAGGTGATCCCAAGGTTCTGTTCAACAAGGGCCACTTAATTAGTGAAGTCTCCCTTGTTGTGTTGCTGCTGTGTCCATATCTTTGGGCTGAACTGATCCATGAATTCATGACTGGTGAAACAGACGTGAGTGGGCACAGGTGATGAATAAGCTGCAGAGCAATAGCTGATGTGAAGGTGAGCTCCCACATGCAGCTGGGAGGCAGGAGCAGGTGGGCACCAGCCTGGGCAGCGCTCAGGGGTGCTGCTATTCCCAGCTCCACTTTTGTTCTCTCCCTGCAAATTGCTCCACAGATTGCTCTGAGTAGGCAGAGTTGAAAAAATGTCACGCTAGTTATGGAAATTGCTCTTTTTAGTCACATGCTGTTTAGAGAGGCCTTGTCTCTCTGTCAGTGGCACAGAAAATAGCTTGTTATTTGGCTAGAAAGGAAGACACTGCTGGCTCCTTGCTGGCACCACTCATTGTTTGGTATGGATTAAGCTATCTACAGCTGCAGGATTTTAAATAACGCAAACCACTGACCGAAGAGGAGTTATCTTCACTCCTAAGAATGGTGGGTACAGAGCACAACATTTCAGTCACTATTTGTTTTTCTTGCTGCATTCAGAGCACCGAGTTGCACTTGTAAGAGATGCTGTGGTCAACTGAACACACACACAACAGAGCCAGCTCTGGTGCAAGCCTAACACAGCTGCTGCTTCTAGCCTGCTCTTGTTTCAGAGACACCAGACTCCAAACCTGTCCCTGCACTCCATGGCCAGAACAGACAGAAGGCAAGAAGCAAATCCCAGACTACTATGGCTTAGAAGGGACCTTAAAGACCATTCAGTTCCACTCCCCTTCTCTGTGGAGGGAACACCTTCCACTAGATCAGGCTGCTCTAAGCCCCATTCAACCTGGCCTTGAACACTCTCAAGGATGGGGCAGGAGAGCCCATCTGGACAACCTGTGCAAGGGCCTCCCTACCTTCATAGGGAAGGATTTCTTCCTAATATGTAATCTAAACCTACTGTCTTTCAATTTAAAGGCAGTTCACTTTATCCTATCACTACATGCCTTTGTAAAGAGTAGAGGATAAGGAAAAGGAGAGGAGAATAAAGACAATGAAGGGGAATGCTTGGCCCAGGAAGGGCTGCCCCCCCTTAGCTCTCACTGCCTCCTGGCTGACCAGCGCTACTCTCTGGCTCCTGCTCTGCCTCCGGGCAGGGGTGGTTCAAGCTTAAGCAGAATAAAATCCAGCTCGAGGCCACAGCACCCCCGGAGACCTACCCGACACCAGGTACCGCTGTGGGAAGGTCTCGTTGCCTCGGGTCTCGAAGCTGAAGTGGTCCCGTACCTGCGGATAGAGCCGCTCCTCCAGGCCGGGCCGCACCGCCCGGGCAGCTGGAGGGGACACGGTCAGCACAAGGGAAATCCACAACAGGCGTCATCAGCCGGTACGGCACGGCCCAGCTCGGGAACCGGGGCCCACGAGAGCTCGAAGCTCCCGCACAGGGCTCCCGAAGCCGGCTGAGAGCTCCCACCCAGGGAGGACGGCTCGGGGTCCCGCCCGGGGCCCGGGAAAGTCAGTTGAGGGCTCCGACCACGGCAGGGCCCGGGCTCTCCAGCCTGGGGGGCGGAGGTACAGACAGAAGGGTCCGAGCCGGGGCACCCACCAGGAGCGGCGCTGGCGGGCAGGAGCAGAGGCGGGAGCGGGAGCAGAAGCCGGAGCGGCAGCAGGAGCTGCAGCGCCCGAAGCATCCTCACGGTACCGGCACCGCGAGCGCTCCCGCGCGGCCACCAAGCACGTGACCAGGCCTTGGCGTCACGTGCTGCCCCACAGCCCTTCACGTGAGCACGCGAGCGCCACACCCACCGCGGCCGCGCCATGGCGGCTCCCCCCGCGCAGTCCGGGGCGCTGCTCGCGGACCGGGCCGGGCCGGGCCGGGCCGTCGCCTCCCGAGTCCCTGGGGGTGCAGTGGGTCGCGGCAGGACCCTCTACCGGGCCCGGGCGGGGCGCGGTGCCGGCATGGCCGGCGGGTCTGTGTGCCCCGCGGAGGGCTCAGGCTGTGCCCGCGGTTCCCGTCCCGCCGGCAGCACCCCCGGCCAAGCGCTGTGCCCTCCGTGCTGACCGGCCGTCACGGTCCTGGGCTCGGCGCCGGGAACTCGGCGTGTGGCTCGAGGGTGAAGCCAGCGAGGGTCCCTGGTGGCGCTGCGACACCACAGCGTTCCGCACGTCCCTGGGGAGAAGCTGGGCACGAGACGGGGTGTTCCCACTCTGGCCTTGCTGTTTTTTGCTGCTTTTCGAACCACTGCAGATTTTGCCTCTTGGTGCTGAAGCGGTGCTGCCCTTCACAGGGACAAGTGGTGGCAGCTCCGGTCCCTTCCATGGTGTGTTTGGCTGAGAAGGAAGAGCTGGGGAGGAGGGAAAGACCAGCCAGCCCCCAGTGGCCATGGGACCTGGGCTTAGTGCCCAGGAGAGGTGAGGGAAGTGAGAACATAGCACAGGAGGAAATGAGCGTGAGGATCTATGCAAGGGTTTGTCACTGAAGTGCCCGGGCCTGAGATACACTTAGAGATGAATCCTCTACTGTCCCTACTGTTATAGGAAAATGGGCAAACCTTATATATAGATTAGATTGCTTGTGCTAAGTATGACCCTTATACATAGATGAGCTAAACTGCTTCTGCTAATGTCAGAAATAACTCCGATTAAAATATATAAGACGGTCCAATAAAATGAAACAAAGAACTTTATTAACAGTGCACCGGATGCTAGCGCCTCGAAGCTGAGACA
>JAWWLV010000040.1:11478534-11489314 GCA_035041135.1 Platyrinchus mystaceus
CCTCTCGCCCGCTGCGCATCGCAGAGGAGGAGGAGGAGGAGGAGGACGGGGCTGCTTGGTTTCCGCCCCCAACCCCCAGCCGGGGGTGGGGGGGGGAGAGGGCCGAATAAAGGGACGGCCCTGGGCCGTTCCCAGCCCGTGCCTTGCAAACCCAGTTAAGTGATATTCCTCTCTTCTGGCATTTGAGGACAGATGTGTGCTGAGGCTCAGTCCCCATGGGGTGATCACCAGCAGTCCATGGCAACCAGCCTGAGCTTGCCTTTATTTTAGCTTAGGGGTCTGGCCATCTGCACTGAGAACAATCCTTGAGTTAAAAATAATCTCTTGGTTTCTGGGAACAACAGAGAGCGGTTGAGATTTGAAATTTGTCTTTGGGGTTTTGGTTGGAAACCCTAAAGATTAAGGATATGGCTTTCACGTGCTGTGGGGCATGCATGAGTTTGCAAGCAGTCCAGCCATTCATGTGCTGTGTGACAGTACCGTGTCGCCTTCCCTCCCTGGTCCCTCCACAGCCTCCAGCCCTTATTTCTGGACTGTAAAAAGCAGCAAGTTATGGTAATTGCCATCAGATGATGCCTCAAACATTTCAGCAGTACGGTCACAGTATCTTTTCTCGTCCTAATGCATTTTTCTTGTTGGGGAAGGTGGGCTGGCAATGTTCTAGCCAGCTTGAATGCTTGACAGTTCCTGCATGTTTCCTTTCAAGCACCCACATGCTCTGTTTTTCTGTTTCATTTGTAAAGTGTCAAATAAATACCAGGAAAATGAAGTTTATATATGCTGGTGAAATAAGTGCCATATGACATCACTTAGGGGTCTTGTACACCAGTCTTCAGAATTAAAATACGAATCACAGAAAATGCATGAAGAGTGTAGCAAAGGGAGCAGCGATAGACAGTAAATATGTGGGATTGAACTTGTGACTGCTGAGTTACAACTATTTTGTTCTACTCTTTTCTGAAACTTTCCATGTCAAAAGAATCTGTGTGCCTTGTTGATCATCTGTTCAACAAGGTGAGCCAGCTGGAAGCCTTCTCTGCTCACTCCTTGACAAATGTGTTTTCATTTGTCTTGTTTCTCTTCCTCCAAAAACCACAGAGTTGTTCCTTCAGGCTGTAGCACTTTCTGTGTTTCAGAAGTGTTACTGGGAGGGCTCCACACAGGGACCTTCACGGGTGGTTGGGTTAAACTTGCCCAAAACTTAGTGCAGAACAGCCAAGTACTTGGAAGACATAAGTGCTTGACTGTTCTTCACCGTACTAGACACCAGACTGCCTATTAGCTGCCTCGTTGGTATGCATCCTGGCCTGGCAAGTTGTAGTTTAGCGCCAGCCTGCAGCTCCTCATTCATTCCCCCTTCTCTATGGTGGGGAGAAGAACCAGGAAACAAAAGTAAAATTCATGGGTTCAGATAAGAACAGTTTAATAATTGAAACAAAGTAAAATATAACAACAATGATATTCTATGGTAATAGAGTATCTCTCTGGCCAGTTCACGTCAGCTGTTCTGGTTGTATTCCTCCATGGCTTCTTGTATACCTGCTCACTGGCAGAGCATGGGAAATGGAAAAGTCATGATTTACAGTAAATGTGACTTAGAAGCAACTAAAACATCAGTGTGTTATCTACATTATTCTCATACTAAATCCAAAACACAGCGAGACCTCATTGTGGTGTTTCAGTACTTAAAGGGAGCTTATAAAAAAAAAGAGAGAGTGACTTTTTGCATGGGCAGAGAGTGATAAGAAAAGGGGGAGTGGTTTTAAACTAAAAGAGAAGAAATTTAGATTAGATGTCAGGAAGAAATTCTTCCCTATGAGGGTGGTGAGGCCCTGGCAAAAGTTGCCCAGAGAAGCTGTGGCTGCCCCTTCCCTGGATGTGTTTGTTCACGGCCAGGTTGGACGGGGCATGGAGCAGCCTGGGCTAGTGGAAGGTGTCCCGGCCCATGAAAGGGGCTGGAACCAGATAAACTTCAAAGGTCCCTTCCAACCCTAACTGGTCTGTGATTATATGATCAAGGAATGCTGATACAGCTCAGCTTGTACGGTGGAAGGCCTAGGACAGAAAATTTGGAAGGGAAGAGCTTACCTTTGCTCCAGCTGGGAGTGATGAAGAATCACCCTTTGTTGACCATTGTTTCTGTACCAGCTACTAAGAAGAAAATTTACTCTATCCTAGCCCAAATGAGGACAAGAGCAGTCCTGTGTATCAATGTGGTTGGGACTCATGCTGGAGGGGCTGCAGTGCCAGCCCATGCCTTACTATGCCAGCTTAGGGGACTGTTGTGCTTTAGCCCCTGCTGGCAACTAAGCCTCACACAGCAGCTCGCTCACTCCCCCACAAATGGGATCAGGGAGAGAATCAGAAGAGAAGAAGTTAGATAACATGGGTAGAAGTAAAGACAGTTTAATAGGGAAAGCAAAAGCTGCACACACGAACAAAGCAAAGCAGAGCAAAACAAGGAATTATGCTTCCCATGGGCAGACAGGTGTTCAGCCACCTCCAGAAGAATAGGGCCTCATCATGCGTAATGGCTATTCAGGAAGACAAACCCCATCAGTCCATATGTCCCGCCCTTCCTCCTTATTCTCTCCCACTTTATATACTGAGCATGATGTCATATGGTATGGAATATCCCGTTGGTCAGCTGTCCCAGCTGTGTCTCCTCCCAAATTCCTTGTCACAAGAAGAAAAAGCCTTGGCTTTGTGTAAGCCCTACTCAGCAATAACATCAACATCTCTATATTATAATTACTGTCTTCAGCACAAATCTGAAACACAGCCCCATACTTGCTGCTCTGATGAATATGAATTCTACCCCAGCCAAAACCAGCATAGGGGCTCAAGATAATTTCACTGTGCAGCAAGATCCAAACCACCTCACCTAGCACTGCTGATGGTTTGTCATACCTGAATATTTCCTCTATGGAGTCATATTGTGCTATGGGAATATCAACTAGGTGGGCTTGGGTAAACTGCTCTTTGTGTTCTCTTAATCCCCCAGACATCAGTGTCCTTCAAAACCAAAATTTAAATGCTGACAGTTTCTATGTAGTAAAAAAAAAGAAGCTAGAGGAGAGCAAAGAAAGGGGGTTTAGCATTTTAGCTGTGTTGAAGCCCAGGCTGTCACACCTGCTTGTACCTCTCTGCAGAGGAGTCTGTAGTTCTCTAGAGCTGTTGTGGCAGCACCCTAGGCCTCTCTGTGAAACTACTGCTGGACCACAGCATCAGAAGATGATGAGTGAGATACAGCTGGATGCTGTGGAACCTTGCTTCTGCTAAGGGTATGCCAGTCAGACTGGGAGAAGGAGAAAAAAAAAATGGAGCTCCTGGAGGGGAGAGAAGTGGTGAAATGGAAAACAGTGGTACCTGCTGTAGTGTCTTGGTAGCACACAGACTTTTGCATACAGTTCTTGGTCTACAGGGGCAAATGAGAGCAAGAAACGTGCCCTGGCCGTGGGGCCAGCTGCAGCTGTGTCGTGGTGGGAAGTGCTGGGAAACTCTGCTGTGGTTCCAGGAGCTGGGGTCCCACCTGAGGCCTTGGAGGATTTGGGAAGGGAATGAGGGAAGGGGTGATGCTGACAGCATGACAGGTGCTGGAAGCTCAGTCCTTTCCATGCTTTTCTATGCCATGGCTCCATCGCAGCCTGCAGGGAGAGGTGGCAGGTGAGGAATTCAGTGCCATTCAGATGCCATTCAGATGACTCTGAGGTCCAACAGAAAGAGTCTGCAAGAATATTGGAGGCTTCATATACATGAATTAGACTGAAAATTACCAGTAATTACATTTAGGGTAATAATATCAGAGTGCTTTACTCAGATGCAGTGACCTCACCCATCACTTTTTCTTTAAATCAAGGTAAAGCACTTTTCAGGAAAAGACACTTGGGCTCAGCATCAGTAGGGCTGCTGGAGGTAGTCAGGGTGAGAGTTTGGTACCTATGGGACCTCAAACCAGTACTGATCTCTTCTGGCCTCAAAGTCTGTTCTACAAAGAAGGCACAACCTGTAATATCCTTCTTGGTATATTTTTGTCCTCAGACTTTATGTTTTCTGTCTTCTCTTGGCTGGTGAGTGGCACCTCTTGGTGTTAGTCAGGTACCATCTCACCATATTAGACTGGCCTGAATTTCATTTCTGTTCGCTTGTAGGAGTAGTGGTATTCTTTGCCTGTCTTCCAGTTGATACCATCAGCGTAGCTCCCATGCGCACCCATCCAGTACATCCCATTCAGGTTTGAGTAATGACAGTCATTGTACCACCACGCTCCCTTGTATTCTGTGGCACAGTTAAAGGAGCTCATGTCATTGTCCTGATCTGTTGTTGAAAACGGCATGTCCCTGTGGTATGATAAAGAGTCTCCTGCAGAGAGCACAGGTTCACAGTTACTGCAGTAAGGATCACAAACAGGACCTTGATGTGCCTGTGCACTCTTGCTGGGCACCAGTGGCCCTTGCTGGGTGCAAGGCAGATTTTATATATCCCGCTGTAATCTTGCCCTGATTACCCAGATTTCTTCCTTTATCCTGGACAAAAGAAGAATCCTGAGCTCTGCTAAAACACACAAACAATTTAGCTATGCCTGTTAATCAAATAGGTCAGATTCTCCTCACAGATACACAGGTGTCACTTCTCTTGCACTGCTCAGGTTCTCTGCAGACACACTGGTGTCTGAAATACTAAACAGAATTGCAGTGTACAAAGCCACATAAACGCAGTGCACTGCTTTCTCTGGTGTTGATTCACTCATTCTTTTATGAGGGATATTGAATTTTGAAGAAAATTTGTTTGCTGTGAATGTGAGCAGGGTGAAATGTCGGGACCTGGTGGGGACAGGCAGCCCTGGCCTCACTCCACAGTGCCAGGATTAGTCCCTTGACCCCCAGCACAGCACCTGTGCTTTTAAAAGAAAAGCAAAATGTCAGATATTAAGAAGATGCAGTGCTGATGCTGCAACAGCTGAACAGCACCCTAGCCCTGTAAATGCCAAACTTCATGGTCAAATGTGTCCTGCCAAAGTAATGAAAAGCAGAACTTGGCCTGGTTGCTACAGAGCTGTTGGGTAGGTCAATTGGATTGGGTGCTGCTCAGGACCAGGCTCCACATTTTCTGTTAAACCATGTGGCTGGGCTTGTAGGTAATGCTCTGGGTCACACTGCTGTGATGGGTGTCTCTCTCCTTCCCTGCACCTAGAGGTCATGCACCTAGAGGTACCATGGCCAGTTTTAAAAAACTGTTCTGAAATGTCGCTGATATAAGGAGTTTGCATGATACAGCTCTGCATTATAGATGCTGAGCACTTCTGAAATGCTCTAGTAAAACAGATTTTCCCAGTGAGCTGCCTCAAACTTACCAGCATTTCCACCAAGGAAGTCCCCTAGAACCAGTCTGTATTTCTCAGACTCTCCCAAAACTCTGAATGAAGCGTACTTGGCAAAATAGTAGTTGTTCTCAAAGTCTCTTAGGTCAACGCGGAGTTCACAGGGTCCTAGAAGAAAAGGTTGACAGCAGTAGTGCAGAGCTTATGGTGGATATGTCCCTGGATGTCAGAGTGAGGGGTTTAATGAGCCCTGAGCGATCTTGAGAGGAACTTCCTCTACTTGAGAAATTACATTTTATTTAATATTCCTGCAGAGGATATTAATATCCTCTACCTTTGTTGGTTTTCTTGGGAAGCACCTTTTCTGATATGATGGTGGGTGGTCATGAGCACTGAAAGCTACACGCTCAGGACTCCTGCACACAGCTCTGACTTCAAGCCTTTGTGTGGACAAGATGATGCCAACATAACTAGTTGAGTAGGAAAATGTTTTGGCCTGTCTCCAGGATAGATCATGCAGCCAGCTCATTCTCTTTCTTGAATTCTCTGTTGTTTTGTGGTTTTTTTTCAGATTACAATTTCCTGTGTGTAATTGGCTACAAGAACCTACATCCTGTCTGGGATTAACAGTAGGGGGCATCAAATGGATGCAAGAAGCTCAGAGGTTTTTAGTGATCCAATGTGGTACAGGCATTGAACTCTCATGGCCCCAGCCCAGGACAGAGGCAGACCTTACCTAGAGAGGTGAGGAAGTGGATGTTTTCATTCCCCATCCAGAAGTCTGTCAGCTGGTTGCCAAAGCCTCGTTTGTATGAATCCCAATCTCGTAAGAATTTCACTGACCCATCCCAGCGCCTCTGGAAAACCTAAAGGAAAGGAGACCCGGAGCCAAACCAGCCCATCCCTCACCCAAAGCACCCACAGCACCTGAGGTACACAGCCCCCTGCATCAGGACATTCCTGTGGGTCTCTGGGGAG
The DNA here is from genome assembly GCA_035041135.1 of Platyrinchus mystaceus. Classification (NCBI taxonomy): domain Eukaryota; kingdom Metazoa; phylum Chordata; class Aves; order Passeriformes; family Tyrannidae; genus Platyrinchus; species Platyrinchus mystaceus. The sequence continues at coordinate 11,484,833 of JAWWLV010000040.1, forward strand.
CAAACCTCAAAGGAGTCCCTCAATAAAAAATGTCCTCCATCTACCCTTGGAAACAAGACGAAATGATTCACTGATTTAAGCAGCGAGTGGCTCTTGGTCTGCTCCCAGAGACAACTCCTGAGAGATTCTCCTGCATCCACACAGGGATTCATACTGGCTTGTTAATATGAACTTCAGCTGTCTGCTCAGTCTCTTTCTATTTTGGAGCCACCCTTTGCAGCCTTAACAAAAATCACTTTAGGAACATACAAACCTCCCTCTCTCATCCTACTCACAATCCATCCCCCACCATCTGTGTCCATGTCGCAGAAGACAGCTGTGGCATTGCAGCCTTGGGGGTAGATGGTGTACCAGCCGCTCAAGATCTTCCCTTTGCCCAACAGTTCTTGGCAATTCTTGGGTTCTGTGCAAATCAGAGAAAGAGATCATGTGGCAGGAGTTATAATGTGCTCACTGCATCCAGGGAGCACACCAGCCTCAAGGCTTGGAGCCCATCAGCACTCAGCTAGCTCTTAGCACTGCAGGACCCTGGCATGCGGCTTCTGGGAAATAAACCCTGCCATGGTTTCTGAGTCCATATATTGCAGGGGAGATGGGCACCTTCTAAGAGATGGTCTGAGGTGCCCAGATTCCTCTCATTCACAGTTTCTCTTTTCGGGGTCTGGGTGACAGAGCTGCTTGGAGAAGGAATTTGTCCATGCTCCAAAATGTTTGGAGGACACAGAGAATGTGTGTGGAGTTGGCAGAAAAGGAATAGTGATACAGAGAAACAGCTCCCTGGCATGCAGCTGCATCTTAGAGAAAGTTTTGGGAGATGATCTCAGACAGTGGTGCTGGTGGTGCAGGTGTCCCAATGTGCTGTGTGATGCATGGATGCACAGCTGTACCAGGCTATCTTGTGGGCATAGATGTCCATCCTCATGGAGGTATGGCCTTGGACTTGGCCTTTTCCTTATTAGTCAAATGTTTTACATGCCCAGTAAACATAAAAGGGCAGAGGAGTGGCTGGGGCAGCAAGGGGCAGTTCAGTGGCTTCCCAGTCCCTCAGGTGTTACAGCAGCTCTGATCTGCCTGAGGCCCTGCATGTGACTGTGGCCATGCAACACCCAATTGTAGCCAGAGGAGGTTGTAGGTTTTTTTGTTTCCTTTCTCCCTTTTTTTTTCCCCATCTTTTTTTGGAATGATTAGGTTAATCCGAGCACTACCACACATGTGAACTCCGCATCTACAGAAGCTTCCCACTCCAGCAAGTGGAGGGGCATAACTGCCTTTTAAGTAGCTGCATGTCCATACAGCTCTTTCTAATGATTTCATCTTGGAAACCAGGACACTGAAGCTCCAAAAAACTCAGATAGACCTCCTCCAGGTCTATGTCTCCCACACAGAGGAGAAGAGACCCGAGTAGTGCTCAGAGGCCTCAGTTCCTGGCCTGGCTGGAATACAGAATAGACCCACAGAAGCTGCATGTACCTGTGAGAATCAAATGGGTTAACAGTGTTATTTCCTTACTCTGTCCTTTAATGTCACTCTGAATTTTTTCTTATTCCTGTCCTGACTTCTGATGCAGGTGGTCCACCAACATGAACTCTTCAAAGCTGACAGTGGCATGAAGACCTAGAATGAAACTCACCCCATATTTCTGGAAATCCTGGCTCTCCTTTTTTTCCTGTTGGACAAACAACACCATCAATTTTTCTTCAGCTTCCACAGTCAGCGCTCCCTTCCCCCAGCAATTTGCATCATTTGCCAAGACAAATCTAGCTGAACTGGAGAGCTGTGATATTAGAGGAAGTGCTTGGTTCATCTGCACTAAACAGATGAAAGGCACGGAGAAACCAGGCAGGAGAAGTAACTAAATATAAGCTCTGCCCTGGCTGCTCCCAGGCCCACTAGAGGAGACCCACCAGCTCATCTGCACAGATCCTGGAGAGCACAGGGGTCATGTGGGAACTCAAGTCATAGACCCCTGTAACTCCAGCAAAGACACCCAGTACCCTCAGACACTGGGAGCAGCTCTGCAGGTTGCCCAAAAGGTACCTGGGGCAGCTGCTGGGTGGTGCACAAGCTGATGGTGCCAGGCAGCAACACCAGGTGCTGGAGCTGAGGGCAGCACCTGTTGCTGAAGAGCTGGTTTGGGAGGAGTTCTTCCCACAGCACCTGGGCCAGGGCTGAGCCTATGATGGGACACAACTCTCACCAAAGGGCCCCATCGAATTCCTAGTGGGGTACTTCTATTTCTCTATAATTGCTCCCTTCTGGTGTGTTGTTCCAGAACAGTACAGGTGGAAGTCTAACAAAGTAGCTCACATGCTAAATTCAGCACAGCAAGATTTACCTTTCAGTCCTGGGAAGCCAGGCTCTCCATCTGCTCCTGCAAAACACAAGAGGATAATTCTCATCACATATGAGCAATGCAAATGAATTACTGTGTCTCCCCAGGTGGCTGCCCCAGGCTCTTAATATGTCCCAAATGTACAGGAGAGCCTGTCAAGAGGTGCAAAGATACGGTGCTGAGCTGAGTGTCCCAGGTGGTGCTGCCATGTTCTCTTGATCAACAGTATCTCTCAGATACAGCAGGAAGATCCATATACAGGGAAGAGAGATCTGCTGTGCTACCTCTTCTTTATAGTCAGGCACTTGTGAGATTTTGTGCAATAGCTGCTTTTTCAGTGGGTTTGTCCATCTCCTACAGAAGTTTCAGCTCAAGCCTTTGGTGCTTTTGGCCAAGGTGTTTTCCCTGCTTATCAGTGCTCAGTTCCTGGATGCTGCCTTGTAGTGGGAACTCCTTTCTTTAGAAGTTACATTTCCAACATTTGCAGCGCACAGGCCCTGCTGAAGATCCTAAGTACAAACTGGGTGATGAAACCCAGTTTCTCAACAGACATGTTCCTCTTTTCAGGGGCTCATCCTATTACAAAGAAAACCTCAACCCTGTGCCAGATGTTTCTTGGTGGTTTGATCCCATCCTTCTGATCAAGTGGGCATCGTGTACGGAGTCCAAGCCTGGGGGCTGTTGGAAGCACTGAGCATCGTGCCTCTGCTTCAGGCCTCTGAGATGAAGCTCTGCAGTGAGTTTCAAAGTTCCTCAGAGCTGTGGGGTATTTAGGCAGGTTTGTTTTGTGGTGGAGGAAGGTTCGGGTAGGAGTGGGGAATAGGGTGCTGTTAAGGATCAGTGGGAACTTTGAGAAGAGTAGTATCTTCCTCTGTGCTATGGTCCCACTCAAGGACACTGTTTCTGGTGCAATAGCCATACCCCAAAATCAGGCTTTGACTATGCTATTTCAGGGCTGTTTCTTGGACTATGGCCAATCCTGAGGTTCATTTCTGCAGACCTAGTCTCCCAATACTTGTCCTGAGCTTGGAGAGATTTATGGATTAGAACTGAGTATGTTATGCATTACCTTTTGCACCAGGTGGTCCTGCTTTCCCAGGGAATCCCTGGTCTCCCATTTCTCCTGCAAAGAAAGACTCATTTTTTAATGTGCGCGTTGCAAACTGACCTGAGGGGAGAGGTCACAAAATCCGGGACAGCTGGGCCTTCACTTTCACAGAAAAAAGGGTATTTTGTTAATTACATTCAGTCTTAAAATGTAGTTTACTCTTTTTCCTTACTCCTTTTCTTCTGTTGAAGCCTCACTACACATATACTGTCAGTTTAAGTCCTAATCTGCAGTTCACATATAAATTTCTATGAGCTTTGTATATCGTGGAGCCAGTCCATGGATTTGACTGTGGTGGATATGCTCCCTCTGCTGATGTGATTCACCTTCTCTATGAGTTGGCTATGAAAACTCTGAAGGACCTCCATCTCCTTTGCTTCCTGGGGTAGAGGGTGCAAATACAGTTCTCGAACTATTCCCCAGAAAACACACAGGAGCATCACAGCCTCCCTCCCATCCAAATTGTTCAATACAGATCCAGAAAATAAATGGGTTATTTTGCTGCAAAGAAACAAATGAATTATGACATTTCATACCCCATCATCACTTTTGACTTTCAGGCTTGTGACAGAATTCAGGGAAGAAAGAGGTGACTCCATATGTATCAGAACATGTCTAGTTGGGGATGTTCTCCACTCCTATTTGATTCTCCAGTTGCTAACAGCAGCCAGTGCCAAGGCTGCCACTGCTGCAGCCTCATCTTGCTTCCGCTAACCAAAGCAAAAAAGCCGTCTCATATCACAGTTCTCATCCTTGGCTTTAGGGGTCTCACCTTTTTTTCCTGGGAGACCTGGTTCTCCTTTTGGGCCAGAGACACCTGGGATACCTGGGCATCCTTGGAGAATGGCAAGTCGGTCAGCATCACCCAATCCCACTATTCTCACCTCTGAGGAAATGAAGACAGCATTTGTGGAGATTATTAAGGTTCTGAAATATTTTGGAGAGGAAACAAACCCTCTAAAGTTGAGGAAAAACTCGATCAAAAGCAATGAGTGTGGAAATTTGAGGTGTTGTATGAATTGACAGCTGTCGTATGAATGCC
>JAWWLV010000045.1:0-11339 GCA_035041135.1 Platyrinchus mystaceus
CCCAGCGCTTCCTCTGATGCACACCCAGCACCAGCAAGTCCCTGAAGCTTGAGGGAGAGAAGAAATGAGTTCAAGTATTATTTGCAATAATACTTTAAATACCAGCCCCCCTGAGAAGCTGCATCCTAGCCCTCCTGGTTCGGGGGAGCACCCCTGAGCACCGGCCGCTCCCTCACTGGGCACTGAGCAAAGCCGGCCGGGAGGGCGTACGCCCGACGCCCCGGCTCGAGCCGAGAGGGTCCCACCCCGTGGCTCCCCAGCACTTGCTGGAGCGGCGGCCCCGAGAGCCCAACCCCGCCTCCCCGCTGATACACGACGCGGCGGCCGCGCCGGCTCCCGCAACTTCCCGACTCCCCCGCCCACGGCATTTATAACCCGCGGCCCGCACAGCCCCGGCCCCCCGTGCCAGCCCAGCCAATCCCGGCCCCAGGCAGCGCCCGGCCCCGCCAATCCCCGCCCGCCCGCTCCCGAGAACCCCGCTGTCCCCTCAGGCTCCGCTTCCGGGGCCGCTCCCGCCCGCTCCCCGCCTCGCTCCCCTTTTCCCGGGAGAGCTCCCGCCGCCCTCCCTGCCCCCAGCAGCGCCTGAGGGGAACGGGGTGGTGGCGCCGCGGAGGAGCGGACACAGCTTGCGGGACCGCAGCCGGATTGAAAGGGCGGGCTGTGATTGGACGGCGCCGAGAAAGACGGGCCCGGATTGGCGGGCCGGGCGCTGCCTCGGGCCGGGATTGGTGGGGTTTGGAGCCCGCGGGTCCGTGGCTGTCCCGGGTCCCGCTCCCGGGACCGCCGTCTTCTGTCCTGACCCTTGGTTGGGCCGCGCTCTCCCGGCCCCAGAGCCCCCGCAGGGAAGTCTCCACCGGCACACGGGACAGGGGCGCAGCGGTTCCGGGTCGAGAAGGCAGAGGGTGCGGCGGCCCTGGGGAACGGGGAGCGGCGGCGACGTGTGCGGCGGGGATGGGCCCCCGCTGGGACAGCGCCCCCCACCGCCCCCACACCAGGCTCCGGGCATTTTCAAACCCTGTAGACCTATATTCAGAATTTCTTATAATCTAAAATCCTGCATATAAAAAAGTAGATGCGAGATTCTATTTTGAAATAATTTTATATAAATAAATATTTGTCAATATAAATGTAAAAATGAGAGACTTTACAGTTTTTAGTATTTTACAAGCACACACACGCTCATGATAAAAGTAATGATTTTTAATAGTTCAAATATTAATGTAAGTTACTGGCTGGTTACAACAGCAGTAAGCTTCATGCAGCTTCCCATCCTTAAGGATTTATCAGAAGAAGCAGTTTCAGGTTCCTTCATCTCCAAATGCTTGGGAAAGCCTTTTTTCATCAAAGTCCTTGGCAATTTTCTCATAAGAATAAAAGCAAGCACTGGCATGACAAAGAGAGCCAGAGAAAGAAAAATTCCCAAGGGACTACAGGACAGAGAGGGAGGAATGGAAAAATAGGGAACTGGGGCCAAGCAGAGAGAGATGGAGAAATTAAAAACATCAACAGGGCAGAGAGAGGGAAGAAGGAGGAAAGAAAGGGATCTGGAGCTGAACAGGGGAATGGCAAAATAATATGATAATGATGCAGATGCCGCCTTCCCTCCTCTTTGACCCTTCCGGGATGGGACACTGATTCCCCCATGATGAGCCCCCAGTGCAACCCTGCACACCCCAACACCGCTCCAGGCAGCTGCCACCACTGACTCCTGCTCCAGACACTGCCCACTGCCCCTCCCTGCTGCACTGAGAACAGTAACATCTGAGCCATCTTCTCTAATCCTAAACCCCTAACTAAAGCCCCTAATATTCTCTAATCCTAAAACCCCGAACTCCAAACCCTCACCCTACACCAATGTCGTGGGTTTGCCGACCAGCCCCCATCCCCCGCTCCCCCCCTGGGGCTGGAAATAGCTTTGCCAGGTGGATTTCTGGAGCAAAGCCAATCAAAAGTTTTAGTAACACCTCTGCCAACAACATATTTAAGAAAACAGAAAAGAAGGTTTGTGAGGCAGAAGAGACAAGAGCCACGAGTTGGCAAGGAAAAAAATTGGGGAGCCATGTAAGGAGAGGCAGCAGGCCTCCCTCCTCCCCCAGCCATGGGCCGGGGACAGATTGTGGCATTGAAGCCCCTGGCCAAGACATGTAACAGAGTGGGGGAAAAGCTCTAATGAAAGACTGCCTGGACAAGACTGCTGCAGAAAGAATTCCAGGCAGAGAGACAACAGAGCCTCCAAGGTCAGAGCTGGCAGCCAGAGGAGAGAGAAGCCTGAAGAAGGGGGGAGGACAACTCCTTTTCCCCCCTCTCTCTCCCTTCAGCAGGGAAAACATTGAAAACTAAAATCCCTGCCATCTGTGGAAGATTACAGAGTGAGGAGATTCCTTGCACCTCAGGAAGGAGTCCGTGCTGAAACAGGTGAATGCACATAAGTGCACAAAAAAGATGTGACTCCATGGAAGGCCCAAAATGAAACAGAGTCTTGCTGGAGACCTGTGGCACATGGAGAGAGGACCTACACTGGAGCGATTCTGCCCGGGTAGGATCCTGTAATCCCAGTGAGGGATCCATGGTGGTGCAGCTGAATTTGTGACTCTAAGGGACAGCAAAAAATAGAAGAACTGTTGCCCGAGGGAGGAACTCACACTAGAGAAGTCCATCAAGGACTATTTCTCATGAATAGAGACACCACAGAAAATAGGGGTCAACTAAAAAAACAGTATCCCCTGTAACACTGTAGGAAGACCATTGGCAAAACAAGCATTCCCTTGCAGTCCATAGAGGACCTCCACAAGGCCTGGGTAACCCCCAGCCTCTGGTCTTAGCCCTGGAGGGGGTAGGCCCAGTCCTGAGGTCAACACAGAAGAGAGAGAGACAGTTCCAGCTCCGATGAATCGGAGCTGTCGTCCTAGAGATAACAGAAAGAAAACTTTCAAATGCTGCAGAATTGTTTGGAAGACCTGTAGCTCTGGAAGTGGAAAAGTAACTACTTTCTCCTCCTGAACTGATACAAGGAGGGGGAGGGGTACTTCTGTAAATACATAGTATTTTTGCCTAATTAAAATTGTTGTATATATAGTTCTTTAGTTTTCATCTTATTAGTAATAAATCCTAATAATATTCCCCCCACATCAGATCTCTTTTGTCTGCATAAATCTTCTCTCAATTTATAACAACTGGGGGGAAGGGGGGGGGGTGAAAAAAAATTGGCCCAGGGCCAAACCCACGACAACCAGAGAAGTTGTGGGCTTCCTATCCTTGGAGATATTTGAAAACCCTCATGTGCTGAATCCAAACCATAGCTGTAGATTCTACCCTCCTAATTCTTCTGTTCTTTCGTCAAAGGGAACAGTTCCAAGATATGTTTATTGTACACTTTTTAAATCTTAACTATACAAAGAAAGCCAAGTAGGTAAAAAAACAATTATGTCCCTGTCCTAGTTTTAGACACAACCTCAGTGTTTCTGAGACCACCTGGTGTGTTTGCCAGGGTGGCGGAAAAGGGACTCTCCCTGGCTTAGGGTTGGGACGGAGCAGACAGAACAGTTGGGGTCAGGCGCCAGCAGCTGCAGTCAGGTCAGGTCAGGCTCAGAGAGCATTTTGCACGTAAATCACCCTCTCTTTTGTACACTTTTGTTGTTAATATTGTTGCTGTTACTGTTCATTTTCTTATGTCATTGCTGTTTCCGGTATATTGATCTTATCTCAACTCATGATCTTTGCCTTTTGTGCCTCCCATTCTCCTCTCTGGCCACCCGCACTAAACTGGGGAGTGTACAATCTTCTCTCCCCCTTCCTAGTCTCCCTTCTCACAGATTCTGAGAAAGGCACATACACTGTGGAAATAGTCTCTTGAAGTACACACTGTCCACAGACCCAAAAGCCAGGGAAATCATTCAGTTACAGAAAAAATGGAACATTAACAATAAAACACACATCTGCAATTTAGTGTAGTGATAGCATGATGTGGGCTTTTTTGTCTGTTACAAATGTCATCACTGCATCTTAGCTGAGAATCGTTTCAGCATCGTCAGCAATAACAGCCAAGGAAGAACCAGTTTTCTTTAATGCCAATTAAATAATAAATTAAACTCCACTTACAAATATTCAGGATTATTATTGAGGACATACTGTGTATATGCCCTTCTCCTTTATGCACATCAAGAAGATTCCATACAGCACATATATAGCAACACTTGCTGCAACACTGCTGGCAGCTACAACTTCTTGGTGATTTCTTTAATATATCAGATACACTGACAAAAATTCTTCACGTTCCTAAGAACTAAAAATAGGGGGGTTTCTTGTATGTCAGGTGATAGTCAAAATGCAGTTTTACATGTAACTGACCCACAAAACTGCAGGAGACTCAAGACTTAGGTACAGGACAGGTTCAACAGAGTTTTGGGAAAAAACCTCTGCCTTCCTCAGTCCAAAGGGACAGCAGAGCCCAATCACATCCGCTCACAATAATCCTCTGGGGAATGGAAAAATGTTTGCCAATCACCTGGCTGTGATTCTTCGCAGAAGCTCTAAGGCCACAGACATGCACATGCCAGTGGGATCTGGAGCATGGGGCCACCCGGCAAAATGTTGGTGCCTACTCTAAACATGATCACCCAATCTCTCGTGCTCCACTGACTTGGCCAGTCTTCGCGAACGAAGATTTGGGAAAGGTCTTTTTACCTTTCAAGCCTGCGCAATGGGTTTTGTTTTTTTTTTAGGTGAGACACAGCCTGCGCTGAACTGAGCCCACCCTTTAATCCTAAGGTTCAGCTGCCAGGGCCAAGCGAGCTTGGACAATGGCAGTGAGGTCCTCAGGACGTAGGTTTGTTTAGAGTGACCTTCTCTTAGATGGATGGCCTTAGGGGCTGACGAGCACCATCTGCCCAGGGGAGTATCCCTGAACCCAGTTCGGGAATCGAACCCAGGTCGCGGCGGTGAGAGCGCCACATCTTAACCACTAGACCACCAGGGGTCCCCTCCCTCTGACAATACTTGATAAATCTCCCTTGACTTAAGTGAAAGCCTGGATGCTTTGTTCAGGATACATGGGTTGACCCTGACTGGTTGCCAGGTGCCCACCAAAGACTTTCTAGCACTCCCCTGCTCAGCCAGACAGATGAGAGGAAATACAACAAAAGCTCACGAGTTAAGGACGGGAAGAGGTCATTCACCGATTACCATCACAGACAAACCAGATCTGACTTGGAGAAATTAATTGAATTTATTACCAATCAAAATCACACTAGAATAATGAGAAGTAAAATAAATCTTAAAAACATCTTCCCCCCCACCTCTTCCTCCTTCCCAGGCTTAACTTTATTCCTGATTCTCTTCCTCCTCCCCACCAGCAGTGCAGGGATATGGGAATGGAGGTTATGGTCAGTTCATGACGCTGCTTTCACCTCAGGGTGGGGAGTCCTTGCCCTGCTGCAGCATCGGTCCCTCTCAGAGGACACAGTCCTCTGTGAACTTGTCCAACATGAGTCCTTCCTGTGCTTCTTCATGAGCTGCTCCAATGCGGGGTCTTTCCCGCAGGTTCAGTTCTTCAGGAACTGCTCCAGTGTGGGTCCTTCCACAGCATGAGTCCTTCTACAGGCGAGTCCTTCAGGAATGGCTCCAGTGTGGGCCCTTCCAGGGCATCAGTCCTTCAGGAACCTTTCCAGCATGTGTTTCTCTCCACGGGCCCTGCCAGGACCCTGCTCCAGTGTGGCCTAACCACTGGATCACAGCCTCCTTCAGCATCCGCCTGCTCCAACATGGGGCTCTTCCATGGGCTGCAGGTGGATTTCTGCTCCCCTGTGGACCTCCATGGGCTGCAGGAGGACAACCCGCTTCACCATGGGCTGCACCATGGGCTGCAGGGGAATCTCAGCTCCAGCACATTTGACAGCATCTCCTCCTCTTCCTTCTTCGCTGACTTTTGTGTCTGCAGAGCTATTCCTCTCGCATATTCTCACTCCTCTCTTCTCTGGCTGCAATCGCCTCTGCCCAATAACTTTTTTCCTTCTTAAATACCTTATCCCCAGGGTGTCACTGCCATGTCTGCTGGGTTCAGCCTTGGCCATCGGTGGGTCCATCCTGGAGACAGCTGGCATTGGCTCTGACGAACATGGGGGAAATTTCTGGCAGCTTCTCACAGAAGCCACTCCTGTAGCTGCCCACCCCACTACCCCCCCTCCCCTCCACAGCCAAAACATGGCCATGCAAACCCAACACACATATGAACATCATGGAAGCTTAAATATGAGCAAGAGTAAGTCCAGTATAAAGTCTGCAAGTTCTTCCTCCTGCACAGGAAAAACATGCCAGCTATGGCATAGGCACTCAGCTGAACTTTTCCTGCATTCTTCTTTCCTTCTGGTTCTCTCTTCAAAGTCAAAGGAGCTTCTGATCATGACCATGGCATTGAACAAGATACTTTGCTGAGTTTCTATCCATGCTACATCGCTCTTATCATCCTGTACAGGGAGCCCTTTGTGGCAGCACAGAGTATCAACTTCACTCCAGCATTCACATGAACAACAGGATTCACAAGTCACCTTGCTGAGATGTTTCTTTTGATTAGGTTGTCCCCTCAAGAACAAAATAAAAGACCAATAAAAAACATGTGAAGCAACAAGATTGTCTTCACATACTTCATTTATCATGGAGTCACAGAATGGTTTGGGTTGGAAGGGACCTCAAAGAACCATTGCTTGCCATTGGCAGGGATGCCACTCACCCAGCTCAGGTTGCTCAAGGGATTCAGTTGTATGAGAGGAGAATAAGCAGGACAACGAGTGTATAAAAGATTTGATCTCTCAAGTAATGCTTTGGGAAACCGAGCAGCATATTTTCTCTGGTTACAGAAGCTGCTCTAGACTATTGACTTGTTTGGTAGAGTTCTTTGATCACAGAAAGCTCAAACATCTGACAGTGCAGCTGGGGACAGATTTGTCACTATCAGACTGGTTTTTCTTCCACTTCCTGTGATCTTATGACTAAAACTACTCCCGTAGAAACTACCAAATACAAGCACATCTAGTATGTACAACCATGCTGGTGTTTATGAACCAATGTCATGACAAGAGCAGCACAAGTTACATTCTTTTGATAGTTCTCTACATTGATAGCAGTTTGAAGCTCTTCTTTTGTACATGTCAGAAATCCTTCACACTCCATCACCCAGTTCTGCTAGTGCTCTTCACAAACTTGGCATTACCTTTTGTCCATTGCAAAGTGACAGTCTGGGACACAGAATAAGAAGGAAATTTGTGCCCTGGAATTTGGTCTTTAAATTTTAGGAAGTCAAGTCAAATACTGACACGCAGATCCAGTTTTCTGAGCCTGCCCCGCATTTACGTGGCTAAGCTTCAGTGTTTGTACAGGAACATGCACTCAGATACAAATATAGCAGTGTCTTTCTGTCCCTGCTTCCATATTCATGATTATGGAAATTTTTTTTAAAAAAATGGTGTCTCTCCTTCCTTGTGTTTCTATACCCTTCTGTCTATAGGCACAGCATTTTCTCCCAACTTGACTTATATACTATGCCGACGGTTGTTGATCATGGCCACAATGTGAGACAGGTCCAAACTTTTCATCATAACCTGCATGAACTCCTCATCTTTCCTTGCTCCCTCCACAAATTCATCCAGAGAAAGTTCACCTGTGTCAGACACAAACAAAAGGCATCAGAATCCACATTTGACAGGAAAAGGAGTACAGTAATCTAACTTTAGACACCACTTACTATATAGGCACTGTTCTAAAGCACTGAGGCCTCAGAGACAAGTTTTATGAAACTTCCCCAGTGTCCAGGCAACACCAGCTTCCTTTTTTCCCATAGAAGGGAAGGGATACTAAGAAAGAACAGTAGAAATGTGTGGTTAAGGCGTGGGATCATAGCATCTCATAAATAAGGCTGGATTATACACCTCCTTTTTTGGCCCAACCTGTCATAGTCCTAACCTGTCCTGTACTTGCTGGTTTTCATGGATAAAGGAAGTGATAGAAGGAGGCTGTGACGGGCAGAAATAGATTTTCTCTTCTAGGCCAAAAAGCCCTTATGCAGGGAAGCAGTTCAGCAGAGTTATTCTGGAATAACAAAAGAGCCTGTTAGGAGGTCATGAGTACCTGAAGTAGCAAGGAAAGAAATACCACTCAGGGAAATACAGTGACTACAGTGGTGTTGATCGCCTTTTGACTGAGCACCTCATGTGATTGCTGTACTGCCTGCAAGAGACCCAGTGAAGAAACTGAATTTCAATATTAAATTCCAGTTCTTCCTTTCCTTGCTGAAATATGTAGAAAAAGCTGTGGCCCATTTGTTAATATTTCCCACTTCTAACTGGCATAAGCTACACAGCAACATACAAAAAGGAAACAAAACAAAACACCACTCCAAAACCCCAGTACCAAACTCATGTGGACAGAACACAGCTGACACTCAGTACAGGGAACAAATCTGGACATATTGATTATGTATGATGCAAGGAGAAAAATGCCTCTTGATTCATGGAGAATGCATTACTGGCTGAGAACACATATAAAAAAATATGAAATGAAGAGGCATAAAGTTCAATCAAGGAAGGAAGACATGGCTATTTCTCTGTAGAACAGAGACTATCTGAGCTGGATGACAAGGGCAGGAATCTTACCATCTCCATTCACATCAATCCTGTCAAAGACTCGGTTGGTGAACTCTTCTGCACTAGTTTCATGGTCACCACCATTAATAGCTCGAATAGCCTAAAATGCAAGAACAAGAATAAGAACCTGCCTAATGGCTCCAAGAATGATAGAGTGATGATTCCATTGCAGCAGGTCAGCATAGATTCAGAATAAGACAGTCATACCTGGCACTTTACCTGTACAAATGAACCAGCATCATAGGAAAACACAACACAAATCATCAGGCTTTCTGGCTGGCACTTAACGGTGCAAAGGGAGGATGGTTCTGGAGCATGGAATGAGCAGCAAAACCCAGAGAATCACCCTAAATCTGCTTAGGTACAGTTTAGGTACTACAGAAATGGCAGAATCAGGATCCACCTGATTGATCCACTTTGGCCCAGTTGGTGACCCTATGGCTCACCGAACCCCAGTTACATTGTCAAATGCCCTCTGCATTTGACATTATGAAATTCCTTTGTTATATGCTGTGGTCATTTGTTTCTACTCTTGCTTTCCCAATTTCCATTTATATACTGCTTCCTGCGTGTCTGGCTTCTCCTGAAAGCTCATTAGAAATTAATTTTTGGCTTGAGAAATGTAAAGCATTATCCACTACTGTTTACTACAATTCTTCTTATTTTATAACTACATAGAACAGGGTTCTCTTTGTTTTCCATGCCTAATTATCTCCTTTGTTTAAGGATGTCAATGAAATATGTGATTCCAGAGCCTTTGATTCTTAAGACTATTCATTTTCTAATTTTGATATTTCATAATTTTCTTCATTCTTTTTCAAACACTCTTTTACTAAAATTAAGAATCACCTCAGCAACTTCCTAAGGCTGCCAAAAAAAGACACTGAACTACACCCACAAAATTCAAAGGGCAATAAATTGGTTGCCACTAATTGTTGCCTATGGGACTTGTTTTTTAAGAGTTCTGTGTTAACTGTTGCTATCTGTTGCTTCACTGTAATGTCTGAGTATTTCTAACACGAGCTATTACTAGGAGGCTCTATGTTATTATTCATTGATTTTGGTTTGGTCTCTTTGATAAAAGCACTAAAATGCATATCCAGATGAGAATGCATTACTTACATCCTAGTGCTTTTATTTGTGGACAGCTTAGTATTCAAATCTTTATTGAATCAATTTCCTGACAGAAATGTAATTTATTTGGGGTCTGTAATTTATTTGAATCTTTCCCGCATCTTGGTAATTTCCCACTGCCTACAAAATAATCTGAACCTGCAGCATAATTAATTCTGAGATATTCATAGTGATCTTAATACCAGTGGTTCCAACTCTGTCAAGAGTAGTTATTTGTATACAATCCTTTCCATTCACAATCATTCTTCTTCAAGCTGTTTGCCAGTGTCAGATATGGTTTTTTGAATTGATATTTAGGAGCTGGTTCAAAAAAAGAAACTGAGAGTAACTCTCCAACTTCTCGTGAGTAAAAGGACATATGAAGGACACATTGCAGAGATGGCAACTGACAGTTGGAGTCTGAAACCTTGGAAAGTCCATTTTAGGTGCTAGGCAGCTAAAACAATTTTATGGTTAGCTATACTGTAACATATGCTGTGGTGCTAGAGTCTGTCAAGTCTGCTTATTGCATTATAAGGTGGTGGGGAATTATGCTCAAAGAAAGAATGATATTAAAGATCTCACTCATGATGATCCATATGGGGAACAGAAAAGTGTTACTTGTGTGATTTTGTCTTTAAGGAAAGAGGAAAGAACACAGCACTCTGGAGATTCACCTTAATGATGTTGAGCAGTTCATATCGATCAATGCAGCCATTGCCATCTACATCATAGAGCTTGAAATACCACCGCAATTTCTGCTCCATCTTCCCTCGGAGAACAAGGCTGAGGGCAGCCACATATTCCATGAAGTCAATATACCCATCCTGTGGGAAAACAAAAACTGAACTGTGACAGGAATAAACTGAGGAAGTTACAGTTCTGGAGCTGTTTTACCTTATTGCTGCTTAGATTCACAGTTGAAAGAGAAAGGCAAACAAATGGCAGACAGGCTTGGACTTAGGAAAAAGCTTTAGTGGACACACACACATATTAAATTTCTCTGGCTCCTAAATACCTGGATTCCTAAGGTTATGATCTATTGCATGTCTAGGCTCCTCTTTTCTCACCACCTGCAGTGGGGGAACCTGGCACTCCTCATTGCCAGTGTGAACAAACCCCTCTCTGTCCACTAAAGCTGACTGCCTTTGGCCTGCTGGGAAAGAACACTGAGCCCAGGCTGCAAGTTTCCTGTACTAGTCTACTCTGCCTTTGTGGGAAACTATGCTATTTCACTAAGCCATAGACCTCTTCTCCACCCTCTGGGAAATAAAATGATTAGCGATGTTTTTTAAAATACATAGAATATGATTTGATCAGTGGAAAAATGGTCTGTATTTAGGTTTTTATTTAGTCCATTTCTTGATTCTACAAAGAAACTCAAAAAGCTCTTGTTCCTTCTGCAAGAAAAATGCCAGACAGTAAAGGTTTGTAAGCCTTAGATTTAACACTAAAATTTGAAGCAGTTAAAAACAAATTACAAATAAAACATTTATCTCCATCAAAGATTCCAAATAACTACTTCAACAAATTACAGAGCAAAAAAATGAAACTTTCATTTATTGAGGCATTTGAATAAAGTCAGGTGCCTTT
>JAWWLV010000045.1:14040-65406 GCA_035041135.1 Platyrinchus mystaceus
GGACAGCGGGGGTCCCCTCGTCTGCAAGGACAGCAGAGCCGACTACTTCTGGCTGGTGGGGCTGAGCAGCTGGGGAAGAGGCTGTGACAAAGCCAGGCACCCCGGGATCTACACCTCCACTCAGCACTTCTACAACTGGATCCTGCTCCAGACGGGCCTGAGCCCAGCAGAAAGAGCCAGTCTAGAACTAGAGCCAGCCGTCACCTCGACCCCTGAGCAGCATCTGAAGCCAGTGCCAGAGCCAGACATCAGCTTGATCCCCAAGCACAGCCAGAGACCGGCACCGACCTCCTCGGCCTCGGTAATGTCCACGGCATTCCCACTCCTGATCCTGGTGCAATTCCTGAACCTGCTGCAGGAGTTCCTGCACTTCCTGAAAGATAAAAAGGCTTAAGCAGCAGGATGAGTGGGATCCAGGGCTACAGTGGACCACGGCCATTTCCTGCTGGGACAAAGGTAGTCTTGGGGCCAGAGGCTGCTCTGTCCTGCCCACGCTGCTCCGCTGCACCCACACCGATGCTGATGTGACCGAGCTGTTGAAATAAAGTTTCTGTGTTCCTCATTAACCGTGTTTTCCGCCCTGCTCAGTGCACCCACAGTCTGGGAAAGTCCCTGCTCTGTCTGTCAGTCTGCTGGGCTGTTCACATTCTTTCCTTAGCCTGGAGAAGGCTCCAGGGAGACCTCAGTGCCTCTTCCAGAGCCTAAGAGGGGTTCAATAAAGGGGGAGAGTGGCTTTTTACATGAGCAGATCATGATAGAACAAGGAGGAATGTTTTTAATCTAAAAGAGGGGAGATTTGGATTACATTTTGGGAAGCAGTTTTTACTCGAGTGGTGGAGAGGCCCTTGCCCAGGTTGCCCAGAGAAGCTGTGGCTGCCCCTGGATCCCTGGAAGTGTCCATGGCCAGGTTGGACGGGGCTTGGAGCAACCTGGTTTGGTGGAAAATGTCCCTGCGCATGGCAGGGAGATTGGAATGAGATGATCTTTAAGGTCCCTTCCGACCTAAACTATTCTATAATTCTATGATTGCAATTTATAAACTCAGTCTATCTAAAATTTATCCTCTTTGTCTTCAGCACAGTTCTCAGAATCTGAAGCACCAGAGAGCAGATGATTCCATCCATCATGTCTGTATTACTACAGGGTGGATCTTCCTCTGGGTGCTCTTGTTCATTGCACTTGTTCATAAAAGAAGCTAAAGGAGGTTAAATTAAGTGACTAACTAATAACAGAATAAGGTTAACTGACTGATGTAGGTCCATCTCCACTAGTTGCCACACTCTTTCTTCATTCCTCTTGAGATCACTACCACTTTATTTAGATGATAGCTTTTTATCTTTTCTGACCAAGAATCTTCTTAAAACATTGTTTACCACATAACGCAGGGCTCACAGGAGAACTCAGGAATGCACAACATCCTTGAACAAATTTTAAAGTCCTTAAACATTTCAAGAAATAAGAGAGGTAAAGTGAAAGAAAGACTTGTGCAAAATCTGTAAGTGTTTTACTTTCGTTTATGAAACTGCTTCTTATCATGATCACAATCCTGGGCACAGAGGACGTTGGGATGAGAAAGGATATTCCTTGAGAGTTGTAGTCATTTCCAGTCATTATGCCCACCCCAAGACGTCAGCTAGCCTAATGGAGCCTGGCTGCTCCTCTCTTTAAGAATTTTGTGATATTCCTTAGCATTCCTTAACTTCTTATGCTGTCTCACATATCCAAACTAACATTCTTTGCTCAGTGCCTGGGCTTTCCTTCTTCAAGACTGACCCCTTGATTTCCCACCTGGTTCACACGCCTCTGTGACTGGATCCTCCTTGACTCCATTCCAGAACCATGGAGCAGAGAGAAAAGCTGAATTTTCCCAAAGACAAATTTCTTTGTCATTGAGAATACAGGCCTGCAAGCATAGGCTGAGGTATATATGGATAAAAAGCATGCAAAAGTGAGGGCCAGTGCATGCTTAAAGGAATTATGGGGTCTACTGCTTGTTACCAGTGGTCACCTGTCACAGAGAGGAACACTACCCACCCCTCGCTCCTGTTCCACATGGCACAGCCGGCACCCAGGAGAGCCACAGAGGTTGTCTGCCCATGCACTGCTCATTTTGGCTGCCAAATACCTGGAAATTACCCCTCTTTCAATGCTATAATAATTTCTATTCTGTCTGATTCCTGTGGTCTCTACAATCTCATACAGATATATTCTTGAATAATAAGAACATGTAAGAAAAAGTATAATGAAATTAGCACTTTGATAGTCAAACAAGGCCAAGTCAAATAATATGCAATAAAGAATTCACAAAATTCAAAGATGAACTTGCAAAAGGTAGGCAGTAATCCGGTATTATTACCTATGGTTATGTTATCCTTGTCATTATCTATGCACATTAATTTGCTCCTTGCATTTAGCTACTTTACATTAGCATCCCTCAGCAGCTTTCCACACCAAGGTTTCTGAGAGAAAAGTGCAGGAGTTGGTTTACTTTTAAGCAGCACAAGACAGTTAATTCCTTGCTGGAGAACTCACCTTGTTCATATCAAATGTGCGGAACATCTGCTCGATGTACCTGCTGGCCTCTGGATCCAGCCCTCGAAGCCCAAAGAACTGCTTAAATTCATGCTCCGTCAGCTGTCCAGAAGGACACTCCGTCATGAACTTCTTGTACCAGTGGTGGATCTCGACAGCCTGTAGATCATCCACTGTGGAGCTGCTGTTGTTTCCCATGAGTGTCTGTGGTCAGAAGAATGATGCTATGGGAGTGATCCTCTTCCTCCCGTGGCTCTCACAGCACTGCCTGTCTGCTCCTGTCCACATTCAACACTAATATCAGTTATGGGAGGGATTTAACTTTCTGCAAGCCAATTATAAACATTAATCTTCTTAGAGACTGGTCTACAAATCAGAAAGTTTCAATGATACAAACAGTCTTCTTAGAATGGATGCAAGATAATCTATTAAATCACTGCTATTTCAGGAGCTAAACCAGAAAAGGTGAGAAGGTTAATCAGACACTGGCATCGGGAGCTATACTGGTGTGGTAGACTACCCTGCTTTTAACCTTGATATAATTATACATGAAGATAAGAGGAAATGGCTGGGAGACGTGGGATGTGAGGTTAAGTAAAGATCTACTCCTCTAACTGGATTTGATAGTCTGTTTTCTCAGACGTTGAATAACCTGGTGAGTAGGACCAGAAGGCGTTACAGAAGTGGCCCAGTACAAGAGTGAGGCTATGTGGGAAAACCTCACCTCCATGCACACGAAGGGGCACAGAGGAACAATGGCAGGTGGGGGAACCCAAGTAATGCCCTGGCCTGGCTAATCCCAGAATCACTGAAGACCTGCAGTCAACCCAAGAAAGGCTCATCTGCACAAAGCAGTAGGAACCAAGAGAGACAACCACAGGCTGGGGACCAAATAACCCTGCAGGAGAAATGAAGGCCCTGTCCCAGCTCCTTCTAAGTCTGTCACAGGGAAGCCATCAGCCTCATGGGCCTAGACGTGACACCATCATGGTGAGTGAATGGGAGAATTTGGCAGAGTACCTGACAGACCAAGTGGGTACTCACTGAGGGCATGGAAAACACTGTGGGGTGCAGGGGAAGAGCATCTGAGGATTGATTGCACAAGACTCACAATGCAATGTTTAGGGGAGGAATGAAAGATGGGAAAAGGGTCTCTAGGCGGTTTGGGGATGAACAAGCATGGGACAACGGAGGTAAAGTGGATACAAGAGGCTTGTTGCATGTAAAATGGTGCTGGTCAGTATGAGTGTCTAGCCATACCCTGTGCCTGATCAGCACAGTCTTTCCTTTCTTCTAACTTTTCTACCTCTTTTTTTTCTGTCTGCGCAGCGCTGTGCTCTGGACATATGTGTGCATGGGGATTTGAGTGCCCACAACTGGATTAAGTGAGACCATGTCAGTCTATGATCACCAGTGACATCAAGCCAGACCAGCCAGCCCATAGATTAAGTGTTTTGGGAACCAGGTGTCTGTATGTCTTTGTTAGTGAGACCACTGGAGTAGCTGACTATTGGAAGGATAGGGGTCCAGCCCAACAGCTGGAGAGACTGAAGGTTGGGGTTGAGGGAGATGCACTTGTCTGTGGGTTTCTCTGTGCAGGAGACAGAGAGCTGCACACTGTGGGCCTCTGGAGGGACCCACAGTGTACATGTCTGTTTGTATGTTGGTGTGTGCAAGGGAATGTGTGCCAGCAACTGAGGTGGGAATGTGGACCCTGGGAGTCTGGCATGCCCATGTGCCAGCGGCTGGACAGACCAGGCATCGAGAGCCAGCTGCTGGGTAAGATGAAGGTCTAAGCCCAGCTACTGTGTGTATTTCCCACTGATAGATCTTCACAGAATCACAGAATGGTTTGGATTGTAAGAGACCTTAAAGGTCATCTGATTCCACTCCCTGCCACGGGCAGGGGCACCTTCCACTGAAGCAGGTAGAGTCAGTAGTAGAGGGGGAGAGTCCCCTCCCTTGACCTGCTGCCATGTTTCTCTGATGGAGCCCAGGATACAGTGGGCTCCCTGGGCTGTGGGCACACTTTGCTGGTCCATATTCAGTTTTTCATTCACCAAGACCCCCAAGGCCTTCTCCATAGGACTGCTTTTGATCCACTCATCACCCAGCTTGTACCTGTGTTTGGGATTGCCCCAGTCCAGGTGCAGGACCTTGCACTTGGCCTTGTTGAACTTCATGAGGCTGGCACAAGCCTTTCTCTCTACCCCGTCCAGGTCCTTCTGGGTGCCCCATCCCTTTCCTCTAGAGTATCAACGACACTACTTTAAATATACATTTAAAAACAAAATTTATTTTTAGTATAATAGAAATTTTAACAGTCTAGTTCAAGAGTCATCATTAATCTAGATTTAATTACAGTAAGCAAAGAAAAATAATGTAGGCCAAGTACTTATATACAAGAAAAAAAGTTGCACTAGTGGCAATAATCCAATTAAAATTGCAACACACCTGCCTTGTTTCTGTCCTTTTTCTGGTGTTACACTCATCTGCCTGCTGCTCCTCTGGGTATTAAGATCTGTGGTTCCCTTGGATGCTTGCCGGGGGAGGGGAGTTGATAAGGGGTGATCTAAATATAAAGTGCTGACAAAAGACTGTAGCCTTAGTTGCTTACTAGAGCTAATTTTTAGATAGAATACTGTTAAGTTAGAATAGGGCCTCTGTTGCTTATCCTAACTTACAGACAGGATATGGTTAATTTTATAATGAGGATTCTATCAGGAACAAAAAACCTTGGAGCTTCGATAAGGAGTTTTGAGGCTTTGAAAGAGACCTTGAAGGTTGATAAAGAAGGGCTCCGAGAGACAGAGACAAGATGCAACTGGTTTGGAGGTGATCAGCCA
The DNA here is from genome assembly GCA_035041135.1 of Platyrinchus mystaceus. Classification (NCBI taxonomy): domain Eukaryota; kingdom Metazoa; phylum Chordata; class Aves; order Passeriformes; family Tyrannidae; genus Platyrinchus; species Platyrinchus mystaceus. Next base: position 19,419 of record JAWWLV010000045.1, read on the forward strand.
GTGCCAGCTTAGCAGTTCTTCGCAAAGGTGAAAAGTTCAGAGCTGAGGAAGACTTCTTGCTTCATCCAAAAGACCCTCAAAGACTCCCAAAGGGCGTTCTGAGGCAGAGTTATAGGCGTGATGTATGCTAATGGTTCCCCTCCCATTTTTCAGGAATTTGCTGACACAGCTAATGCATATGTAACACAACTAATGAATATGTAACACAACTAATGAATATGCATATATAACCTTCTATTGCATAAAAGGAGCTGAACAAAGGCAATGGGTGTGCATGCTAGGTGGAGATATCCCCCATGCACCCGGCGCTGTAAATAAACATACCTGCTTCAATACTCTTGGTGAGTTTGGGGGTTTGTTTCCACAAATCAAGTGTCACAGCAAGTTGTCAGCATCCAGAGTCCTTCACTGGAGGAATGTGATATTCTTGTTAATGATTTCCTCATTCTCTCTTCTTTTTGTCTTTTTTCCCTTTCTTCTCTTTCCTTCCGCTTAGACTCACGTATGCATATGTTAGAGTTGGAAATATCTCATTCTACCTAGAAAAACTGCTTGCTGTAACTAGCTATCTAGGACCATGGTTGTATCACACAGAGATAAATAAGCAAAATAAACTAGCCATAGACCCCTGACATTAGAGAAATTGCTCTCACAGCTAAACAAAGTGAACAAAGCTGCAGGCAGGGTGTGAAAAATTCAGACACACCTAGCAAGCCTAGTCCTGAGGCCTTGCAAACTCAGAACAGAGCCTGTAGCCATTGCAGAAGCAGGAATATGGGTGCATCCGAACGCATACGCCAACATGTGGTGGGGATGGCCAGGGGAGAGGGAACTGGGCTGCTCAGCCTTCATGAACTCTTACCCTACTCCTGGCTGGGGGCACCCTCTGGGAACAGTGCAGACCAGATGAATGGATCGAGAGTTCTGAGGAGAATGACTCGAAGAAAACAAAAAACTGGACAGGAGCTGGCAGTGTGCACATCCCCAGCAGCGTGGGCAGCAGGGAAGAGGGGGATTCTGTCCCTCTGCTCTGTGTAAGCCCCCCCTGCAGATCTGCCTCCAGCCCTGTGAACAGCAGCAGAAGGACATGGAGCTGCTGGAGAGAGTCCAGAGGAGACCATGGAACTGCTCCGAGGGCTGGAGCCCCTCTGCTCTGGAGCCAGGCTGGGAGAGCTGGGGGGGTTCACCTGGAGAAGAGAATGCTCCAGGGAGACCTTACTGCAACCTTTCCGTATGGAGAGGGAGCCTAAAAGAAAGACAAAAATCTTTTTCTGCCAAGGGCTGTAATGCCCTACAAGGGACAACTGTGCAAGAGGGCAGGTTTGCATTGGCCACCTTCACTGGTGTCCAAGGCCAGCCTGGACGAGGCTTGGGGCAGCCTGGTCTAGCGGAATGCCTTCCTGCCCCTGGCGGCGGGCGGGAGCGGCTGCTCCTTGCAGGTCTGTTCCACCCAAAGCAGTCCGTGATCGATCACGGGCCCCGCCGCGGGCGCTCCGGCACCGAACGGGCGTGGGCTCCGAATCTGCCGGGCCACGCCCACGGCCGGCCACGCCCACGGCCGGCCACGCCCACGGCCGGAACCCGCGGCTGATTGGTCGCTGCTTTGCTATTGGGCGGGGCCCCAAGGCCTCCCCGGATTGGTAACTCTGTGCCATGTTGCAGGATACCGATGCCGTCACGCCCGCTGCTCCGTCGCCATTGGCTGGCGGTCACGTCCATTTTTCAAGCTCCGCAGGGGATTGGTCGCTGTCCCGCCGGGGCGGAAGTGGCGGCGCGTTCCGGTGCTGAGGTGGCGGCGGGAGAGGAGCGGCGGTGGTTCCGAGCTGCCTCTCGGTGCTGCCCCTCGGTGCCGCCCCCGCCGTGCCGCAGGTCAGTGCTTCCCTTCCGTGTCGTCCCCCCACCGGGTGCGGCCCGTGGGCTCTGCCGCCCGGCTCTCGGCGGCGGTCTCGGGCCGCGCTCCTTCCGTGGCTCTGCGGGGCTGTGGCAGGTCCGTAGCTACCTGGGGCCCGGGCCGTGAGGAGCAGCGGGACGGGCCGGACGGGCCCGTCCTCCCTCTCCGGGCTTTGCGGGCCGGCCCGGCCCCCCCGTCGGTGGGACACCGCCGGCGGTGCCCGCCGGGACCGGGAACACAGCCTGGCTGGGGCAGGTTCCCGCCTGGCGGGGCCCGCCGGAGGCGCAGTCCGGTACGGCTGTGGGGCTGCCGGGGCCCCTCGGCGCTGCCCGTCCCCCGCGGGGCAGGAGCCGCCGGTCCCGGGGCCCCGCACGGCGCTCCAGAGCTCCCCGCCGGTCCCGGACTCTGTCGGAGCCCCTGTGCACAGTGGGAGAGGTTTGGTCCAGGGCTTGTGTACAACAGCACAGCCTTCAATGCCTTGTTTGATTTGTTCAGAAGAAGGAAATGCAAGGAAGTACGTTCATTTATGTGTAATAAACTTAGAATAGAACACTTAAAGTCATTCTCTGCTATTGCTGGTACCTGATTTATGTCCTGCTTACTGCAGGCTGTGCTGACACTTCCAGTGGGCTAAAGCTGTTCTGGGGCAGGGGGAGAAATGTATTTCAGTTCATTAGTCATAGGAATGGTGAGCAAAAGGTTATTTTCAACTACAGCCAGAATGGAGAGCATCGTGGCTCACATCCTGAGCACAGTGAGGGTCCTTGTGCTCTGCTGTTCATTGCAGGGATGGGAATCCACACCCCAGTGAGAGCCTGGGAGAGCACCAGTCTTGTCTCTGAGAGCTGCCCTGTTTGCTTTATTGGGGCGAGGCAGTGGAACTCTGACTGACTTCTGCCCTCCAGTGTTTGTGGGGAAACTGGCCAGCATTATATAACACCAGGATATTCCTGCCACAAGTCCTTGAAGCTAATGCCTAGGACAGCCACCACCCCGGGTGCAAGACTGTTGGCTTTGGGACAGAATTTAAAGCTGTGTTATGCTTGTTCCTGGATTTGTTCTCAGGAAGGGTTCAAAGAAGACTGAGCCAAGCTCTTTACAGTGGTGTGTGGTGTCAAGATGAGAGGCCATGAGCATGAGCTGAGACACAGGAAGTTCCCCCAATCATCAGGAGATGGTTTTTCACTGTGTGGGTCACTGAGCACTGACACAGGTTGTCCAGGGAGGTTGTGGCGCCTCTGTCCTTGGAGATATCCAGAAGCTGCCTGCACAGTGGTCCTGGGCAGCCCCTTTGAGCAGGGAGCTTGGACCAGATGACCTAACTTCACCCATTCGGGGGTTCTGTGATAAGATTCTCCATGAGCCTTTTATTTGTTGTCCTTCACTGAATTTTCTCCAACAGGTTCCCCCCTCTTTTCTTCTTGGGAGCCCAGGACTGGACATGGTACTCCAGACATGGTCTCACCAGCGCTCAGTAGAGAGGAAGGATCACGTTCCTCCTGATATGCAGCCCAGGATGCTGCCTTTGCCCTGAGGGTGCATTGATGGCTTAGGGTCAGTTGCCCTTCTCTGCAGAGTTGCTTTCCAGGGATGTTTCCAAGGGATCCAGAGCAGTGGCCTAGTATGCAAATGTTTTCCCTGTTTGCTATAAACAGCAAACCCGTTGCTGCTCATAGAATTGTAGAATAAATTTCTGTACCCCATTCACGTTCCTTGTCATATTCAGCTGAGCTGAGAATATAATTTAAAAGTGAGTTCAAAAGACATGAATCTCTAAGACTTGAGTTCAGGTTATTAAAGTCCAGATCTGTGCAAATAGCTGCAGGCAGGCCTCAGTTCCTCTGTTTGCATTTTGAGGAGGAAAACTATAAGCCAGTCCCAGGAAGGCTTATTAGCTTGAGTGCAGTATCAGGTTAATGCAGCCAACCTGGACAAAGGCCAAGGAATATTTTCTCAACATAATCCAGATATGCATGCTTGAAATTGTGATGCCTGCAGCATGTGGACAGGTGCTGAGCTCCATCCCTATTCCTGGTTACAGTGGATGTTTGCAGATGCCTAGATTCTGTTTTTCTGTATTTCTAATACCACTTCTAATCATTCATCTACTGGTTCTCTCAGTCCCAACTGCATATTGTTGATTTGTAGCTTTAAGAAGCTGTGGCCTAATGCTCAGTTGGAAGATCAAATCCATCCTATTCAGATGTGGGTGACAGTCAGAAAGAGGCCTTTTTGCATATGGATGGTTATTTTCTAAAATGCACCACTGCCAAGACAGCAGGTTCAGTTCCTCATTGGGGCATTGTGAGAGTGGTGGTTTACAAAACTGTAAATACTTTATTGGTTTTATAATGAACCGGACATTCCAGGTCTCTCAATGAGTCTCTGGTATTACCAGGTTGGTGAGCAGTTGATGTTGACAGAAGAAATCTCCCTGGCAGGAACTGTAAAGCTGTATTATTCTGGAATTCCATGCCTCAGTCTCGCCCACAGCCGGCTGAGAAGTGAGTAAAGCACCAGTACTTGTTTCACTGGCTGTTGTGTTGGTGCAAAACATGGACAATCCTGGTGTTCTGACTGTGCTTCTGGAGGAGTTGCATCTCCTAGTGCTCTTTGCAGGAGTCTGTCTGAGCCTGGCTTCTTGCTGCACATCTTTTTGCTTCACTAACTGCTGCTCTAGCATTTCATTCCATCAGCTAAAGAGGCACAGCTCATGCCACTCAGTGTGAGAAACCAGGGCATGTCTCTGCAAGAGCAGGAGAAATCCAGGTTAGGTTCCCAAACAGAGCAGACTTTTCACTTTTTGTGCCTATTGCAAATGACTGACTGTAATAATCCCGGAGTATACTGTGTAGGGTGAAGGATGGGCTTATTTCTTTACTACTGGATAATTTATTTCCCTTTTTTTTTGTTCTTTTTCTCTTCTCGCTCCGTCAAGAGTCTTAATTCATGCAAACTGTCAGTATCCAAAAGATAAAGAATGGCATGAAGGACCTGTGTGTGACTGCTCTGCTCTGGATGCCCCCTTACTACTGAGTCAGCAGACCTGTGAGCTCCTGGGAGCCTAAAGCAGGTTGGTGTTCACATGTCCTTTTGTGCTATTGATGCTCTTATGTGCATTGTGGTGTTTTCTACTTCTGCAAAATCAGGTGGTTAGAAGGTGCAACTGCTACGGAAAAGTAATGCTCTACTCCTCTCCATTGTCAATATTTCCCACTTTTAAGTTGCAATCTAAGAGTAAATATTTGCTTACTAAGACAAAGGGGGTCAGGAATGTGTGGATCAGTGTAGCCAGCTTTGGAAGCCTTCTTCTAGTGAGGCACAAACATCTTGTCATATTAAAAGATTCCATTTGATGGAGGTAATTGTAGTAATGTGAACTTGATCATATGGATAATGCGAGCTTGCCTGGCTTCAGCTTGCACTACTGGAGCTCCTGTATTTGTACAAATGATTTTGCCATTTACAGGCATGAACAGAATTTGTATTCTTTCTGTTAAGAGATGTCAAGTGTCACATGTGACCTTTCTTCATAGAACACTAGAATGATAATTCTGTGATTCTTAAGGGACTTTGGGAGTTCAATTGGTCAAATCCTTTGCTCTTAGCATGTCTAACGTCACTCAGATTGGGTTGGTATGAGCCTAATCCAGTATTTTTAACATCTTCCCTATGCGTTTTTTTTTCTTGATTGAAATTGCTTATGCTGCAACTTGTGTCCTCTGCCTCATGTCCATCTGCTGTGGGCCTCGTCAGAAGTGTGTGGCGCTGTCTTTAGGTACCTCAGGTGGCTGTGGGGAGGGAGCAGCTGTATCCACTTCTCATCTGCCATTCTCAGGGCTGAACAAGCCCAGCATTCTAAGACTCTCCCTATGCCTAGTAACCCAACTCCAAGTCATCCTGGGGGCTTTCTGCTGTCCTTGATTCAGTTTGCCCTGTCATTTTTGTGTATCAGGGAGCTTGAAAGTGGGCCCTGTACTTACAGGTGCTGCATAGAAAGGAGTAGTTGCTTTCCTGAACCTGCTGCCTGCAGTCCTACTAATGCAGCTCAGGGCACAGCTGAATTTTGCTGTAAGTGTGCTGCTGGCTCGTGCCCAGCTTGGCCACCAGCACCTCGAGCTTGTCTTCTGCAACACAGTTGTGCAGCCAGCTGCTCCACAGCCTGTACCACTCACATGCTTCTCCCATCCCAAGTGTAGGGCTCTCTATTTGCCTTTTCTGAACTTCACTGTGTTTCTTTCTGTTTCTCCAGCCTGTCAAGATCATTCTGATTGGCAGGTCTATACTTTGGCTTATCAACTGCTCCTTAAAATCTGGTGAATTTATTGAGGTGGTTTGCATCCCACTGTCTTGGTTAATAATGGAGAATTTAATCTGTTACTCTCCCCAAAAGGACAAGTTATATGTTGCTGGCTGGTACTGCTGGATCAGTTTGGCTCCTGAATTTCAAGGAAAGGAAAGAAGGTGTGCTGAGCAGCAGCCAGGGAATGTATGCTCTCTCCAGACTGTTTCCCTGTGTCAGGGTCCTGTCCTGTCCCGTATGTGATGTGCAGAGGTCTCATCTTCTCTCTAATGCAACACAATTGCATCTGCTTAGCAAACATCAGGGCTGAGTTCATCATTCCCACTACTTTTTAGCAGAAAGCTGCTTCTGTTTATTTACAGGCCACATCTGGCCTATAAAGAAGTGACTTCATTTAAGAATCACCCTTCTTTTAAGTAAACTGGACAGATCATGATTCTGTAATGTCATTGATAAGAAAGATCAAGAATGAACTATGAGGATTACTTGACATCTGGTATAAAAATGTATTTGTCAGTTATACATGTAGAGTGGTGAAGAAATCGTTATGTATTTTGACACCAGCACATCCTCTCCTCTGATGTTCAGAGACTCTGGCTGCTTTTGTTAACGGGATCATTTCTTTATTCCTGAGGTTTCACTTTGGTTTTTCTCTCTTGGCAATGGAGACATATTCCCTGCAAGCCTGGTCACTGCTGTAACATTAGAGACCAGCATGGAGGGAACTTACTCTTTTTATCAGTTTTGACTACGTGTAACTGTATTCTGACTCTTGGGTTTGTTTTAGGCTGAAGATGCTGAGCCGTTTGTCAGGTTTAGCAAGTACTGTTTTACAAGAGCTGTCAGGGGAGGATGGAGATGCAGTTACTGAACCCTCTACTGCTGTAAGTACAGTGTTATCTAAAGACTTTCCATTCTTACTGGCAGTTTGGGGAGTGTGATTCATTAGACTGCCATGAGAACTGCCTCCTGTTTCTTCCTTGCTGACTAGACCGAGCTGTCATTCTACTGCTTTTCCTATATTCCTCACCTCTTAAGTCAGCACTTTTGTGAGGCAGATCATAACCTCTTCAGTTTCCACATCTCAAGGTGATGCTAGAAAACAAACTAGAATTATGGTGAAGAAAAACTTTTAAGAGTACTAGTGATTGTATGTAGCAGAAAAGGGAGCTCTGCATGACTGGGTGACAGTGGAAGGCCTTATGTCTATGCTGCCCTTTGGTATTGAGACAGTGGACAGGGTGTGAGGGTGCCCTCATTTCAGATCTGCTCCAAACTGTGGTGTTCAGCAGGGTACTCTTTGTTTTTGTGTACTGGCTCATGGGTACCCTGAGCTTTCCTCCTGGTTTCACCTAACTATAGTCCTGCAGGCTCCATGAAATGCCTGCAGGGACCAGAGTGCAGCGTTTAGGAGTGGAGCTGAAGGTATCATTTGGATGCTCTGCTGCAAGCTGTTAATAGCTTTTTTCCTTCAGAGCCCCTGTTTCACTGTTTCAGGTACAAGCTTTGGAGCCAGAAGCAGAAAGCATGGAAGAGGCACCTGAGGAGCTGTTGGAGCGCCTGGCCCAAACAGAAAAGCTGGTTGTTCAGCTGAAGGATTTGATCCGAGAAAAGGATGCTCTGCTCCAGCAAAAAGAAACTGTACTCAAGGTATCATTTCCTTCTCTGGGGACCAAGAGTAAAATGCTGCTTCAGCTTTCTTTGCAAGCCAGTCTCTGGTTTCTTATGAACTCTGTCCCCTGGGTGCTCTGTCCTTGAGAGGAAGTGCTGGGGTAGAAGCTACGATTTTGATCTGGGTAGTGTTTCAGAACAAATTTATTTTGTGGATGTGTTTTAAATAGTGCTGTTACTGCGGAGGTAGGACTGGACAGAGAATGACAGACTTGCAAGTTGTGTAACTTCTCAAAGTGGTGCATCCTGGGTGACAACAGGAGGCTGAGGTCCAGTCAGTTTGTGTCCTTCTCTTACAGGAAGAGCGAGAGGCTGCGGATGCGAAGCTGATGAAACTTAAACTTCAGGCCAAAGCCAAACTGGCCACTTTGAACAAACGCATCGAGGAGCTGACAGGGAAAGGATCACCATTGCCTACACAGGCCTTATCAGAAGAGCAGGAGCATCCCAAGGTCAGGAGAACAGGGCCACTTAAAAAATGGAGCTTCTGCTGATAACCTGATGCTGCTGATGTTTCAGGTCCCAGTGAGCCAGCAGGTCCTATTTGTCTTGTTAGCAAGATGTTCGTAGTTCCATCAGGGATGTCTGTGCCTGTGCTGTAGAAAGCTGATCTGTCCAGCTTCCTTGTACTGCAGATGCCCTTGGAGTGCTCAGCTTGATCTCCTCAAGGGCATGGGCCAGTTTCCCTTGCATAGCTTTGGTAATCCATTGTAGCCATAGTCTTTCCTGCAGGAATTGTGTGTCTGTCTGAGCTGTGAGTTTCAGTGTTACCTGATATGTGAGTATAGCGAAGGATGGCTGGAGTGAAAGAACAAGGAGGTCATTAAAACTAAAAGGCAGTGACTTACATATTAAAAAAAAAAAAAAATTAATATATTTTCCAGCCATGTAACTTCCTGAGCGATCACAAAGTTTTATGGTTGACAAGCCAAGATTTTGTAATGCTAGATAAAACCTGAGGGGAACCAAGACATTAAAAAAGTTGTTAGCTACCAGCTAGAAGCTCCCATTGGAGCTGGTAATTTTTGAAAACTTAATGCTGTCTGCTGACCACATAGTTTCCTTTAAAAAGTTAGTAATATTAAGTAATGGAAATGAGATAGAAGTCCAAACAGAATGCAAGACATCAGATGACGTTCATTAAACAGGAGAAGATAAAGGTTATTTCAGACACTGAAAAAAACAACTAAAATATTTTAGGAAACATTAAAAGGTGAGTGTGAGAGCTGTCAGGTGAGAGGTGACTACTAATGGAGTGAAGATTGGTTCTTTGACTTATGATGACTATTTTTGATTGAGAGCATCATAAAATCACAGAAATGTGCTACTGTAATTCATTTCACAATACCATCTTGAGAATCTTTCTCAATGCAAAGCACCATTTGGTTTTCATACATGAAGAACTGGAGGATTTTGAGGATTGACATAATATAAAAATAAAGCAAAATTTAACAAGAGCACCAAGAAAGTGGGAGAACTGTTAAATTGAAAGGATAGTGCAGGTGAATGGATGAGTGTAAATTAGCCATTAAGAAAAATGGCCTTTTAATTAGTGGAATGAGGTCGTGAGACAGTCTCCAGTGGACATGGTATGGACCAGAGCCTTATTTGGTTTGGGTTAGAACATAGTTTGAGTGAAATTATATCAGGGCAGTTACCTGCAATATTATGTATTTGGCCCAGAAAGCACTTTCTAGATTCTTTCTCTACTGAGAACCTACCAAGTCCTTTATTCACACTTATTTCCCCAAGTAGATGCTGTCTTTAGTAATGGTGGTATTTCCTAGACAGATACCCTGTCATTTGAAGATGAAAAATTTAGATTAGGGTTGCATGTTGTGCTGAGGTGTAAAATGTTAGCAAAGGGCTGGGTTTTTTCCTATCCATGGTGTGGGCACTATGGGAAGGCTGTATTTTAAATATCTAATTAGTACTATTACTTTCTGGGCTTTTAGCAGAGTGCCTTATTTTGAGAAGAATGGAAATATCAGCTTGTATCCTTCTATGAGATAGTATTTGTATAGAGAACAACTGAGGCTCCTCTTAAACTTTAAAAGTGGGTAAATTATGTTCAGATATAAGAGCTTATACACTTTGGAAAAACATAATATTGAAAGCTTGAGCTATGGGAACTTTGTGGCTGTGCTGTTGTCCTCAATTGTGGCACTCTGTGTAGTGACCGGTGTGCAAGGACTATATAAGAAGCTTTTCCAAATTCGACCATAAAAGGCAATCCTGAAAGCTAATTAAAAGTAAGCAAACTAATCCACTCATCTTGCCCCCTGGCAATTGCTCTGTCCCAGCATTATAAGTTATGTATATCCCTGGCTTCTTAGAGCTTCCTGCATTTCTGTTCTTTCTTTTCTGTCCTGTTCTATTTCTAAACTTAAGTACAATTAAAGCTTTCTTGTCTGTCTGTCTGTTCTACCTACTGCCAAGTGAAACATCTTTTGAGGAACAGTAACCTCTTACTTATTACACTGACTTATAAGTCCTAAAAGCCTTCATAAATTTTTCAGAATAGGTTTAAGGACATAAATACTGTGTAGAACCCCTGTGTTGTTGGTGGTCTTTGGCCCAATACCTGTCAGAAGGAAAAGGAGAGAGATGCATTTTGTATATATTCAGTATGAAATACCCAGCACTGAGTGCTTGCAGTAACTGGGAGTGCTGAGATGAGAATGTAGAGGGTGTTTGTCCTGCTCAGTGACAGGTGATGTGCTGGACCTGCCCTCACAAATGTGTGAAGCACAGCTGTGGGTTCAGGGACCCCACTCAGGTCTGAAGCACAGCTGTGGTGTCCTAGAAGGTTTGCTGTTTGCCCCTTTGTCACATGGAGAATATTCTTCTATATGGAATTAAAAAATGTTTTTATTTCTGGTATTAAAGAAATCTGTGATGGTAAAAAGCCCCACAAATCAAGGTGGTCATACTGTAAATTATGTATTAAATTGTATTTAATAATCTAATTTACCTTAGTTTATATGGTAAGCAGTCATGGACAATTAGCTGTTTCAAGTGATTTGACACTTCCCCGTTAAAGGTATCTTGAGCACATTGTGCATATCTACACAGAAATAGGGAAAGTAGTTACTTGACATAGGACAACTTCATTTAAAGAAACAAAGGAAATGTAAAGTTAAGACACGAAGCAATGTAGTAGAAATAAGCATCTGGTTAGGAGTGAAAAGTGCAGTAGCATTCTAGTTCAGTTTTCTTTTAAATTAACCAGTAATACTGACAAATTTACCTTCTTCTGTTTATCTTCTTCCTGATTCTTTCCTCTTGCAATGTCAGAATAATGAAAATACGAGTGAAGGGCACAGAGAGGAAGTGGAAGTACTGAAAGAGCAGCTCAGGGAGCAAGAGGAGACTGTTCAGGACCTGAACGAACAGCTGGCTCTAGCCAAAGTGAATCTGAAAGATGCTGAAATCAAGTATGCAACACAGGTACAGAAGTTTTTTCTATTTCTATTTTTTCTATTCATCAGTCTGTGTACTTCCTGCCCCACCACTTACACTAGTATGATAGAATAGAACAGTGTTTACATGACTGGTCTTTAATTCCTTTACCCTCTATTTTTTCAGTTTTGTTCCTCCTCAAATCACCTAGGTCCATCAATTTCTGTGCCTTTAGTTCCTCCTCTAAATGTTGCACAAGTCATTCTCAATCCCCAAATGTTCTTCACTTGCCCCCCAGGCCAGAAACACCCTTGGTGCAAAAGGTACTCCACAGTTAAGTGATGGGTTTCACCCCTGGACAGTGGTCTGACGGCTCTCTGAGGAGGGCAAAACAGTCCCTGGAAGGGCCTGGGCAGGTTGTTCCTTCCTCTGGGTTGGAATTTGGGTTCTTCACTGCCTGCCCTTTCTGTTCTGTGATGGGCTTTGCAGGAACTGGGGAGCACTGCAGTGTTCTTCCAGCTGCCAGACTGTTCTGCTGTGGGTGTGCAGGGCAGCTGCTCATCACAGGGTGTAACAGCTGGTATCGTATGCTGTAGTTATTCATGGAAAGAGTTTTGTTAATACTCTAAATTGCAGATTTAGCTTTTGAACTGTGAATTGGGCTGCATCCTACACAAATAAAACCCCAGAAGTTTTATGAACTGTTAATTACATAGTAATCGTATGTTTATTGTTCTGCATATTTGTAGATGAAATTCTATGCTTTTTGCTTTCTGGGATCTGAAATATTATCAGTTATTATACACATATTAGTAGGATAGATACCATGTCAGGCTCGTAACCTTGTTGGCTTGTTTTTACTTTATGGCTTATGTTTTCAGCTGCGATCCCTGCAGGAGGTGATTCAGGAGAAGGAAGCTCTCCTGGAAGAGCAGATGCACCAGCATCAAGCTGAATTGCTCAAGATGGTGGTCCAGTCGGATCTGGAAGTAGAGATGCAACAGGTATATGTGATATAATAATCTTTTTATGGGAGGAGGAAGGAAAAGGAATTTTACCAGAAGACACCCCGAGAGAGCAGTTTGCATTAAAGTAACTCAGAAGGTGTGAGAAGAGAGATGATTTGATTGTTTGGAGTTTTTTGGAATGCTAGTTTGGGCTTTGGGTCCTAGCTTCAATCTGCTGTTTTGCTATCAGTTGAAAAGAAAGAACCGTTTGAAAAAAGGTATTAAATCATTGTGCTCCAGTTCCGTATTTGTGAAGCAATGGTGAGCTCTTCCTACTGCACCAGGGCTCCAGAATTGGTGTCAACGAAGATGAAGTGATTCAGGCTATTAAAGTAACCGTGTTATGAAAACCAGATGTATGGATGAAACCAGGGAATCTATCTGCCCTTCTTGTGTGAGCCTCCCCAGTTCTGGAATAGCCTTTTCTCTCTCACAGAACCTGCGCACGCTCCAGAGAAAGCTCGAGGAGCAGGAAGCAGCTCTGTTGGGGCGAACTCAGGTGGTAGAACTGCTGCAGCAGGAGTTACACTCTGCTGAACAACAAAACCAGGTACCTGGTCGTGCTTTTTGTTGCTTTACTCTCATGTGTGTGTGGTGAATGGTGCCTTTGTCAGCAGCTTGGAAATTACCAGATTAGCTTGTTTCTGGTGCCAGGTTTCTATCCTGAAATGAGCTGGGGCCTCCCTCAGGTCAGGTGTTAGAGCTTGCAGTTCTGCGTGCACAGCTTATCAATGGGTGCTGCAGCTGCCATCTCGAGTGACCCAGGTTCTGGGCAGGTGGACAGGGACTGCATCTGTCCATACCCACTCTCCTCACTGGACTTTCAAAGCCACCAAATGCACAAACCTTTGCCAAAGGCAGAAGTGCCGAATGCAGTGCTGCTGTAGCCTCAGTGTTTCCTGAACTGCAGTATCCAGGCCAGACCAGAGCAGAAACCAATATTCTTCAGTATGTCTTGCTGATCTGCTGACACAATTGGAGTGGGATTTTTTCTCACTTGTGTCATTTTAGAGCATGAAGAGGATGAGATCAAGTCTGTGCATACATGAGCCTCTTGAGACAGGGTTTAGTACACAACCTCTTAAGAGGTTGGTTTGCAGATAGAAGATGAGTGGTTTTTTCATTTTTCCAACATCCGAACTTCTGAAAATTCTCTTTAGAAGAGACACTGAATCAGTCCCATGTTCGTAGGCTGCACGGTCTCCAGCCAGTCTAGTGCTGGACCTCACCTGGATCATTTTTACACACTTAGGCTCCATGTATTTTCTTCTCCTGGTGTCCCAGCCAGGCACAGCAGTGGGTCCTCTTACCACCAGGAAGAGGTAAAGACTCTCAGTGAGCTGACCTGTACTCACCACTGATTGCACTGCTCAGCAGGATGTTTCATGGGATGGTGGCATGGATATCTTCATGACATTGGTTGTTGGGGTCCCCTGACTCCTCCTTGGAGTCTTTGACTTCCCTCATACACATTCTGTGGTCAGAAGGAGGCCTGGTATACATACCAACTTGAGGCCATGCAGCTGAAGCTTCTCTTCCTACCAATAAATTAAGAGGAGCTCCTCAGCAGAGTCCTCTGGAAACTAGCTATGCTGAGTGTCCTCAGGTCCAGGACGAGGAAGTCTGACAAAAGGAGTTTGGGCAAGTGTAAGGTCTGTTTCTGTTTCCTGGTCATCTGAAATCTCTGGTCAGTGTCAACCAGCCTTCAGAGATCTTTCTTAAAGCAGTGAGCACTGTGTGGAGCACTCAGTTTATTACCTCCAGGTTTATATGTCAGCATTTCCCCTTTCACGTACACACTGTTCTTCTGGTTTCTAATTTTACTCTATAGTTGTTGAGTTCTCCCTCTTTTGGGAAGCTTGCTTTCTTCTAAAAGAGAACTCATGGCCACTGTTATATTGCTTCTTTTGTCTGAATTCCCCTCCACTAAATCAAGACTTATCTTTTCTTTACAAGAATGACAAGGAGGTGTTTCTCCCAGCATTGCTTTCTTGTAATTTGCAAATAGTAGGGCCATTTCTATTTGTTACAAAGAGATTTCTGACATATTTGTTTCATTCTTTCTGCTACTCAGATATTTTAAAAGGATTCAATGGAAATCTTAAAATATAATTCAGGTACTTTGCTTTTTTAAGGTATTGAGTGAGTTGAGAGATTAATTTGTGTCACTTTACAGACACTCCTAGATCAGTGCCAGAAGATGGAAGTGGATCTAAGCTCCATGAGGAATGTGCTAGATGCAGAGAGACAAGAGTCTCAGGATCTCAGAGAGAAGATGGAGCTGGAACTAGCTGAGAGGAAGCTGTCTTCCCATCGCTTGCAGGAGGAGGTGCAGCATCTCTCGGAACAGCTGGAGGAGGCAAGAAGAGCACAAGCTGAACTGGAGCTGAAGTATAAAGACCTGGAGCAGGAACACAGTCTGGAGGTGGAAGAGAAAAAGCAGCAGATCAGTTGTCTCCTGGTGGCTGAGCAGGAGCTGCAGCGTGGCCATGCTGCCCTCTTGGCTGAGAACAACCAGCTGAAGCAGGACCTCCGCCAGCTCCTGGTGCCGTCTGCGGAACACGGAGCTACGACACCCGGAGCACAGGGTGAGAAGGTTCTCAGAAGCCTGAGCTTCATTGGGTTGCCTTCTCTTTGGCTTTGTTTTTATAATTGCTCGTAGGAATGGCTTGGTATAACAATTCCTAATTGCACAGGGATATAGGACTGGTGGTGCTGTCCCAAACCAAGGGGATCTGGTGCGATCCCACCGTTCTGTGGTTGGCAGCTGCAAGAGGAGGAGCAGAAGAGCAGGGCAGCAAATATGGTGCCTTCCATGGATACTGTCCCAGCCTCTTGTCTCTTGGGGGTTACGGATTTTTTGATTCAGTTGTATTTTTTAATTGATTTTATTAACTTGTTGGATCTTTTCCATCAACTTTTAGAAGTCCTTTTTAGATGTGCCACATTCTTCAGTCTGAATTTCTACTGAAATTTTAAGTAAAACAACCAAGAAAAGCAAACTATACCATTTTCTCCATAGACCTGGATTAAAACTAATAACATTAATCCTGCCTCAAGCTCTTATTTCAGATTGATTTTCTTCCAGCTGCTTTATGGTCCAAAACTGAAGCAGGGATTAAGAGATAAGGGATCTCATAAACTATTGTGCATGTGTGTAACTTGGATGTAGTTCAGCAAAAAAGACTAGAACACACCTTAACTCTGCTTTTTCCCCTCCATCAGATGAACTTGTACAGAAATCTGAAGAATTTGTCTGCTATCAGAATGAACTGAAATCCCAGTCACAAGTGCAAGTCTCTGAACTGAAGCAGCAGGTATGATATTTTCATATGATTCTCATGAAATTTTCCCATATGTTGAGGAACTGAAACCAAATGAAATGTCTAGAATTGCTTTTTTTATCATGCATTGACAAAGACTCTTCTTGGTTCTCTCAGCTGATGGGCAGACATGTTATGACTGTGGAAGTAGGAGTTAATTTGAGTAATTTTAAAGTTGCCAATTGATTTTTTTTTTTAAAGTTTAACCGAAACATCAAAGACTGATGTCTTTTTATAAACTGTTGAATTTTATCTTTCTCCCTCCATCCTGTGTTTTAACAGGATAAATCAACTTCACAGGAAAAAATAATAGATCAGGAAGATCAGAATGAGACTTCATTCCTGTCCACAGAAAACTTGGAAAGACAGAAGACTGAAGGTCGTATGATTACCTTACCTATGTTAATGTTCTTAAAATATTTAAAAATTATTCTAGAATTAGATTGTACAAAATAAGATACAACTGAAGTAGTCGTTTCCCCCTTGTACAAAATGCTGACAGTCTGCAGGTGGTACGTCTAGGGGGGTTATTTTTGGAGGCTTTTGCTGAAATAGTAAAGGACCCATACTTATGCCACATATAAAAATAACCCAGACAATGAAATTGGTTTTGAGTGTCTGGGCATGCAGACTGGTAGCAGCAATATCACCATGCTGTCAGAATTATTCTATAAAGCAATGGATTCCCTCAAGTGTTTCTTTTAGAGTCTGGTGCACTATGACCGTAGACTGTCTTGATTTTTCCAGAAATAGATTCCTTTTGCTTCCTGATATTCAAAGATAAAACCTCTCTGAATCGTGGTGGGAGAATAATCACCAATAACCCAGATTCCTGCAGTTCTGGAACATCTCCTTTCTCTCTTTTTGTTCCATAGTCTCAGAGATGCAGGTCTTCAATGGACCTCAAGACATTGTTTAGAATCATGGAATGGTTTGGGTTGGAAGGAACTCATAAAGATCATCTAGTCCACCCCTCTTGCCCTGGGTAGGAACGTCCTTCACTGGGTCAGGGTGCTCAGAACCCCATCCAGCTTGACCTTGAACATGTCCATTGATGGGGCGACTGACAGCTTCTCTGAGCAACCTAAAGAGAATCAGGCCCTCTTGAAAGGCTGCAGTAAGACCTCCCTGGAGCCTTATCCAGGCTGAACAACCCCCATTCTCTCAGCCTTTCTTCATGGGAGATAAGTTCCAGCCCTCCGATCATTTTTGTGGCTTCCTCTGGACTCACTCCAACAGATCCACGTCTCTCTTGTGCTGGGGGACCCCAGAACTGGGCACAGTGCTCCAGGTGGGGTCTCACGAGAGCGAAAAAGAGGGTGAGAATTGTCTCCCTCGACCTGCTGCCTACACCTCTTTTTGGTGCAGCCCAGGGTGTGGTTGGCTTTCTGGGCTGCAGGCAGACATTGCCAGCTCCTGTCCAGTTTCTAGTTCACCAGTAGCCCCAGGTCCTTCTCCGCAGCTCTCAATCCATTCACCCTGCAGTCTGTGCTGGTGTTGGGGATTGCCCCAGCCCTTGCACTTGGCCTTGTTAAGCCTTGCCCTGCACAAGGGCTGCACGTCCCTACTGCTCAGACTTCTCTGGGTCCCTGTGGATGTCATCCTGTCCCCATAGCAGCTCAGTGTCATCCAGGTGTGCCGGGGGTGCCCTCCACCCCCTGTCTGTGTCACTGACTGAGGCACTAAACAGTGCTGGTCCCAGCACTTTGCAGGACACCACTTCCTACACAAGACACAGAAATCCAGCTTTTAATCTGATACCATGCCCTGAGTTACAATTGAGTATATCCAAAATGCACCTGGAAAACTTTCATCAGCTTTCTTAAAAAGCAGTTCCTTCCTCTGCTGAAAGAAATTCCACCAGAAAAATGCAGTGACTAAGAACATTGATGTCGTGTTACTTAAAACATCTTTCCCAATGCATGTTTAGCTGCATATTTACTTCAAAACAAGGTTTTTTTGTTGTAATTATTTTCAATGGGTGTGCTGAACACTTGGTTACTGACATTTTTTTCAGATTTTAAACACGGAGAGATGTAATTTCTTTAAAAACCCCCACCAAAATATTAATGAAGCATATAAAAAGTCATCATCTTTCAAGCCTGCTCTGTAGGTTCTCAATACTTTGTTACTCCTCTTTGTCTTGTGACGACTTTTTAATTTGTTAGTCTTATTTAAAGTGGGATGCCTAAAACTGCTCACAGTACTCCATGCCTAACTCAAATAGAATGAAGTAAGGATTTATATTATAATAAGGAATTATAGTAACCTTTTATTTTGCGATTTCTGATAATTTCCAAGCAGACGTCAACAAATGCTTTCAAATAACTGTCATTGTTTGAAATTTAAAGGTTCTTGAAATCCTTGTACAGTCTTTTAACTTCCATGGGTTTAGCAGTGCATTATACCAGAATATCTGTCACTCTTTACATCCTCATGAATTCTTTGAACTTGTCTCAAGGCAGCTCTTTGAGTGACTGAAGGTCTCCCTTCCCGCTACATAGGTCAGCATTGGGTTTATCTTTTTCTACTCTGTCTGTATGACAACAATTGTTCTTTTCTAAAAGGCGCTTAAAACAGCATGTTGTTTTCGTGGTTTGCCTCTAAAAAACCAAACACACATTATCCAATGACAGTGTTTTATATATCCACTACATAAGTGTGTACTAACGCCACATGTCCTTTCTCTAAAGCTCCTGGAAGAATATCCTGTCACTGTCTAAAGCAGAGTCTTAATTTTCAAAGAAATTTTTTGTGTTTGAATGTTTCAGAAATACCACATTTGCAACTTGTTCTCCAGAAGCCTCCACAGGAAGCTGTGATCATCACAGAAGATGCAAAGCAGGTAAGGATTAAGCAGCTGAAATAAGCTAAAACTAAAATAGGTCAAGGACTGGCCTTAAAAACACCTAAGCTGTCATGGCCTTTTTTTATCAATCCTCTTTGGTAAGTTATTATTAACTGGATTAATGATGGAAGACAGATATAGGTTCCAAATACTGCTTGCACTGTGTTTGTATCAGACTCTTTCCCTTTGCTGGCTGTCTGGAATTCTTGTGTCCTTCACCCACCCAATCCATATTTGTGCTATTTTCTACGTCTTGTGAGTTAGTTCTTCAGCAAAACTATGGGCTAAACTGAGACAGGTCTCTGAAAACAATTCCAAAGGCCCTGTCCATTCCCACTGCCCTGATGGGCATCTGGCAGACTGAGTGGAAGTAGCTGTGTGCTCATGGAGTGGGAGCCAGGTGGATACTGTCCTCATCTTCTCCCACTGTGGACAGCTGCAGGTACAGCTGGAGATAGAGCTTCAGTCAGGCTGTTGTTTAGAAAAGCACAGGATTAGGGACCTGCTGCTTGGCTTCCCATTCAGCCAGGGGAGGGAGGTGACAGCCTCTGTGTCCCTTTGCTGGGAAATGGGTTGTTAGCTGAGACCAAGGTCTGGGCTCTGTGCCACCAGCTCTGCTTGCAAAGGCAAAGTGCTCCAGAACTGGGGGCTGGAGATCGTGTGACTGTTAGTGCCCTGTAGTTACAGCAAACATTAATTCTGAGCACTTAATTTTGTTTTCGGTCTTTCCATTGTTGGGTTGAGGGGTTTTTACTTGCATTTTTTTGGGGGTGGAAGGGAGTAGTTTTTGATTGTTTTCCCAGAGATTCTTTACTTAGTTCTGACTCGTCATTTCTTTGTTCTCTAGTTCAGACCTTTTCCCACAGAAGTGGCACTAATGGTGCCAGTTGTTTGCTGTGGTGAAAGGCAACGAATGTTGAGAGCTGGCTAGCAATATTACTGTGACAGCCTGTCAAGTTCTGATCCATTTGGCACAGAAGTGTGGAGCGGTTGCTTTGTCTGTGCAGTGGAGCCTGGTGTAACTTTCTTGGGAAGACTCCTGGTTCTTTATCTGCTGAAGCAGTGAGGCAAACACTGACAGACACATGAAAACTTTAAATTAGTTTGAAAGACCCAGAGTTGATTTTTTTTAACATCTTGTAACCTGAAGGGGTTGTTGCATCACTGCAGCAGACTTTCAGAGCAGCTCTTCTTTAGTGGTTTCCCTCCAAACTGCTGAACAGCCTTTACAACATGACATGTTGCCTTATTGGTGGGCTGCTGATCCACACATTCTGGGGAGGATTTGTGACTGCTTTTCTTTTGTAATCTGGTTTTAGGGATAGGAGGAAACCTTAAAATAATTATTTGGAAAAAGCCAAGCACTTTGTTCCAGTTGCTTTGTCTAGTGCTTTCACTTTGGACATGGACACAGATTGGAATATAGGCTTCTATCCTGATTATTTGTTGTGTTAAAAGGACAGATAGAATAGGGGACAAAACATCCTTTTCAAAGACTATGGATAGGATGCCAGGAAAATGTGGCTGGATAAGTACACTAGACGGCTTGTGAGAATCACAGGAGAACTTAAACACTTCAGAGTCATACTATCTTGTAATCAAGAGAGAAAGGGGAAAAAAGGAATAGGAAGTTGCCCTTACAGTCTGATCCTAAAGCCAGAATCTTTTCGTGCTGCAGCCTCAGAAACTGAAATGAGCAGGAGTGACCTGGGGAGTCACAGATTCACAGAATAGTTGGGGTTGGGAGAGACCTCTGGACATTACCTAGTCCACCCGCTTGCCCCCTGTTACTGGAGAAGCCAGCTCAAGAGAGGGCATCCTTAGGCTACAAAATGTGGAAAGCAGATGCTTCCAAAAAGTGACCCTTTCGCAAGATTCAAAGGAAAATTGATACCTGCTATTTTCTTTCAGGCAAGAACAGATAGCTTTCCCAATGGAAGCAAGCAGCTTACTGAGGAAAGTTGTTCACCTGGAATTCTAGAATATATTGCTGCAGAGAAACAGAAAGAGCTGTCAGTTTTGCTGCTGGAACTGAAAGAAGCCCAAGAAGAAATAAATTTTCTGAAAAGCCAGCTCAAGGGCCCCTCTGGCCAAATTTCTACAGGCAGCCAAACAGGAGAAGACACTAACCAGCTGGAAGAGAATTCCCAGATACAGTGTCTGGAGAGGGAAGAGCAGAAGGTTTCAAATACACAGAATGAGTTGGGCAGTAGCTCGTTACAGAGAGAAACAGAAATGCAGCAAATTGCCCTCTTTCAGGAAAGCAGACTCAGTCTCCAAGAAGAGCCCCAGGGGAGTCCTGTCTCCTGCAGGGGTGAGGTAGAGGCAATGCAAGGAATCTCTATGGCAGATCCAGAGCCTGGCGCCTCTCAATCTCAAGAACTGATAAAGTTACAAAACCAAATTACAGAACTGCAAATAATTCTTCAGAAATCAGAAGAATCCTTTAAGAAAGACCTAGGAGAAAAAAGTGCAGAAATAAATAGGTTAAACCAGTTGGCAGAGGAATACAGAAAAAAAATAGAGGATTCTGACAGTGCATTTTGTGTTTTGGCTGAAGAACGAGATTGGCTCCTGTGTCAGGTGAAGGAACTTTCTATCATAACAGAACTGAAAAAGCAAATGAAGCAACTTGAGGAAGATCTAGCTCTTTCAGAAAAGCAGAGACTGTCTGACAGTCAAAGCACTCTTCTAAGAGAACAAATCCAGAGCCTTAAAAATGAATTTAAATCCAAGGATATAAAAATTGAAGCTTTGCAGAAAGACTTGGATGAAGCACAACTTCAGCTTTCTGACCAGGACACACAACTAAAGGATCTGAGAAGCCAGGTCGAGATGAAGGAATGTGAAGTACTTAATCTAGAACAACTTTTGAGGAAGAATACAGCAGAGATGGAAGAGCTTTCCCATGAGTTAGCCTCAAAAGGGCATGAAGCAGCAAGCCTAGAACAGCTTGTTGCTGAGCACACCAGGTCTGTAGAGAGCCTGCAGCGAGCCTTGCTGGAGAAAGACCAACAAATGACAGAGCTCAGTGTCAGCATGTCTGAGAAAATGGTCCTGCTGAACGAAGAGAAATTTTCTCTAGGAAAGGAGCTGAAGAGTCTTAAAGAGCAGACAAGTCTGTTACTAAAAGCGCAGGAAGAAAAAGACCAACACACAGGAGCAAAAGATATATGTCTGAAATGTGGGGCATCTGAGCAGCAGAATGAGACAGAAGCAGCAAGTAAAGGAAGTGAAGAATTAGTAAATCAAGTTGAACGTCTGAGAAAAGAAAATGAGCAAGTAAAGCGGAAGCTGCAAGCAGCACTTGTGAACAGAAAGGAGCTTCTGAAGAAGGTCAGCACATTGGAGAATGAATTAGCACAACAGAGCAGAGAACAAGAATCAGAAACCTCAGTGGCTCAGGCAGCTACAGGGGAAGAAAATATGAGAAGCATGATCAGCAGAGAAGTGAGTCTTGAAAACCAGCCCAGTGAGGAGTATCTAATTCAACTGCTTTCTGAAAAGGAATCAGAGTTGCAGAGCATCCGGAAGGACCTGCGGGATAAAGAAACTACTGAAGCACAACTGCAGGCAGTGATTGAGGAAATGAGACAAAGCTTGCAAAGTAAGGCAAACATTGTTTCAATTAACGCTGAAATCATGGAGCATCAGACAATTGCTGACAAAGTATCTGAAACCAATGAAACCCCAGAAGATTATGAAGAAAATGAAAAACCGAGCTCAGCAGCTACAAATCTGGAAGAAAACCAAAAGTCTGCCCTGAAAGAAAGGATTTCAGTTCTTGAACAAGAAAAAGAACAACTTCAAAAAAAACTTCAGGAAGCCCTGGCATCTCGCAGAGACACTATAAAAAAGGCTCAAGAAAAAGACAGGCATCACAGAGAACAGCTGAAACAGCAGAAAGATGATTACAACATCCTACAAGAACAATTTGATCAACAAAGCAAAGAGAAGGAGAGCATCCAAACTCAGCTCAGACAACTCCAAGAACAGAAAGGATCAGCAGAGGGTGTTCTTCGGAATCAAGGTGGGTTGGATTCTTCATGCATGGAAGTAGAAAATACAACAAATAGCAAGCTTGTACAAGTTGCAGATGTTTCTGAGGAAGAGTTTAAAAAACACCTTGAAAAATTGCAGATGGAGAAAGAGGAATTGGAATGTAACATCAGCCATATGCAAAGTGAACTTGCTTGCAAATCAGAATTAGTCTTTGATTTGCAACAGCACATAGCACAATTGTTTCTGGAGATAGAAGGGCTGAAGAGAACCTCTGACCAAGCTGAGGATAAGGCAGCAAGTCTTCAAGTGGAATTGGATGAGAGTGAAGCAAAAATTTCCAGAGAGGCCAGTCTGGAAGACTTGAAAGCCCTTGTGCACCAAAAGGATGAAGAAATGGAATTTCTTAACTTGCAGTTAAAGGAGAAAAGCAAAGCTCTCAGTGATGTGCAGGCACAGCTGCTGGAAAAAGAGGATTCAGTCAAAAGCCTGTGTAGGCAGTTAGAAGCTCAGGCTCAGGTGCATGAGGAACAAAGCAAGCGACTGCAAACAGAGTTGCTGGAAATTCAGGAGAAGCAAGAGGACAATGAAGAAGCAGCTAAACAGAAGAATCAAATGCAGAGAAAGCTGCAAGCTGCACTTATCTCTAGAAAAGAGGCACTAAAGGAGACCAAATCTCTAAAAGAGGAGCTGGCTAATGCTAAAACTACTATTGACAGTCTTTCTGTCAAGGTGGTAAATATGGAAAGCCAAATATGTGGCCATGTTAAAGAAAGAGATACTTTAACAGAAAAGTTAGTGTGCCTCACTGGAGAGAGAGAAAAACTTATTGCAGAAGTTGATAAAGTACTTACAGAAAATCAGAATCTTGATGGATGCTGTAAAAACCTAACACTTACTCTGGATAGAGTCGTTCTAGAGAAGGAGAAGCTGGAGAAGGAGATGGAATCACTGAAATGCTCTCAAGCCACTGAGAATTCTGAGTGGCAGGAGAAATACAGGGAGCTTCAGGGAGAGTATGAAACTCTGCTGCAGTCCTATGAGAATGTGAGTAACGAGGCTGAGCGGATTCAGCGTGTGTTGGAAACTGTTAGGCAGGAAAAGCAGGACATTTTCATTAAACTGAAAAGTGCTGAAGCAAAAAAAGAGGAAACAGATAAGCAGCTACAGGAAGCTGGACAGGAAATGGATGAAATGAAGGAGAAAATGAGGAAATTTGCAAAATCAAAGCAACAAAAGATCCTGGAACTAGAGGAGGAGAATGAGAAGCTTAGAGCAGAGATGCATTTTACAAGTGGGGAGCCACCCAGGACTGGAGAGGTCTTTACAAACACTAGCCTGACAGAAGATCAGGAGTGCTGTAGGAGGGAATACCAATCTCTTTCTACTCAGCTTGAGACAGTAATGGCTGAAAAGGAGTCTCTTAATCAAGAGATCACAGACTTAAAGTGTCTTTTGCAATTAACAGAATCTAAACTGAAGGAAAGCAGAGAACTCGTAGACAAGTATGTTGCTCAGAAGACAACAGGCAAAGAAACAAATGAGGCAGTTGCCACACCACCAGCACTGGAAAGGCCTGAAAATCAAGTGGAAATAACTCTTAAAGCAGAGTCTTCTCCTGCAGAGCTGGAACAGGAGGCATTTGAAGGTGGCAGCCCTTGTGAGGATCCTGGCACCTACAGACAGCAGATCGCTGAGCTCACCGAGCGAATCACAGAGCTGGAGGATAATAGAAGGGCTTCAGAGCAACAGCTGGGTGACATCCATGTGTGTGTGGAGACTTTAGCAGGTGAGAAAAGGGCTTTAGAGTGCCAGGTGGAAGAGAAAGTCCGTGAAGTGAATGCTCTGCAGGCTACAGTAGCAAAGATGGAGCAAATGGTCCAGAAAGCCACAGATGACCTTGTCAGGATGACAGAGCTGAAGGATGCACTAGAGGCTGAGAAGGATGACTTGGAAGAAAGGCTCATGAATCAGCTGGCAGAACTTAATGGAAGTATTGGAAACTATCAGCAAGATGCAACAGACTTTCAGATCAAAAATGATCAACTGAAACAGGAGCTTCGGAGTTTGCAGAGAATGGTGCATGAACTGGAGGAGGAGAAAAGTCAGATGGCAAAGGAGAAAAGCGAAGCAAATTCAGAAAAGCGAAAGGAATTTGTAGAAAAGCTAAAATGCAATTGGAGGGGAGAGAGCAGCACACACGTAAAGGAGCTTCAAGAACTGCTGAGACAGAAACAGCAGGAGATTAAGCAGCTGCAGAAGGACTGTATTAAAAGCCAGGAAAAGAACAGTAGTTTAGAAAGAACTGTTAAAGCTCTGGAATTTCTGCAGAGCGAGACTCAGAAAGAGGTAGAAGTAGCCAAAGAGACTTCAGCGAAAGCAGTTGAAGACACCAAGAAAGCCCAGGCAGAGCTTGCTCTCTGCAGAGTAGTGCTGGATGACACGCAGAGCGAGGCAGCAAGGGTTCTGGCAGAGAGTGTCAAAGTGAAAGAAGAGTTGCAGGTAAACAAAGAGAATATTAAAATTCAAATGAAGAAAAAGGATGAGGACTTTGAGAGAAGGCTGGAACAGGAAAAAGACAAGCACTCAAAGGAAGTCAAAAACATGGAAGAAAAGCTGGCAGCTTTGCAGAGGGAGAAAGACCATGTGGAAACAGCTATTGGTGACCTGCAACACTCCTTGAAGACAAAGAATCAGGAAGCCAAGCAACTGGAAAGCAGTCTAAACAAAGCGCTAGCCCAGCTTGCAGCCTTCACCAGGAGCATGTCTTCCCTTCAGGATGACAGGGATAGAGTGATAGATGAATCAAAAACATGGGAAAAGAAATTCACTGAAACTATTCAGAAGAAGGAGGAAGAAATACGTTCAAAAGAGGAAACCTGTGTTGTGCTAAAGGACCAGATGAAGCAGATGACCATACGTGTGGAAGAGCTCCAGACTCATGTATCCAGGTAAAGAAGCTGTGTCAGGGGAGGGTTAGGCTGGAGATCAGGGAAAGGTTACTATGTATTTATTGTCTGCACAAGGACACAAGGAGATTAGCACCCTAAAATATTCCTTCTTCTAAACATTAGGGTGTTAATTCTCTGTGCCAAGCACTCACCATCTGAGTACAATCTAGAGTCTTTAATAATCTGAAATTTGAAAGAGTTTCTTTTGCATGGAGTTGTTGCATTGAGAGGTCAAAAGAGCATTGAGATACATAATTCCAATTTAATCCCAAAATAAATTTTGAGAGATGGAGCTATGGAAACATACCAAAATGTACATCTGTGAATTTCCAAAATTCAAAGCCAGACTGTTCCTACATGAGTAAAATTGTTCTGTAAAGTTTATATGCTGTATCTTTGCATGCTGGAATATGAAATGGACATCAAAGGTATGAAAACAGCAATTTCATTGGGGGGGTTGTTTTTTATTGTTACCTACAATGGATAAGGATTGTAATGAAAAGGAGGTGATAACATTCAATGTTTAAGCCCCTCCATTTTTTCAATATTAACATGAACAACTTTAAAAAAATATATTCCCCTGGCACCACCCCCTTCAGAGAGTAGTGCAGTCAGAACTTTAAAAGATGCCTTGAATTTTACATGGAGCGATATCTTCAGCTTGCTTTCTTAAAGTAAGACTACTTTTGTAGCTTTTCTAAATTAGTATAAAGCCAGTGTTGCTGTGCATTTGGATACTGAGATACGTCATGAATTTTTTGACCAATTTTTTTGTGTTTTCAGGCTGGAATGCAGCAAGAAAGACTTGGAGTCTGACTGTAGGAAGGAGATTCAGCATCATCAAAAGACATGTGAACTGTTGCAGGAGGAAAAAAAAGAGCTTTTGACTCAGCTTGAAGGGTCTCAGGAACTGTATAGCAAGTCTCAGAATGAACAGCAGGAACTGGAGTCAGAAATCAGCAGCCTGAGAGACCAGCTGGCTGACTTACAGAACTCCTTCACCAAATGTGAGCTGGCCAGGGAAGAGCTGGGGAGTGTGGTCAAGCAACAAGAGACCAGTATCCAGAATTATAAATTCAGCTGTGAACAGCTTGAAGCTGATCTGCAGGCTTCCAAGGAGCTAACAAATAAGTTGCACGAAGAAACTAGTGCAAAAGATCAAAAGATCATGAGTTTGTTGTCTGCCAAAGAAGAAGCAGTGATGGCTGCTCTATCTGAATTACAGCACCAACATTCTGAAGAGATTAAAGAGTTGGAGCGTAGGCTAAGTAAGGAGGAAGAAGATAAAAAAGCCTTGGAAAATGAGAAGAACAAATTTCTTGGCAAACTCAATCATCTCACTGAAAAGATGAAAATAATCAGAGAAGAAAGTAAGCAGCAGAAGGCGCAACTGGACTCCTTCACCAAGTCCATGTCATCTCTGCAGGATGACCGAGACCGCATCCTGAGGGACTACAAGCAGCTTGAGGAACATCATCTTGCTGTAATTTTGGAAAAAGACCAGCTAATTCAAGAGGCTGCTGCTGAAAACAACAATCTCAAGGAAGAAATGAGAAGTTTCCATAGCCAGATGGATGACCTCAACTCTGAGAATGCCAAGCTGAATGCAGAGCTGGTGCGGTACAGAGAAGACCTGAACCAAGTCATTTCAATAAAGGACTCCCAACAGAAGCAACTTCTCAAAACACAACTTCAGCAGATCCAGACTCTGAAAAATGAGAAGGCAGCCATGGAAACACAGCTGAAAGAGTCTGAGCATACTCAGGATGATCTCAGGAAGTGCATGGAAGGCTTGAGAGAGGATAAAGTCAGTATGTCTCAAGAGATTGAAACCCTTAGGTCCTCTCTGTCCCAGCTGCAGAGTGAGATGGCAGCATTATGTGAGGGGAGTCCCATCGTGGAGTGTCAGGCAGAACTGAAGACCCGAGAGGAAGAGGTACAAGAACTGAGTCATAAGCTTTCCCTCTCCCAGAAAAGAATAACTGAACTTGAAGGGGAACTAGGATGTGTTGAAAGGGAGGCAGCCAAGAGAGTGGGAGAGGCTGAGGACAGGCTTCGGAAGGAGTTGAAGCACCTGCATCATGATGCAGGGATAATGAGGAATGAGACAGAGACAGCAGAGGAAAGAGTAGCAGAGTTGGCACGGGACTTAATGGAAATGGAACAGAAATTGCTTGCAGTCACAGATGAAAACAAAGATCTCAGAGCTCAAATTCAGTCTTTTGGGAGGTCCATGAGCTCTCTTCAGGATAGCCGGGACCAGGCCAATGAAGAGCTTCATGTTTTGAAGCAGAAATACTCTGCAGACTTAGAGGAACAAAAGAGTCTAGTGCAGAATCTTCAGAAACAGATGGCTCAGCTACAAGAGGAGCAACATTCCACTGCCAGGGACCGAGATACAGTGAGGGCTGAACTGATAGAACTGCAGAAAGCCATTGATGAAAGAGGTTTCTTGGCCCAGATTGAGAGACTTAATCAGCAGCTCAGAGCCAAAGATGATGAGCTTCTCCGTTTGTCTTTGGAACTGGAAGGCTCTTCCAACCAGGTCAGATCTTTCTCCAAGGCTATGGCAAGTCTGCAGAATGAGCGAGACCGTCTGCTGAATGAACTGGACAAAACACGAAAGGTTGAAGAAGTGAAACAACAAACAGAAGGGAGCACTTCCACCACTCCCTCGGAAGTGCGGAGTCTGAAGAAGGCACTGTCCTCCTTGCAGAATGACAGAGACAGAGTAGTAAGTTCTCTCTTCCTGCTTCTTACTTAAAGCACCATGGGAGATTTGGATCTTCAGGTCTTTGAATTCAGCACACTTAGATCTGGTGATTGGGGTGTGACACAGAGATTGCTTTCATGAAATCACAGAATAGTTGAGGTTGAAAGGGTCTTCTGTAGATCTTCTAGTCTGACCCCCCTGCACAAACAAAGTCAGCTGTTTGCCCTGGACAGTGTCCAGTTGGATTTTGAATATCTCCATTGGTGGATATTCCACAACCTCTCTGGCCAGCTTGTTTTTTCATGTATCTGGAGATGGTTTCCAGAATCAGTTGTTCCTGTAACTTCACAGGAATGGAGATGAAGCTGACCAGACTGCAGTCCCACAGTTCCTCCTTTTTGCCCTTCTAGTATGTAGGGATGGCATTTGCTCTCTTCCACTCTTCAGGAACCTCTTCTAGTCACCATGACTTTTCAGAGGTAATGGAGTTGCCTCCCAATGCCTTAACATCTGTGGGCACGCTCCATCAGATCCCATGGATTTGGTATGGACCATCTGTGTTATTGTCGCTGACATATGGAAGCTGTGATTTCATTGTGAACTTCACAGAGTGGTTTCTCTTGTTAGCTTCGTTGAAAATATGAAATCATGGAAATAAGGTCCCTGTTAACCTGCTTAGTTCACACCTGCGTCAGTTTATGCATTTGATTTGCCTTGGATTTTTAAAAGAGACGAGCAGAGACTTGGGTCGTCTCCTCTGCTTGGCAGCTGATTTTCAAGGCAGGTACAAGACATTGCAGCTTCCTTCAGGCATCCTTGCCTACAAGGATGTGTCTGTGTCTGTAGTCTCTGGCACAGTGCAGCCCAGCAAGTTTGAGTTCTCTTTGCTGGTCAGAAAACAGACTTTGACTGTCACTTCCCACTGCTGCTCATTAAGTACTTCCCTGTCTCCAGAGTCCATCGCATCTTCTCATCTTCAAAAACCAATTGCAGTGATGGATGTGTAATGACAACTTATTTCTAATTCCAGCCTGACTGGAACTGGAGAGCCAAAAGGATTTTAGTTCGTCAGTTCCCTGGTTTACAGTAAATACCAACTTCAGGAGTTAAACTTAACCAGCTCCATCTGTCTGACTTTGTTTTCCTCTAAGTAAGAGAATTAATATTGTAGCCTGGAGTCTTTGTTAATGCATGTCAGATCTTCATGGGAGGGCTCAAAACTCACTAATCTCATTAACAATAGAATTCTCTGAGGGTTTTTTTTCTGAGCTGTTTTTAGTACACTGCTGTACTTGCTGATTCAGTTTCTAGTTTCTGTGTTATCTGAATGTGGCTTTTTTTTCCTCCAAGTGCCATAGTGAGAAATGCTCTTCAACACTTCTGAGGAATAAACCCAGCTGCTGGCTCAGCTGTCACACACTGATGTCTCCCTTTAATTCCAGGTAAGAGAGCTGAAGAATCTGCAGCAGCAGTACATCCTGGTTGGAGTGGAAGCTGCTGAGAATTCTCGCCTAAAAGCACAACTGCAGGAGTGGCAGCAAGAGGCAGACAAACAGCTCCGGCTGCAGGAGCAGCTAAAGCAAGAAGGAGTTGTCTGCCAGCAGGAGCTCCAGCAGCTCAGGTACGTTTGTCTGCTCCCTGCCCTGGGTGTTTGCTTCACTCAAAGAGCAAAGGGAGTGCTGAGAGCCTCAGCCTGGGCTGTGCCAAGTGCCACTGGGTCACTGTGCCCTGGCCCGGACTGGGCACACATTTTCCTCACCCGGCTTCTGCCTCTGGATTACAGCCCAGCAGCTTGGAGGGTAATGCCTGTGTGAAATAGATCAGTGACCTTTTAATTTTTATTTCCTGTATCCAGTGGTGGTCAGTGTCATCTGATGGAGAGGAAACTTGGGCTGTTTCTTCTATTGGAACTCGTGTGTAATCACAGAGCTCTCCACTCCAAGCTGCTGCAGAGCACTCTTTATTATCGTCATTTAGTGATACTGTCATTTAGAAAATACTCATTCTGTATGACTGTCCAATCCTTTGTTTCACTTGCTCAGTCTTCTTTTTATTTAAAAAAATCTGTAATTCAAGTCTAGTAAAATTGTCTTCTCCAACTGGAGTAAAACTAGCCAGACATATACTCTGTTCTAAAAATAGGAGGAAATCCTTTCAGCTACTTCAGAGACACATCAAAGGATGCCTGAGGCTGGAATGAAAGGGGTGGGATTTTTTTTGTGGAAAGATCTATGACTTATCTTTGTCCAGAGTGATATAAAAATTTGTAGTTCTCCTTTCCGTTCCCCCTGACCCCAGACTGACCTTCAAACACTTCAGGTCTCACAAAATTTGAAGCATCTTACAAATTTTATTTATCTCCTGACAAAAGAGCAGGAGATTGATTTCCTGTGTAGCTCTTACACTGTACCTGAAGTGAAGGCTTCAGGTTGGTGTGGCAGGTGCTGTGGGTCTGGTGCACATGTGACCACACAGGGACAATGTGCTGGGGACAAGTGGCATTGCCATGACATGCCTGACCAAACTCTGTACAGAAAGATCAAAACAATGTCTAGGAACACCAAAAGTGTGAGTATGGAACATTCTGCAGGGTTGAGCCATATACAGAAAACTTCCTGATTTTAAGGTTCCTG
This sequence comes from Platyrinchus mystaceus, assembly GCA_035041135.1. NCBI lineage: Eukaryota > Metazoa > Chordata > Aves > Passeriformes > Tyrannidae > Platyrinchus > Platyrinchus mystaceus. The sequence goes on from JAWWLV010000045.1 coordinate 50,160, forward strand.
TACTTAAATGGATTGGTTTGGTTTAGTTATAAAACTTCATTTCTATTACGGGATGATGATAGAATCATCCTCAGCTCATCGTCAGCTGGGTACCTGGACATCGGAAGTGGTGCTGGTCACCTCCTGATAATTTCCCTCATGTTGTGCTGGGCAGACAGGAGAAGACCACCTGGGAGAAGCAGAGCAGCAGCATGAAGGAGCAGTACCTGATGGCCATAGCAGAGAAGGACAAGCAGCTGAGCCACTTACAAAGGATCACACAGGAAATGAGGCTGCCCTACAGCAAGTCTCAAACTGTAGAGGAGCAGCACCAAACCAAGGTGGGTGGAAAGACACAGATCCTTTGCTGCATGGAAATGTGAGGCTTGAAATTCAGCCAGAGGAGTGTGTGTGGCCTGTGTCCAGCTCCTACAGACTCACTACTGGATGTGGTTGTGGGGCCTCTGAAGACAGTACCAACAATCTAACTAGGATCATGGAAAGTTTTACAAATTATGGCATAGCCTTATGTGCTCTTCTCTAAGTTCATTGTTCACAATGTTTCAAGGAAGTGGGTAAAAGAGACAGGGCTTCCCAGGCACCTTCGGAGCAGTAGGAACTTCTCAGGGGTGTCTTTCTGGTTGTTTCAGAATTGCTTCTTGCACTGTTTTTGAATCTAAGATCTTCTGGTTTAGCTCTTATTTTAATGTCACAGTTTTTAAGTTTCCTATTGAATTTTTCTTGCTGTGTTTACTGTAACAGGGATCTACAATCCTGGCTCAAACCCAGAGAGGCTGAGGCTTGAACACTGCACCTTTTCTCTTCTTCCCCTTGTATACAGTCCTAGAAGTGGAGTGGAATATGTTTGATATTTGGCCTGTCTGGGAAAGGCTGCGTGCACAGTGCACTGTGTTAGAGCCAGGACAGGAGTCTCCTGGCCATGTCTGTAATGTTTCAGTGGTTTGTGTCAGTGGAGGGGGGGAGGAAATCTCCCCTTATCCCTTTGGCCCACCCATGAATATATGCCAAGAAAAAGCTAGAACGGTGCTTGTGTGACACTTTCCAGGACAAGTCTTCAGTGCTGGCCTTCTGGTCTTTGTTGAATGAGAACAGTGTGAACATTGCTCTGATTTTTAGTTTTTCTTTTCTCATTTACATGCCCTTTTTTTTTCCTTCCTCTATTGTAAACAGCTTAAAGACAACTTTTGAGAAGGACCCATCACATGTGCAAGCTCAGTGATCTTTCCTAATTGGATTTTCAGATGGCTCTTAGGATATTTCTGTTTATTCCCCATTTGCCCTTTTGCCTGAGCAGGTCAAGTTCCAGGTCTGGGAATAATACTGGGTTTGACCTCGGAATACTGAACAGAGAGGACTAACACAAGAGTGAGTTGTCACACATGCAATATATTTTTCATTGTTCTGTCCTTGGCAGATTCCTCCAGAAGTCCTGAAAGGGGACTTTTCAAGCCTAGAAACAGAGATGAAACATCTCCAGGCCCAGCTAAGTGACAGCCTGAAAGAACTGCACCAAAAAGAGCTCAGAATTCAGCAGTTAAACAGCAAGGTACTGATCATATCCTATACATGCTTGCAGTCTGGGATGAGAAATGTGGGAAGGCTGGAATAGGGTTCAGGGAGCAGGAATGAATCAGTCCTTGTTGGCATTCAATGAAGTAACACAAAATCAGAAATATGTCTCTCAACAAAGCAGTGTTGGAACCACACTGATGCATTTGCTGTTGCTGAACGGGGCTTGCACAGCACTGGGGCCCATCCTCCATCTCCCACACTGCTCTCCCTCAGAGAGTAACTGGGGGGATCAGAGCATGGGAGAGAGAGGTCACAGCTGGGACAGCTGTCCTGGATGGATCAGAGGGGTATTCCAGGTCCCGTGTGGATCCCATCCAGCAGGGTAAAGAGCAGGGTCTGAATCAGCAGCTTTTCTGCCACTGAATTTTAGGGCCCTTTCTCCTAAGTGACCAAGGGAGAAAGAAGGATGGAAGAGGACAGGGGAGGAAAGACAGAAAGGAGAGAAGGGGAGGCGGGGGAGAGAGGACAGAGAGGGGACAGTGGAAGCTGGGTGGGGGGAGAGGAAAACAAGATAAAGGGACCTGAGAGCAAGATCATGTGAAGAGAGTTGTTTCCAGGTTCCTTGTCTTGTTTGGAAGCATTTCCTATCCTGCTTTCTGGGCTGCTGAAGGAAGTCCCTCTTTGAGAAGGCAAACTTGTCATCTTCGCTGTCTGCCAGCTTAAAACAGTTCCTCTGTCTCAGTGCAGAATCACAGTCAATCGATTCTCACACTGAAATGGGAGACCCAGAATTTATCCATCCTCAGAAAGAGAGTTGCGTTGAAGGAGAAAGTGAGGATATAAACTCATAATTTATTGTTGCTATTTCTGAAAGATTTAGGTGAATCTCAGCACTTTATGTTGCTCTGGACATGTAGTGTTCTGTACACCACGTGATGTTTTGGGGCTCCTGTTCTGGAAACCTTGGCCACAAGTTACTCTTGGGCATTGTCACTGGTCTTTGGACCTTAGTGACAGGCAGTGAGGCAGCTCCATGTTCTCAATAGAATTCTAACCCTCAGTTACACAGAGAAAAATTTTGCTTTCACAAAACTGAGTTCTTTACTTGCCATTTGTGTTCTGTTCTTAGCTGTCTCAAGTCTTTGAGGAGAAAAACGCCCTCTCCCTCCAGCTGCGCGGGAGCAGCCGGAGCATCTGTGAGAGCCACCAGCACTACAACGAGGTCCTGAACCGCTGCCTGGTGCTCGAGAGGCAGCTCCAGGAGCTGCAGGCTGCAGACAAGGGCATGGTAAGGGTACAGCATTGTAGCTGTGTCTGTCCTCTTTGCTCAGTGCAGTCTGCAGTACACTCCTGCCTTCTTTCAGGAGCTGTTTGCAACAGATGCTGCTCCAGGAGCACCCCAAGAAAAGAACGAGCAGCAGAGAGGCAGTTACACACCTGAACTGCAGGAGCTGCAGCTGAGGTAAAAAAAGCCTGAGAAAATAGGGATGGGAATGTTGATCCTTATGGAGGTCTCGGGGCTAGTGATGAGTTATTGCTGTTACTCTATATCAGTGTGTTGGGAAAACTCAGTGGTACACTAGGATCTTGTGAACTTGGAGGAACTTTGTGTGCACTTGGCAGCTGTCATTAGTTATCTCTTTGGATAGAGCTTCAAAAAACACAGTGACAACATGCAGCAGCAATGCCAGCCAGACCTGGATCTGGTGGGCTGCATCCTCAGTATCTGCTGTAGCATATCAAGGGTCCGGTCTCAAGGCTGTAGCCTGAGAGTGTCTGGAATTGAGACCTAGCGCATGATTCCTCATAACCTTCTGGAACTAAGATCTACCATGTGATTCCTCATATCCTTTCAAAATAATTTTCAGAAGGTGGAGCCACGGATGACAGAGCCAAGGAACTTCTTCCTGATGTGAAACAGAAGCTTTAAGAAATTTATCTTCTCTCATGCTTTCCAAATAATTTATTTAAATAATTTATTTAAATAATAATTTATTAAAAACAACTAAGTCTTCTGTGAGAGGTGGGAGGTAATTTGAGTATGTTCACATTGGTGTATACAACAGAAACAGAATAGTGCACAAATTAGGCCTTTTTTGGCATATGCTTGGTTATTTTCTGCCAGGTTGTCCGAAACAGAACATTTACATAGCAGCACAAAGCAGGATCTGAGGTATTTGGAGGAGCAGCTGGAGGAGGAACGGGACCGTCGTCTTGCTGCAGAGGAGGCACTTTCTGCGGCACAGGATCAGATCAGGAGGTGAGGCAGCTTGAACAAACAAGCACTGTCACCACAGAAGTGTGACCGTTCCAGCTCTGTTCCTCATCTGCACTTCATCACATCCTTCTGTCAAATGGGGGCACAGAAACAACTGTACTGTGTATGTCACTGAATCACAGAAAGGTTGAGGTTGGAAGGGGTCTCCAGTGACCATCTGGTCCAAGCGCCTGCTCAAACAGGGCTCCCTAGAGCCAGTTACCCAGGACCGTGTCCAGATGGCAGTTGACTATCTCCAAGGAGGAAGACTTCACAACCTCCCTGGGCTACTCGTGTGGTGCTCAGTCACCTGTACTGTAAAAAAGTGTTCCGTGGAGTTCAGGAAATTCAGTTATTCAATTGTAGGCAGAGAGAATCAGACAGATGACTAGACATTAAGACAAATTCCGTCTAGAAATGAGATGCTAGCTTTCTCAATTAGTAAAATTAACAACTGGAAAATATAATTTGGAGACTGGGAATTGGGTGCAGGCAGAAGAGGAGTTCTCATGCTTCCAGGGAATTTGTCTCCTCAGTAAGCACCTCTCTGTCATGCAGAAAACAGTCTTGACTTGAAGAATTGTCACTCAATTTTAATGTATTGCCAATTAACATAAACTTTTCATTAATTTGGTTATTAAGAAACAATGAGGAAAAACACTTTCCCCCACTTTTCCCAGGCTCAACTTCAGCATAGACCCCTCTCCTCCCCCCTCTGCAGTACCCAGCGCCGTTGTCTGCACTGCACAGGACACTTGGGGCACTGGACAGATGCCCTAATGAACGTGCCTGAGGGGCAAGTTCAAAATCCTTGTTCCTCCTCATTGACTATGGAGGTGGATTTTTCACATGACCTGATTGTAGGCACTTGAGTTGTGCATTTCCTCGTAGTTCAAATAAGCCTCACTAATGGAGTCTTTTACAAGAAAACAGTGGCTTGCTTTCTGGCATGCTTGCTGATTTGGCCAAAAAATAGTGATCTGTATGGAGGAATTCTGGATGCAGTTCCCCGGTAATTGCTACACAACTTGGACAAGTGTAGCTCCTTCTGGCATTGAAGTCTTTTAAAGCCTCCTGTAGCTGATCTCACTGACAAATGGTAGCCCCAGGATGTGCCTGTGCTGCCTCTGTCACTAGAAAGTACTTATCAAGAACCAACACTGTTGCAACCAGAGCTGGCTTCCAGAATAATTTCACAGAATTTAAACCACACAGTTGTATCATCTGCCCTGGCTCCTTTCAAGTCACACTATGAAATTTCACTTGAAGGATTCCTGCTGGTTTCGTTGCCCAGTCCTTTTGCTCAGCGTGAGCTCAGGAGGCACCAAGGCACCACAACTGTACAAATGGAACCAGCTGTTGTCCAGTGAGGCCAGGGCTTGCCTGTGGGGGTTGATTCCTTTTTGGAGAAATACCTCCTCTCCTAAGCTTGATTACAGTCTTGGTTTGGGGCATCATAAGAAACTGAATTTAATTTCCTGTTTGTTGTGGCAGGTTGCAGTCAAGTGAGTGGGCGTCTTCCTTAAGTACCAGCATTGATATGGCTCCAGGTCATGAACACTCCTTGCTGATCGACTCCATGGATAATAATTCCAGCCGAGTAAGAACTTAACATTCACAGCTGTCAATTATGTAAGCCCTGATTAATCCAAGAAACTGTGAACCTATAGCAGCTAAATCCTTCTGTAGGCACACACAAATCTGTCAGCAGCTGCGTAGGTTTTTGTTCTTGCCTTGCTCTGTCTTCCATGCTGGAGACAGAATTGGATAGGGGTGGTTCATGGAAAACCTGCAGAGAGCAGGGGAAGGAGAGTGTTTCATGAGGATTTCCCTAGAGGTCGGATCTGACAGTGTAATGACTTTGGGAAGGTTTATGCTTATTAGCTTAAACTTATCTTCATGGTCAGAGAGCTCTGGGTGAAGGCAGCTGGGGACACAACCATTCCTTGTACTGACTGGTCTCTCTTGACTCTTCCAGACTCGGAATACCCTTGGACTACGACGCCTGTTACGCTCTCTCTTCCATTCCCGGACCCACTTGCCTCTGCTAGTGGCCATATATCTGCTTGCTCTCCATGTCCTGCTCTTCCTGTGCTTTACAGGCCACCTGTGAGCAGGAGTGACAGGCTTCTACAGAGGTCCAGCCCCATGTGCACTGAGGGCCTGCATTCCCTGTCAATGGGCAGCACTTCTCCCAGCTGCCTTCTTTCCCAAACCAGCCCTGGAGCAGCAGCTGGGTGCTGCTGTCAGAGTCGGTGCTGCTGCTGCAAACTGCTCCCAGGACATTTGCTGTTCCCTCGGTGTCTCTACAGGAGTGGTTCGTTTTCTGAGCCAGGGTCCTGCTGCAGACTTCAAGGACAGCGTCTGCTCCTGTACCTGGAAGTAGAACCACTCATTTTAGATAGTACTGTGCTGTGGTAGGAGTAAGAAAAATATTCTTGAGTTGCTGCAGTACTTCAGCACTTCCTAGAACTGCAGAATCTTCCCTCTCTTAGGCTGAATCCATGAGTGGGGTTGGGGAAACCTGTAGCTGGATGTAAGACAAAGAATTGTCTTCCCTTTCTTCCATCCCTTAAATTTGCTCCATGGCTCAGTGCTGTCTGAAATGCATATCCTAAGGAAGTTGTGAGCACTTTAAGGAATGTGAATCTTAAAATTGTGTTCCCTGCATCTCCTGTTGAAGAAGGGCCAAATTTAGTCTATCTGGCCCTGCAGAGCATTCCATTTAAAAACAGTCATGTCTGCCCTGGCAAGCCTGTAAAATAATGCCAGGAATTTAGTTATTTAAAAGGAATAGGAAGCAAAAAACTTTTTAGCTCTTAAGTTAAAAACCTTGCTATCTGTGGCATTTGTCCACCTCTCCCAATGGAAGGTGCTGGCTTACCTCTAGAAACAAGAGCAGCCCTGCTCCTGCATTCTCATCCACTGGCCCCTTGTCACGAGACTGACCCCGCACAGGCTGTGTTGAAGAGGTCCATGATGTGCTGCGTGGGCCCAAATCAAAGGCAGAAGCTCCAAAAATAGTGTCTCCCCTGTGCTGAGTAAGGAACCAGAGTTCTGAAAGCTTCTGGTGTAGAAAGCTGGTGCTGGTCATTGGGCATGTTTGGACCCAAAGCAAATGATGCAAATGGACAGGATCTTTTAGGATGTATGGAAAGCTGTGTTTTCTAAAGACCTCCTGAATTTGAGACTGCCCTCTTGCAAAAGCAGAATGCCAAATGCAAAGGAAGTTCCAGTCACGTTCCCTGTCGGAGACCGAGTGGTTGTTCCATTCAGAGTTCCGACCAGGAGGGTCATATCTGCCTCTTAGTAGAGTATTAACAGTCACATTTTTCCCATGGGAAAGAGGTAGTTCTTTTGATATTGCTGGTAAACTAAGCTGCTCTTGCCAGTGTACAAAGCCTTTTTGAGGATGGATTGATTTCATCAGCAGCTCAAGCAGCTGGATCTCTGGCAGGTCCAGAGCACTGACACTACGTACCCACTTGTGCACTGTCCATGATTATCGGTGTGGACTTCCTCCACCTACATGAAATTCAGTGACCAAATACTTTGCCTGTAGCTTCCTGGGGCATGAGCTCCTGTATATATAATAAAGTTTATTTTTCAGATGGAATTGGGGTAATGTCATGTAACTGTCAAAGGTCTCCTGAGGGTGTAGTGCTGCTGTATCACACCTTGTAGGGGACACTGTGGGACTTCAGGTCCCCTTGGTGTGTGCTGCCTTGTGTGATCGTTGCAAAAATTTTGTTTCTTCATACAGTGTGAACACCTATGGGATGCCTTTTTCCCCATCTCACCTCTTGCTCAGCCTTTTTCAGCTGACAAAAGAAGGAATAGACAATGTCCCATGGCAGGGGGGTGTGGAACTAATGATTTTAAGGTCAATTCCAACCCAAGCCATTTTATGAATAGTGAAAGCAATTCCACTAAAACAAGATCTGCTTGGGTTTACTTTTCCACATTTGCCTAAACACTGCACCCGGTCAGAGTTGTGTGACCTCAGGACAGACACAGGAGTTGGCACCAGGGAGCTGGAATGTGCCCCTAACTCAGATGGGACAATTAAACTGTCCCCTTCCAACTTTCTGTAGCCAAAGACGGGTACCCTTGTTCACAGTCACTACTACAGTCCCCCACACTGCTGGAACAAAAGCCAGCACTGGGGTGTTAGAGGGCTGTAGATAATGTTTCCACTGTGTTTAACAGGAGTAAGGATTATAAATGAAGTCTGTTTCCTTAAAGCCCATGCAGGTTTCCCTGAACTGAAGAAAGGCACGATCTGCAGAATCAGAGACATTTAATTGTTTTATACCTGCAGATAGAACAGTTGCCGCTTAGATTAAATACAGAAATAAACTTCAGAAGGAACTCCTGGTCTGATATAGTCATAGTCTGACTGAACAGCTTTGTGGTTTGACCTGATGAAAGACTGGGCCTTTTGGCTGATGTTTCCTGTCTCAAACATTTCAGCATTTTGTTTCTTCTCTGATGGACCTGTACTGCCTTGGTTTTGATCTATCTGCAATAGAGCCTGAGAAGGAGGTGACCAACAGAGCTGTGTTCTGCCATCCCTGGGACACACAGGCCAATTCAGCAGCACCACTGGGGCTGGGCCAGGGTCTGGTCTTGTGCCAGGAGAAAGGTGGTGTCACGGGACAGGGAGGAGTGGCTGCAGGTTACTGCATGGAGCTGTAAAGGGAGGCCTCCTGACCCTTGCTCCAGGACTGCTGTCTCCACCAGAACTTAGTTTTTTTAACCATGGGAGAGTCTTCTTTCAAACACAAGGTGTGCTGGGACCTGATGGGATCCTCTGTGCCAATGGGGAAGCACTGGCTATGTGCTGTGTCAGCATCTTGGAGCACAGGCAGCAAGTGAGGGAACTGCAGCACTGGGGCAGATCTGGGGACTCCTGACTTGAGCAGAGCTGGGGGCTGGGACGCAGGAAGTGAAGAGAGCTGAAGCTAAAACAGGAACTCAGAGCAGACACAGGCCCAAAGCTCTTGCAGGCAGCAGGTGCCTGAGCAAAGAGCAGCAAGTTTGCCAGCAGGAGCCTTTAAAGGTAAGAAAGCTTGAGTGTGTTTTGGGAGTGGAAAGTGAGAAATAACTACCCAAAAAAGTGGGGTTTGGTGGGCAGAGAACTCCTTCCTGACCCAGCATGTTTGCGTGGATAATGCTCAGCATTTGCTTCTCAGGCTGTTGTCCTGTCATCGTTGTTGCTCTTGTGTCAGAGCCACTAAAGAACCACATTTCCAAATCGACCAGCACGACTGTGCTGTGTGGTAGCCCTATATTTGTGCCACAGTGGATGTTTTCACAGGGGAAAATGGGACAAACTAAGGAGTTGAGATGCTAGCTGATATTTCTCACTATGGGGGTGTCTGGAGCGTCATAGTGCAGTTACAATCTGTCGTTTGTCATGGTTCCCACCATGCAGGGCAGGTGGCTTTGGAGAACGAGTGCTCAAGAACCATTTACAGCAGCATTTAAAACCCTGACCCACCTGATTTGAGCTCAGATCAGCCGCCCTGATGAAAAGCCCCGTGCTAGTTGGTTATTGCTGCTGGTTTATCCTTTACAAAAATGAGCAAGAACCTTTCAAAATCTTTGGTGTGAGAGATGACAATAAATTAGGGAGGGGAAAAGGAGAAGAAAGGTGTTGCTAGATTGTGCTGTGTTGCCCACATGAGCCTTCCTGCTTTCCCTGCTTCTAATTGCAATTAGCTATATTCAGTTTGGCCCAGGATTGCTGTGAGTGGGGAATGGCACAGAGCTGCTATGATCCTGAGGCACTTGCAGAAAGCCTAAAACTGTGAATCTGCCTTGATCCTACATCCTCTCCCTTAGCTGACTACCTGCCTTTTGCTTAACAAAAGAAAGACACATCCCTGCTGGTTTAGTTTCTGTTCTCTTTGCTCTCTGTAGACAACTGGAAAGGACAGCTTGAAACTGATCAGTGCACTGCATTAAACTGGAAGGTTATTCACCTAAACAGCTTTTGATGTGGTACAGTTAATTGCTTAGCATAAACGGAGAATTACTTAGTTACTCAGCATAAACATTTTGCTTGCACCGAGGGCAAATCCCCAAGCACTCAGGGCTGTCTGAGACTCCCACACGGCCCTGGGAGGGAGGGGTCAGTGCCGCTGAGCAGCACATGCTAAAAGCTCCTGTTACCTGAGGATCCAGCACACTGGAGGTCTCCTCCCTCCCCTTGGTCTGGTCACAGTCTGGTGTGATGAGGAACAGGGCTCAGCTCAGTCTTTCTGTTCTGTCTTTCTCTCTGCCCCAGGGAAAAGCGGCTTTCGGCAACACTGAGAACAGTTCAGGGCTCCTCAACACTGCAGACAGTAAAGGGCTGGAATATGAGAGCTCTGCTGAGAGTGATTGCTCTGGGGTGTAGGCAACTCATGTCATCTTCTCTCTCGTTTTGTGAAAACTTTTGGGAGGGGCTTTTTCACCATCTTTTTTCACGGTCACCTTGAAAATGAAACACAGGAGTTCTAGGTTTCACATTACTTTTAACTTCCTCTTCCTGGGCCCATCACTTCCTCCAGGCCTGCGGGAGCTGTTCCACCACAGCCTCAGCCCATCCAGCCCTGCACCCTCGGGGCTTTTAGCCCTGTTTCCCATTTTCTCCATATGACAAACACAAGCACCACACGGCACCAGCCCTGTCACTCCAGTGTCCAGTCTTGCCCTGACCCTTCTGTAGGCTACTGGACAGGGATTAAAAGGTTGGAAAACAGGCAAGAGGCTTGAAGAGTCCACCTCAGGTCCATCAGTACATTGGAGCATGTGGCAGTGGTGTGACTGTGCTACTGTGGGGGCTTAAGGTGGGGGACAGCCTCTCACAGCACAGAAAATTAACAGGTGTTGGAGAAGCAGAATCTGGTAGTTGGATGCCAGCACTCATTTACCTCACAGTGAGGTGTGTGTTTGAACTGCAGAGTCAAGGGTGCCTGGAGGCTGTGGTTTACACCTACACTCCCTGTGTGTTTTGCTGTAAGACGTTCTGAGGCTCAGGAGCAGTAGTTGTTTTGGGATGCCCTGTGCTGTATGAGGGGCATATGTATGAGGGCAGGTGGCCTGCAAGGGCCCCTTCCAGCCCAAGTTTTGCCATGGCTGGCTGTGAGCCAGCTGTGCCCATGTGCTGGGCCCTGGGTGACAGCTGGGTGACACCCTGTCCTTGCCATGCAGATGTGGAAAGCGGTTGTGGGACATGACGTGTCAGTGAAGGTGGAGTCTCAGGGAGACGACTGGGACACAGACCCTGATTTCGTGGTGAGTGTCTGGTGTGGTAACTGTTATACTGGTGGTGTGAAGGGTTCCTGGCCCCGGGCACTTGCTGCTCCGCTGGGCCGGGGCTTGGGGCTCAGCACGGGGAACCATCAGTCACCTGTCTGAGCCACTTCTGCCCCATCTCCATGTTTAGTCTCCAGAAATTCCTACGTCAGTGCATCTTCGTGTCTGACCACAGAGGAGTCACTTGAGGAGTATGGAATATTCAAGGTTTTTTAAACCTGCTCCTTGGTAGTTTCCCTTGTCCTCCCCACAACCTATGTTACAAGACATAGTGAACACTTAATATTTTCTCTGTCCCACACTGTTTGTAACTGTACAGGATCCATCATTTCCCTCATTTGTCTTTTTTTTCCAGATGGAAAATCCTACTGTATGTAGTCACCTTGTGCAGATGCAGCTCTGTGCCTCTCATACACTTGTTTTCTATCTAGTCTGACTCTGGGTGAGCTGATGAGAGAGCAGAAGGGCTCAACCTGGGGAACTCCCTGCATTCATACAGGGTCATGATTTTCATTTTCCTTTTGGTTCTCTATTCCTTTCCTAATAAGTCTCTTCTGTTACACAAGAGCCCTGTGTTTTTGAGGTCCAGTCTTGCCTAGTAATTTTCAGTTAGAAATCCCAGTTTGGGACAGAAAAGCAATTCCCTTCCTCAAAGTTCCAAATTATCAATGTTTAGGAAAAATCTATGCTGTCCAATTTTTTTGCTTGTTTTTACTTCATTTCTTCTATTTGTGGAAGCATTCAAACTAAGTCTGAACAGCATGAGACTTTATACATTTTTTTTAATTTTTTTATATATACATATTTTCAGCTTTACTGTATATTAGGAAAGACTTTGTTCATGCTTCATTTTATCGAATGCATGCTCAGACCTCCCACAAAGCTACAAAACAAGGCCATGATAGCCAAGCTGGGGGGAACGGCCCCAGGGCTGCGGTCACTGCGGCTTCTCCAGTATTTTCCCGACAGTGAATTCCTCAGCATTCCTGTTGCTCCTGGCCCTGCGGAGCTGAGGGCTGGCGGGACCCGCGGGACTATGGCGGGGATGGGGCGCCGGGACCCCCGGCCCGTGCCCGGCCCGGCGGAGCGGCACCGAGCCCGGTGCGGGGCCGGGGCTGACGACCGCGGTTCGCCCGCAGAACGACATCTCCGAGCGGGAGCAGCGCTGGGGAGCCAAAACCATCGAGGGCTCCGGCCGTGCCGGGCACATCGAGTGAGTGCGGCGGGGAACCGGGCCCGGGCGGGCGGAGAACGAACCTGCCGGGGGTGCGGGGCAGCGACCGGGGCCGGACCGCGGGCACGTCCCGCGTGGGGCCAAACCAGCCACATAAGGGCTGCTCTGCGGAGGGGCGGGGGGGCTCTCCCGACGGGGCGGCCCCTCGCCGCTGTGCCACATCCCTGCGCGGGGTGCGCGTCCGGCTCCGCAGTGGGATCCAGGGGCCACCCGTGCTCTGTGGGGCGTCAGCGGGTGAGTCCCGCTGCAAAGGCTTCCCGCTCCTTCCCTGCCCGGGACTGACCTGCGGCAGCAGCTCCCTCGGGACATCCCGGCGCTGCCCTGCAGTGCGGCCAGAGTGACCCTGGGGACAGCCCGGCGCTGCCCTTCAGTGTGGCAGTGTGCAACACACAGAGAAAGGGAGGTGTGGGATCCCGAGGAAGCCGGGGTGTGGCCCTGAACAGGGCTGCAGGAGGGGGGCTGGATGTCCCCCCAGAGCCCACTGCTCTGGTCCCTTGCCAGGCCCTGTGGTACCACCCTCTCTGCCACAGCACAGAGTGTGGCTTGCACCCAGGGGAACCCAGCGCGAGAACACAGTGGCAGCTGGCAGTGGGTGTATGTCCTGCTCTGTGCTGGGCTCTGGCTGGGGCAGGGGCACAGGGATGCTCCAGCTGGCTGCACAGCTCTTCACAATCCCACACTGACCTGCCCTGTCTCTGTCTCACCAGTATCCATCAGCTGAGGAACAAGGTGTCAGAGGAACATGAGGTCATCAAGAAGAAGGAGATGGAGACTGGCCCCAAGGCCTCCTATGGCTATGGAGGCAAATTTGGAACAGAGCAGGACAGAATGGATAAGGTAACAGCTGTGGAGTGCTTCCCTGAGCCCCAGTGGAAAAGGGGTCTCATAAAGGAAGGGGTATCCATGTTTTCTGGCTGGACCCTGAAGGGAGAAAATGGAGAGCTGGCAAAACTGCAGAGTTATGCCCACACATGTCCAGCTAGCCCATAATCTGTCTCCAGGATCTGTTTGATTCCATTTGTGTAACTCCTCTCTACAACTTCTTTGCAATTCTCCCTTTAGCTGTGAAGAAAGAATTTCTGTGGCTGTTCAAACCTGCTGCATAACAGTTAAATCAGGTGCCTCCCTACTTGTGCTTGGAGAACTAATAAATGATTCTCTTCTCATATTCTGCATTACAGACCTCATAGCTCCCTGGGATGAATCCCTAGTTTGTATTCTCTGTTCTCACACCAGCTCTGGTTTATGTTTTGTGACAATCATGATCACACTTCTTCCTGCACCTTTCAGCATTTAATACTTCTTTTTTCAGAAGTGAGAGTGTTAAATTGCAGTAATATTCGGTAGGTGTGGTCACTGTGGGATTGCAGGATACAAGGATGGCAGGGTGAGAAACAGATTGTCCTGACAAACTTCCTGCTCTCCCTGCCAGGGGTGCTGCAGTCAGGAACTGCACACTCTCCTCAGGAGAAGGAGGCTGAATGCTTGCAGCATCCTGGTAAAACTAGACAAAGACCAAGAAGTTGCTCAACAGAAACGCTCTGCTGTTAGAGTCTGAGCACAGCTGCTCCATGTTGGTGTGGAGTGTGTGTGGTTCCTGGCCACAGTACCTCTGGCAGGGAGAGCAGGACCATGGCCTGGCCAGTGGCAGGCAGGCAGGGTGATCCCAGCCAGGTCTGTTCACCCTCACTCTCAGATGCACAAATAGGGAGTGGGTGCCAGACCTGCTGCCTGGAGTTCTCAGCTGTGTGTCCCTATTTCTCCTGTTTCCCATGTGATTATCCACCACACTATTCCACCGGCACTTGGGAGTATGTGGGTATTTGGCATCCCACACTTCTTCTGGTGAGCTGGCAGTGGGGCCAATTTGTGGCATGGCAGCCCTTGAGGCAGCTCCCAGGCCTCCAAGCAGAGCTGGTGCTGGCAAAGGCCTTGTGGAGGGCATGGCTGGTGCTGGCAAAGGCCATGTGGAAGGCATGGCCACCACCGGCATGGTCAACTTGGACCTGTCAGTCGTGTCTGCAAGTGTCCCGGCAGTGTGTTGGAGCGGCTGTGGTGGCTGTGTCTGCCCCAGCCTGACCGTGGGTGCTCACGTCCCGCTCTCTCCTCTCAGTGCGCAGTGGGACACGAGTACGTTGCTGATGTTGGGAAGCACTCCTCGCAGACAGATGCAGCCCAGGGCTTTGGGGGAAAGTTTGGAGTCCAGCGGGACCGAGCCGACAAGGTGTGTTGGACAGTGCAGCTGAAATGTGTCCCTGCAGCTGGTGCTGCCCCTAAAACACTGCTGCCTGTGCTGCCCCTAAAACACTGCTGCCTGTGCTGCCCCTAAAACACTGCTTCTGCCAGACTGTGGCTCAGTTCTCAAAGCTCAGGGGGTGCAGGTGGAAGTGTGCCATGTACCACGGTCTCACTGAAGCACAGCTCGCCTGTGTGCAGGACAATGGCCACACTGTGGGGCACTTGTGGATGTAACTCTGCTGGGCTTGTCCCACCCAGGCAACACAGTGTTTGCCCAGGGGCTGTGGTGTTCATCCTGTGGGCTGTGCTGTTTGTCCCGAGGCTCTGCTGTTCATCCTGGGGCTGTGCTGTTCATTCAGGGGCTGTGCTGTTCGTCCAGGGGCTGTGCTGTTTATCCTGGAGCTGTGCTGTTCATCCTGGGGTTGTGCTGTTCGTTCAAGGGCTGTGCTGTTTGTCCAGGGGCTGTGCTGTTCGTCCAGGGGCTCTGCTGTTCATCCTGGGCTGTGCTGTTTGTCCCGAGGCTCTGCTGTTCATCCTGGGGCTGTGCTGTTTATCCTGGAGCTGTGCTGTTCATCCTGGGGCTGTGCTGTTCATTCAGGGGCTGTGCTGTTCGTCCAGGGGCTGTGCTGTTCGTCCAGGGGCTCTGCTGTTTGTCCTGGAGCTGTGCTGTTCATCCTGGGGCTGTGCTGTTCATTCAGGGG